>OY757913.1:102659970-102862470 GCA_963585895.1 Sepioteuthis lessoniana | reverse complement strand
ATACTAAAATTTGGGATAATTGTGATTCGCAGGGGTTCATCGAATCAAGTTAACTGAAAAGAGGTTACCAGCGGTCATTTTGAAGAATTGATTACTGAATATATTTGATGAAACAATTCGTATTCATGGAAAAAAATCCATCTCCCCTTCCCGCAAAAAAAAAAAAAAATTACTCCTATGGGAGCACCACGTTACAAGAGGAAATTATTACGTCATGCACTAGAGTAATTCAAGCATCTTTTCTTTATGCTGTGATAAGTCTTTCTTTTCTAATAAATTCAATTTTTCAGGAAATTTTTTGTGTCTTTCCGACATCTTCGATCTTGGGCTGTAGAGTAATTTACTTCACTGTACTCAGCTAGGAAGTTTAGAACTTAATGATTGATCTCGCAGGCCATGTTTTTTCGAAAAATTTAATCTTCGAATGCTTTTTCTTTCAAAAGCATTAAACTATTCGTAAGAGAATGACCAGAAGAAATTGAGAATATAACTCTTTTCGTCATGATTTTCCGCAATCTCATCGGAAATATACATTTAAAAACAAATGACCATTACTGATATTAGCTCAAATAAATATGGCTGTGAAAATAGTATATATATATATATTAAATATAAGTATTTTTGTTATGATTTTCAGCAATGTCATCTGAAATCTACGTCCAAAGTGACTATAACACATTTTAAAAAGTTATATCAAGGAAGAGATGTGAGTGTAATAAGGTTGAGCTGTAAAAATCCTTTTAAAATTCCCCAAATGTTCTTCTTTCCATATTCCAGATCAGAGTGGATATGGGAGTAATGGTAATGTAAGTTGATTCTATATTCCTCAGAGCTACGGAACGGAACTTTAACCATCGGATGAATATTTAGTGTCAATTGTTACAACTTGTTTTAGTGGAAATAAATCTGTTCTGAATTTTAAAATCTCTTACGTATGTGTGTTCATTGTATATTCCTATTTACATTTTTAGAATTACTTTTAGTGTTTTTTTTTTCTTTTTACACAGTCCTCTTGAATAAAAAGCATTTGTGAAGAGGTCTACTTGATTATATCTATCTATAGTTTTGAGTTAAGGCATTATTATTATTATTGATGTTGTTGTTGTTGTTGTTAAACTATTCCCTGAGAGTTTTCCAATCAGCGCTAGTTGAGGGTCTTTTACTGAAGTTTGAATGACAGCAAGTCTCCTCAAGTCTGTGGGACTCTTCTCAGTATTCTGGCCGATCTCAATAATGCAGTACTTTCGATGGTCCCCACACGTTCTCTTATCATATTTACCAACCCCTCCGCTTGGGCAGGATATGACACAAGGTCAATTTTTAAGCGGAGTTTAACAGGTTTGAATTCAGAGTTTTCATTCTCCTAGACTAGTTGCCTCACCAAGGCTGAAGAACCCAGTTTGTCCTACTATTTACTCATAGCTGGAGGGAGAATAATTGGATTCATACCTTTCCCAAGGGTATTAGGGCTATGTGAAATGGAATCAGTCTCCTCCAGGATTTGAACTTGTGTCGTCGTGTCCATTGCCTACGACAATATCCATAACACCACCGGCACCTCCACACGTTCTCTTATTTGCAAGTTTTTCAGTCTCTGTATCAATCCTTCCGTGGCCGTACCAAGATCACCAATTACAATTGGTATAACAGTCAATTACATATTTCTCAGTTATTTTCAATTCCCTAGCAAGGTCCCGGGTATTTCTTCTTCTTTTAACTCTCTTTCTGTTTTATTTTGTTGTCAGCCGGAACAGCAAAATCCACAATTTTGTAAGGTTTTTTTTCTATTTTTTTTTATAAGGTCTGGCCGTCTGGCCAGTATTAGGTGATCCGTTTGTATCTTAAAATTCCAAAGAAGTTTGTGTGTCTCATTTTCCAGGACATATATTATTTATTCGTATGGTCAAATTTAAATTTCTTGTACAATTCCCGGTGGATATTACTATTATTATTATCATTATTATTATTATTCTCTACACACAGCAAACTAATGTACTCATCTTGGTTTCTGTAATCATTTTGGTTGCTATACTCATGCCAATTTCACTGCTGTACTCTCTGGCCTTCTTTAAATGCTTTTTGTAGTTTTTCGTGTCCTTCCAGAAACTCAAAATTCAACCCATTGAATCCTCTAGCTCCCCTCTGACAACCCTTGCCAAAAAATTGATTAGAACTATCTTCAGTCTAGCTTTTATTGTCGCATATATCACACTGCTGGGCAAACAACGAAGGACTCGTAGATATATAAAAATACAATTTATATTTTTATTCTTCGACGGCGACGATTGTGTTTAGTAGGAATAGTCAGAGAGAGTTTTCACGTATCTTTCTTCTGTGGTGGGGGCCCTTTTTGTGAAGTAGTGCGACGACCGGAGAACAAATATAACGTGTTTGCTTGAGTGACCTGCAGGTCTTTCCCTTCGCTTGATAGACTAGCGAATCCTTCCTTTTCGCTTGAGCGACCAGCGGATCTCTCTCCTCGTTGGAGTGATCAGCGGACCTCTCCCTTCACTTGATTTGCCAGCGGGTCTCCAAAATTACTGACCGGATATTGTCTCTTAAGTCCCATGCGGAAATATGAATATCCTCTTCACCCTAGTATTTTTCTGTTTATGGCTGCTTATCGGAACTTACATACTTCCGTTTTCCCCGTAATTTGTTGATCTTATCTGCGAACGGAAATATCTGTCACTCAATTTATAGGCAATAAATTATATTCTCGCCATCATCTTTTATTTTTCTCTTTCTTGTGAAAACCATTTTGTTAATGTTATCTTGCATCCACACTGAATCCGCAAAGTTTATCCACGGTACTCTCTCGCTGGCTAAGCTAGTAAATTACACAATCTTCGGTGGAAAGAATGCTGAGAATCTGTGAAATCACGTGGGTAGACTTTTAATTCCACCATCCATGCCTCGAGAGTATCCCACAGCAGCAACTTTAGTTTTTCACGGCAAATGAGAAATGCTATTTTATTGCTACTTGACCCATAGAGGGGCCATAACATGTCGTAACACTCTGGGTCAGCTTGGGTCAAGGACTAATAGCAATGAAGGGGTACTCTACACTCCCCACATCTCCAGAACTGGAACCTCATCTTCAGTTGCCATTAGTTATATTTCCAAGATATTCGGAGGAGTTTTCGTGATATGCGGGGGCCACGATATCATAGTTAGTTAGTTCGAACTTCAGCCATGTTATTACATTCCATTTTGGACTAATATATTTAGGAAAGATTTTTTTTTTTAAATTATACCCTCAGCTATGGATTAAATAATACTATTAATTCTTTTTTCTAAAAGATGTAATTTGATATCAAATAACACACGAAGATTGATATGTGTAAGGATATGAGTGAAAAACATTAAGGCTTTATTCTGTTTAAAATGACTGACATATGTGTATTGAGATGTTATAGTTTAGTTTTAACTAAAGAGGTCCCAATAAAGGGAGGTAATCATAAGTAAGGGAGGTTACTCTCGATTACTTTTTACAATATGCAATTGAATTAAAAAACATATCTTTTGTAGAAGGGGAGGGTCTTACCTCTCGATAGAATATACAGTAAATTTTTTCAAAGCGCTGCTGACTGTTTGGTCTATTTCTGTGTGTTTGTTATCATTCATTTATGACATAAACGACGATTCATTTATTCAAGTGAAAAATAAATGAAAATAAAATAGATTATTTATCTTTCGATAACTAATGTTAATACACACTGATATTTCATCAATTACGATTGTAATATTTGTTTACAATTTTTTTTTATATAACAATTTAAAATGACGAGAAAAATCAGTCTCCTTTTTCGTATTGTTAAATGGCGTTCTTTACCTTTTTTTGTTGTTTGTTCTTTGCTACTCTGTTGTAAGCTGCTGTTAACACTTAAATGAGATTTACTTAGTATTTCCTTTTTTTTTTTTTTTCATTTTTAATTAAGCTTTCACTGAACCTATCAGCTTTTGTTTATGATTTTAAAAAGGTAATGAATTAGACCTTAGTATAAAAAAAGACTATTTTATCAGTTGGAAACATACTCCTGCCTTCGCTGTAATTAAATATACATTGCAAGTGAATCAACTCAGTATCGTTTAACCCAAAAACTAAAAAAGAAAACAATGAATGAACAATATAAAAAAGATTCAAATTAGTCTTTTTCAGTAAATGACGGTTAATTGAATTGAATTTAAGTTAATTTTGTTTAATATGATTTAATTTGGCGTAATTCTGTTTTCTCAAGACAACGACGAAAAAGTAAAAAAAAAAAGACATTTCCGCTACTTGCCTTTCTATTTCTTTTGTTATTGTCATTGTTGTTGTTCTTCTTCTTCTTCTTCTTCTTCTTTTTCTTCTTCTTCTTACTATCATTTTTATTACTATTATATATCGGGCCATTGGCCTATTGAGTAGAGTGTTCGCCAATGGTCCGGGAGACCGTGGTTCAATCCCAGGTCGAGTCATACCAAAGACTCAAAAAATGGTATTTGATGCCGCCTTGCTTAACACTCAGCATTATAAGGTACAAATCAAGGGTAAAATGGAGCAATACGTGGAAAGGAGTAGCGTCTCCCCTACACATCGGTGTTGGATCTATTGAAATGGGAGCCTTCGGCTCACCCTCGACTAAGGTGGCCAACCTTCGTTTTATTATTTACTCCTCTAGAGTTTTTCACATCAGTAATAGCTGATGGTTTTTCAGTGGAGTTTGAGTGACAGCAAGTCTCCTCAAGTCTCCAGGACTCGTCTCAGGATTCTGGCCGTCCTCAGCAATGCTGTCGTTTGGATAGTCTCTACCCATCCGCCAACTTCCAAGTCCGCCAGTTCCTTTAATAATCCTTTAGTTATTGTGCCTAACGCACCAATCACAATAGGTACAATCGTTGCTTTCATGTTCCACAGTTTTTTAAATTCTCTAGCAAGGTCGAGGTACTTATACTTCTTTTCACTTTCCTTCAGATTTATTCTGTGGTCCGCCGGGACCGCAAAGTCAACAATTTTGCAGATTCTCTTTCTTTTGTTGATTATCATGAACTCTGGTCTTCTGGCCGGGATGAGGTAATCCGTTTGTTGTTAATGTCCTATAGGAGTTTATGCGAGTCATTTTCTAGGACAGGTGCTGGGTTGTGCATATACCATTTGTTTGTAAAATCGAATTGAAATTTCCTGCACATTTCACAGTGGATCACCTTGCCGACCCAGTCGTGGGTCGCCTTGTACTCCTTCTGTGCTAATTTGCTGCATTCGCTTATTATGCGATTGATCGTTTCGTCTCTGTCACCGCATAGCCTACATTTACTGTTTTGTTGCGTCTTATCTATTCTCGCTTTGATAAGATTGGTTCTTATGGCATTGTCCTGTGCTGCTATTAGGAGGGATTCCGTTTCTCTCTTAAGGTTTCCTTTTCTTAGCCAGATCAAGGTTTTCTGGTATGAGATGTTTGTTTATTAGAGGCTTAAAGCGACCATAGAGTTGTTTTCCTTCCCATTTTTGTTTCCTAGTTGTTGTCATTCTTTCGTTTACCGTGTTGTCCGTATCAACTCTGATGGTTGTAATTAGTCCTCGTTCGTATTTTCCTATGTAGTCTTCGAGCCGTTGTATGCATGCGTCAACGGTGTCTTCGATGCTGGCAAGTCCTATTCCTCCCTGTTTTCTAGATACATATAGTCTGTCAACGAAGTCTCTGGGATATAATGCCTTATACATGGTCATTAGTTTTCTTGTCCTTTGGTCCATTTGTTTAAGTTCCTATCGGGTTCACTTGAGAAAGGGTCCCGAATATCAGACTAATAACACAACCCAAGTATTTATTCCTTTGATGAGGTTTCTGCTGGAGAGTTTTGTCTCGATTAGTTTTCGAGTTCTCCGGAGATATTCTTTTCGGATCATGTCTTTCATTTGCACTTGTTTGATGGTGTCAGCCTCCGAGATCCCCAAGTATTTGTAGGTTTCATTTTCTTCAAGCGTTCTAATTCTTTCGTGATTTGGTAGTTCCATTCCGTCAGTCATATGTCGTTTGCCACTTTTCATGACGAGCATGGCACATTTTTCTATGCCAAATTCCATTCCTATGTCCTGACTGTATATTCTAACTGCGTGTATGAGAGTTTCCAGTTCTTTTTAATTTTTTGAAAATAATTTAATGTCATCCATGTACATTAGGTGGTTGATCTTCTCTTGGGATCTGCTGAGTTTGTAACCGGCAGTGCATTTTCTGAGTATGTGGTTCAATGGCATCATGGCTATTATGAATAGTAAAGGCGATAGTGCATCTCCTTGGAAGATGCCTCTTTTGATCTTTGTTTCAGATATGCTTCTTCCTCCTGCTGTCGGCACCACTCGCCAGGTCTTCATGGTCTGTTCGATGAAGTTTATGACTTCATGTGATATTTTGTACATTTTGTGACAGTGTAATATCCAGCTTTGTGGGAGCATATCATATGCCTTCTTGTAGTCAATCCAGGATATAGCTAGATTTTTCCGTCTTGTCTTGCTCTCATTTAGGATGTGTTGATCTATGAAGAGTAATTCTGCTGTGCCCCTGGATCCTTTGCGGCATCCTTTCAGTTCGTCAGGGAACAATCCGCGGCTTGTTAGCGAATAGTAGATTTTTCCCTTATTTGTGCTGTTAGTATTTTCCACATCTTTGGTAGGCAGGTTATGGGTCTATAATTGTTTGGGGTAGTTCCTTTACTAGGGTCCTTTTGGATTAATGTAGTCTTTCCTTTAGTCATCCATTCAAGTACGTGCGCGTCTTGTAAGCATCTGTTCATCTCTAGTGCTAGTCTTCTGTGAATGGAGGTGAATTTCTGGAACCAGAAGCCATGTATTCCATCATGGCCTGGCGCTTTCCAGTTTGATATTCTTTTTAGTGTTGTTTTCAGTAAGTCGATGTGTATTTCCATTTTGGGGCCTTCTTCAAGTCCGTCTAGCTCTCTTGTAATGTTGTTTATCAATTCAGAATTTTCGTTATGTTTCTTTGGTTCCAATATTTTAGCCCAAAATCGCTCGGTTTCTTTTGCATCCGGTTTTTAGTATGTTTTCGTGTCACTCGCTCCCAATTGTTGATAGAATTTCCTTTCGTTGTTTTGGAATGTCCTATTTTGTCTGTACTTACCCTTTGTCGATATCTCTTTAATCTTCCTTCTTTGGCCAGTATTTTCTGGTTTATTTCCTCAAGTTGTCCTGTTATTTTTCCCCATGATGTCTGTTCCTTCTTCCCCCGGCTTATTTTGGCACCTCACTTTATCATTCGGGCTTGTTTTCGTAGTTTTTTTTATTTGCGATTCCAGTCTAATTTCCCATCCCGGTTTTTGCTGTTTCTTCGTGCTTTTTGAGGGGATCCCAATATTCTCACAAACTAATTTCGCTCCTGCATATATTAATTCATTTAACTCAGTTATATTATTCGTTGGTTTGTAAGGTAGTATGTGATTTATTTTATTCGTTTCTATTTTAAGTGTTCTCCATTCTATGTTTCTTAATGAAGGTAGAATAGTCTTTTCATTATTCATGATTCTCTTTACATTTTCTAGATTTACCTTTTGTTCTTGCGATAGTGTTTCTTCCTGGTTGTTTGATAGTGTATCGTTTGGGAGTGTGGTGTTTCATTTGCCGATGTTTGCGGTTCTTTTTCGTTGGATTGTTTTTGTTTGACACCACTTGGTGTGTCTGGCACTGTGTTATAGTTTTGTTTCAGTGTTTTTTTTTTATGGATTTCTTTTAAATCTAGGTCAGAAAACCAAACCTTCTTCGTTATTATCCTAACCTGATCCGCTAACATTTGGCTAGTTGTCTAAACTGTCGAACATTCTTGCCAGATCTCAAACATCCTTTTCCTGTAGCCTCTGTGTAAGGGGTTGCTCCTAAAATAGCATTCTAGCACAAGTTTATTCTCTTCCCTAGTCCATATTCTACGTTTAGGTCTCTGTTTGTTGTAGTTTTTTACGTCGTCGTTTATGTATCTGAAAAAAGAATTATTATTATTATTATTATTATTATTCCTTTCCGAGTTCTTCACACTAGCGTTAGCTGATGGTTTTTACTAGTTTCAGTGAAGCAAGTCAACAGGACTCTGCTCTGTATTCTGGCTAGTCTTAATCATGCTGTTACTTGAATGGTCTCTGTAGAATACACCAACTGCTTCTCTGTTGAGGGGTAAGACGCCCTTAACGAGAATCCACTGGGCTGGGTGTGTAGAATACACCAACTGCTTCTCTGCTGAGGGGTAAAACTATCTTAACGAGAGTCCACTGGGCTGGGTCTGTAGAATATACAAACTGCTTCTCTGCTGAAGGGTAAGACGCCCTTAACGAGAGTCCACTTGGCTAGGTCTGTAGAATAAACAAACTGTTTCTCTGCATAGAGGTAAGCCATCTCAAAGATTGTCCTGCATACGACACTAATCAAACTGATGGTGAGATTCAAGTAATGCTAGAGCTTTGAGAAATGTGGAGTACCCCTTCATTGCCATAGGTCCCGGGTCCACTCTGGCGCTAAGCGGTAGCACCTGATAGGGTCCTATCTATAGATTAAATAGAACTAAACTGTGTACTTATGCTAAGCTGAATTCTTTGAAACAGAACTGTTTTCTACATTGAAACGGCGTACTTATACTAAACTGAACTGTTGGAAATAGAACTAAACTGTACTCATGTTAAATTGAATTGTTTAAAATAGAACTGTTTTTGACATTGAAACAGTACTTATACTCAACTGATTTGTTCGGAATAGAACCTTCTTGACATTTATTTAAATGTCTGATATTTAACTGTTTTCAAATAAACAAAAAACTATACTTATACTAAACTGAATTGTTTGAAGTTTAATTCGGCGTTAAATGACCCGAAATGTGTTGATAGGCCGTAAAACCAACCAACCAACCAACCAACCAACCAACTTCCTTGTCCTTTGCTCAATTTCTCCTCTGCCCATTTCAAGAATGACCCAGAATATCTTACAAAGGAGGATTGCCAAAATGTTTATCCTTTTAATGAGATTTATTCTGTAGAACTTGGTTCTGACAAGTTTTCTTGTTGTTCTGGGGTATTTTTTTTCTATTTTTTTCTCATTTTCATTGCTTGATCGTGTTCGCTTCCGGTATTCCCAAATACTTGTAGTTTTCCTTCTCCTCAAGTTTTCAAATATTTCCTTATTTGGAAGTTCTGTTTTTTACACTGATTCTCTTTTCTGACTTTTCATTATGAACATAGCAGATTTCTCAATACCAAATTCTATTGCTATATCCTGGTTGTACTCTTATTGTTTGTATCTGAGCTTCCAGTTCTTCTATTTTTGCAAATATAATTATATCCACCATGTATATAAGATGGTTAATAGTTTCGTGTGACTTTGTAAATTTGTAGCCAATTGTAGATTTGCTAATACGTATTTGAGTGTCATCATTGCTATATCGAATAGAAATGGCAAGCGGGAGTTTCCCTGGAAGATGCATCTTTCGATTTTTTTTATTATGCTAGGGTTTATTGTCCAGCTGTTAATTACATACTGTAGTTTTACATGGTTTTCGTGAAAAAGATTCTGACTTAGTCGTATATTTGGTACATTTTTCAACATCCTATTATTCACTCTTGAGGGGCTTTTTTATTGGACTTTTTGATGTCAATTCGTGCCTCTGCTAAATATTCCGCCTCGTTTTGGATTCTCTGAGGATATGCTGGTATATTAAGATGGTTATTTGTTCCTCTTTTTCCCTTGTGACATCCTTTTCGTTCTTCGGTTACAGTCAGCGGCATACAAGCGAGTAACAGATTTCTTCTTTTACCTGTGTGGCCAGGATTTTCAACTGCCTATGTAAACATGTTATCGGTCTCTAGTTGCTGGGTAGGGTCTATATTTTTTGTAGGGGACGGATTTTTCTTGATCAGAGTTTTCCTTTTCGTCATCCATTCCGATATGTTTGATTCTTGTAGGTGTTTCCTCAATTTCAGGACCAATCTGTCACGGATGGACGTGAATTTTTTCAACCAGAATTCATATTCCTATCATGACCAGGCGTTTTCGAGTTTGTATGTTTTTTTTAATGTTGCTCTTAGCATTTCCAGGTGTAAGTTCACCTCGAGACCTTCTTAAAGTTCTACGAGTTCTTTTCTTATGCTATTTATTCTTTTAGCATTTCTGTTATAATTTTACTCAAAAATTCTTGTTTATTTTTCTCTTTTTTCTTTCATATTCGGTTGATAATTTCTTTTGATTCACTCTCTTCCAACTTGTTGGTTGAATATTCTTTGGATGATATCTGTTTTATCACTGACACGATTTATTCCTGCATAGATTAACTTGTTCAGTTTGATGATGCTTTCAGTTAGGATAAGTTTCAATTATTTATTAACATTTTCGGTCTTTACTTTGACTTGTTTTCTGGTTTGATGCCTTTGGTATGATATTATAATCTTCGTTCATGATTACTTTTTAGTAATTCATCATTTGTCTTGACTTTTTTGTTAATATCGATGATATAGTGCTGGTTAATATGATTTGGTTTTAAATATCTAGTGTTTCAATTCAATTAGCTGTTTCTCTTTCCTATTTACCTGTCCACATATTTTAGTATCTATTTAAGACAAACAATCTTTCTTAAAAATCAATCTCTCTTTGTCGGAAAGTCTTGGTTTGGTTTGGTTTCTTTGTTTAATAGCATATCAATCTTTGTAGGCTATTTAATGCCAAAGCTATTCTAGAAGAGCTGTCGTGGTATTTTTTAAGTCATAACTGGGAGGATAAGTGGGTTCATGCCTTTCCCAAGGTTATTTTCCTGAATGTGAACGTAATAGCGAGACTGGAGTACGAACTCGCTTACTACGATTCTGCAGTCCATCGCTTTAACCATTACACCACGAGGACCCTCTCTCCCACAAAAGTCTTAGACTTGTGTTAAATTTAACAGATTCTGTTCAGATCTCTATCGTATTAGTATTTTAGTCCTTGCCAGTTTTTTACACCAACGTTACCAGATGGATGTTAACTGGCGTCTGAGTGACAACAAGTTTCTTTTGCTCTCCAGACCTCTTCTCAGTATTCTGGCCGATTTCAACATTTCTGTTATCTGTATTATCTCGAAATCTCCTCAGATTTCCATCGAGCCCCGTTCTAAGCTTTTTGGGATGGTTCCAAGTTCACCATCTACAGATGGTAATATCATCACATTGATGTTTCACTGCATAATTAGTACTCTGGCTAGGTCTTAGTACTTGTCTATATTTTTGCTTTCTTTTATATTAACTAAGTCGTCTGCTGGGACTGCAAAATCCACTTAACGTGAAGCTCTCTTATTTCTGTTGATTATCACTAGGCCTTGTCTTCTATCTGGGATTTGGTGATTTTCCTAAAAATCCCAGTAAATCTTGTGCACCCCATTCTCCCGTGTAGCAAATTGACCTTCTGCCCAGCCGTCAATCGAGAAGCAGGTGCATCCGGTCGAAGACATCAAGATATAGCCTTGACCGTGGACGGGTTGAATAGGGTGCAAATGCGACGCTCACAGGAAGCAGGTGGACATCAAACAATGATATAACCCGGTGCAACAGGAAGTTCAGTTAATTTGGAGTCAGTTAACGAGAGATAGATGGTGTAGAGAGAACCAGCACTCAGCAGAGGGCTCTGGGCTCTGAGGACCCCCGATTAAGCAGCTCAGCAGAACGAGAAAGAAGTGCTGCTAAAGACAAAGGAACTGCAGTTTGTTCAGTCTCCAACTCAACTTCTCACACATAACCCTTTCGCAACCCTTTCGCAACCATTTCGAATAAAGTGTGAGAGGTATATTTTTCAAAAGAACTGTGTTCGCTGGTCATTATTGATGACTTTGTTTCCGCATGTATATGTGTATGGTTGTATATGTATTACGGCTTTGCAACACCAGGACGGATTCTGGTTCCGTTTGGTATGATCATTTAATTTCATTTTCTTGCACAGTTCCCGGTGGAACACTTTCTTCACCCAATAGTTGTTTGTGTTATTCTCCTTTTGCACTAGTTTGCTATATTCACTTATGTGTCTAATAGTTTCAATTTTGTCACCACATTAACTATACTTGCCATCCGGTTGTGTATTATCGTCTTTTGCTTAAATAAAATTCGTTCTTATGATATTTTTTTTTTTGTGCTGATATTAGAAAAGGTAAAGATTCACTCTTAAGTTTTCTCTTACATATCTATGTTCACTGATTCTTGTGTGTGATTTCCCTTGAAATATCCATTCAGTTGTTTTTCTTCCCATTTTTTTGTAAATGTTATTATTATGTTACTCGTTTTCCAGTTTTTCACACCTGTATTTACTGATGGTTTCTCACTGGAGTTTAAGTGACTGCTAATATCCTCAAGTCTTCAGGACACTGCTCAGTATTCTGGCCGATTTTAATAATGCAGTAGTTTGGATGGTCTTCACTGGTTCTATTATTTCCAATTCCTCCAGGTATTTTATCAATGCTTTAATGACTTGAGATTTTCGCATCAGTGTTAGCTGATGGTATTTCACTGGAATCTGAGTGATAGGATGTCTTCTCAAGTCTCCAGGAATCTTCTCAGTATTCTAATCGATAGTGTAGTAGTTTCAATGGCCTCCACTCGTCCTCTAGTTTCCTAGTCCTCCGTTCCCTTTAATAGTCCTTCGGTGACCATGAACCACAACTTTCATGAACCACGATTTTTTCAATTCCTTACCAAGGTCCAGGTACTTATCCTTCTTTTAATTTTCTTTCAATTTTACTCTGTGGTCAGCCGAGACAACAAAGTCCACAATTTTACAACTTTTTTTGTTGTTGTTGATTATTATAAGATCTGCTCGTCTGGCCGAGTTTAGGCGACCCGTACATATGTTAGAATCCCATGGGAGTTTATGTGTCTCATTCTACAGGACAGCTGCTAGGTGGTGCATGTAGCATTTTTTCATATGATCAAATTTGAATTTCTTGCACAATTTCCAGTAGATCACCTTTCTCGCCTAGTCCTGTCTTCTCTTATACTCTTTCGGTTCTAATTTGCTACATTCGCTAATTATGTGATTTTTCGTTTCGTCTGTATCACCACATTACATACATTTACTGTTTTGTTGCGTCTTGTGTATTCTTGCTTTGATATGAGTGGTGCAATTTATTATTATTATTATTATTATTATTATTATTATTATTCCACGAGTGTTTTTCGCATCAGTTTTAGCTGATCGTTTTTCACTGGGGTTTGAGTCGCCTCAAGTCTCCAGGACTCTTCTTAGTATTCTGACCGTTCTCAATAATGTTGTTGTTTGGATGGTCTCCACTCATCCGCCTACCTCTATGTCCTCCAGTCCCTTTGATAATCCTTTGGTGACTATCAAAAGCTCCAATCACGATTGGTATAATTGTCACTTTCATGTTTTGTTTTTTTTTCAATGTCTTACCAAGGTCTAGGTACTTATCTTTCTTTTCAGTTTCTTTCTGTTTTATTCAGTGGCCAACCGGGACAGCAAAGTCCTCAGTTTTGCAAGTTTTCTTTTTATGTTGATTATTATAATGTCTGGTCTTCTGGCGGATATTTGGTGATCCGTTTTTATCTCAAAATCCCATGGAGTTTATGTGTGTCATTTTCTACGACAGCTGCAGGGTTGTGCATATACCATTTGTTGGTATGGTTAAATTTAAATTTCCTGAACATCTCCCAATGAAACACCTTGCGCACCCAGTTGTGTTTAATCTTATACTCTTTCTGTGCTAGTTTGCTGCGTTCGCTTATTATGTGATTGATCGTTTCGTCTATGTTACCGCATAGCCTACATTTGCTATTTTGCTGCCCCTTATCTATTCTCGCTTTGATATGATTGGTTCTTATGACGTTGTTTTGTGCTGCTATTAGAGATTCTGTTTATTAGTTGTTTAAAACACCCATAGAGTAGTTTTACTTCCCATTTTGTTTTCTAGTTATTGCTATTCTGTTGGTCTTCGTATTGTCAGTATCCTTTCTTGTGGCTGTAATCAGTCCTCTTTCGAGCCTTTCTATGTATAAATCGAGTTGCTGTATCGATGCGTCCACGCTGTCTTGAATGCTGGCAAATCCTATCCCTCCCTTCTTTTCTTGATACATATAGTCTGTCAACGTCTTCTCTGGGATGTAATGCCATGTGTGTGGTCATTAGTTTTCTTGTTCTTTGATCCATTTTTTTTTAGTTCTTCTCTGATCCACTTCAAAAACAGTCCCGAATATCTAACGAGAGTTACAGCCCAAGTATTTGTTCCTTTGATAAGGTTTATTTATTTATTTATCTATTGCCTTTTCTTCATTATTCTCGCCTTTGATTTCTTCAACTTCATTCTCTTTTTCTTCATCGTGAAAATTAAGGGCTTCTATTTGTGCATTCACCGTCCTACATCGCTGATGAAGTAACAGTCATTAGCACTGAAACTGGAGATGGCAAACGAAGTTTAAATTTCTGCCCCCGCATCCTGAGTTTATTTCAACATTATGCTTTCCATTCAGGGTCAACCGATCTAGAAGAAGGAAAACGGAATTCACTCCCTCCCAACTTCATCATCTACCAGCGTGGCAAGTTCAGGCTCTTTACTTCGCGTATCCTATAGTCCTAGAGGAAGATATGTTGAAATGAACATAGACACAAATCACTAGCCCGCCTGGTCAACAAAGTTTACAATATTCCGACAGTATCCACTGCAGAGGGTGTATGATACTGAAGAAGCTCTGATAGTGAGTCTTTTTGGTTCACTTTGACCTTGAGTGGTAATACAAATTAAAATCCTAATCTAAAGGTTTGAAGTCCCCGAGATCTGGTGACTAACGTGCTGGATTACGATGTCTAAGTATACATATTTACCAACCCCTGCGCTCGGGTAGGATATGACACAAGGTCAATTTTTAAGCAGAGTTTAACAGGTTTAAATTCAGAGTTTTCCCTCTCCTAGACTAGTTGCCTCACCAAGGCTGAAGAACCTAGTTTGCCCTACTATTATAGCTATAGCTTGAGGGAGAATAATTGCATTCATACCCTTTTCAATGGCATTAGTGCAATGTGAAAAACAATCAGTCTCGTCCAGGATTTGAACTCGTGTCGTCGTGTCCATTTCCTACGACGATAACCATTACACCACGGGCACCAACACGATGTCTTAGTATACGGATTCGAACTCGACACACGCTATTACGTTCACTTTCGGATTATTAACCTGGGGAATGCTGTAGACCAAATTATTCCTCTAGCTATGGTTTAAATATTGACACTTCTGTTATTCATTAAGGGTGTCTTTGATTGTAAGTAACCCACGAAGATTGATATACCATTTAACCAGGAATCCAAACCATAACCCATTTGTGGGTCAAATGCAGGGTGTCTCATTATACGTAGGAACCATGTGACTGCTAATAACTTTCCTAATAAGAATGTTGTTTTTTTTTTGTTTCAGATTTGAAAATAGTATACTATAACAACTCGGTCACAATGCCTTGGACAAAAGACAGAAAACTATTTTGCGTCACTACTTATTTTGAGACAAAATCATTCAAAATTGTCTTTTCATTTCAATCATACATCTTAGATGCATCATGGACGTCTTCAGTGATGCGCTGTCTTCATTGCCGATTTCGGGTTTTTTCTGCATCATATCGGCTCCGACAGTAACCCCGGCATGACTCTAAAAGAGCCAAGCCGCGTCCGTGATCGCGACGTGCTACGCTCGTGCCTCTACCAAAGCAAAGAAAAATATAATAAGGCCGGACTTCGGCCGTTCTTATAGACATCTGTCTTTTAGTAAACAGCCAATGAAAACAGGGCATTCCACACTCCTCTGCTATATAATACCATCATTACCTTATCCGGTTTCGCCCGACTACTTCCGGAATCGGTACCGAGGTAAGATGTTATTTTAATACTCGTCCGTGTCCATGATTTACACTTCACTAGACTTACACGAATCTCCTGCCAAATCTGTCCTATACTAATACTTCTAAACTAACATGAATAGATGCAATCAATTAATATAGGGTGTCTCAATATACAGGTGGCGCTTGTAACTGCTAATAACTCTTCTAATAATAATGTTGTTTTCTGTTTTGCTTCAGATTTGAAAATAGTATATTATAACAACTATTAATCTTCGATCACATTGCCTTGAACAAGAGAGGAAAAATATTTTCCGTAACTACTTATTTGGAGATAGAATCATTCAAAACTGTCTCAAAATAGATGCGAACCATTAATATAATAATGAATCATAAGTGAAGCAAGAAACTTAAAATAAGATTACATGTCTTGAAAGCTGATATAATAAAATTAAAAAAAAACAACATTCATTTGATAGCTTTAACTTGAAAGATGCATTTTTACGGGACGTGTTCTAACTGACCACCATTGCGGTTGTATCTATAATAAATCATTATCATATTAATCGGTTGCATCTATTTTGAGACACCCTGTACGTCTATTTAAAAGTATTCATATTTGATAGGAATGCTTGAGGTCAAATAATGGTAAATTATTTGTATAAAGATTGCTTTCTTGAAACACTAATTGTTTACTATGGATTTTTTACTTGTTATCTGATTCCATCTAACCGAAAAGACAAATGACAATCATTAAATAGAGATATTGGCTCGAAATCATATAATTATTAGCATTAGATAAGAATACTTAAAACCTAGCAACACTGTGCAAATTATTTGTATTAGATTGAAATACTTCGTATCATATAACCATGTTCATAAACTCTGAAAACTAATAAAACGTAAATATGAAAGATCGATGAACGCAATTCCTTAACCTCTCGGTATAAAATAAGCGTAGACGGTTTCACATGGCATTAAAAGCAACCAATCAATAAAGCCCTCTACTCGTATAATAATAAGTTGAGTAAGTTAAAGAAAATAGATACACATGAACACATACATTTCGAAACAGAAAGAATATTCAGCCTCAAAATATTTACAAACCAAAGAAACAAAAGGGTCTGCAAGGAGATTTTGAAAAATAGATATGTTTCTTTCAAATACGAAGATTAATAAGAGATTTTTAAAAGAGTAAAATTTTTATTTTCAATTTTTTCCCCATAAATATAAACACTTTATTGTCTAGAACTGATTTAGAGCAAAAACTATTTTAAGATCGCAGAAATATTCAAAATGGCTTTAATTAAACTGGGGTCTCAGGGCTTGATAATAGATAGGTCATTAAATTTCCGGTGTTCTGGGATGGGCATATTATGAGAAATTTGCGTGTAAATTAATAGGGACGCCTGGGTTAAAATAGAAACGTATCAGCAGCGAACCGACAACGAGTTATGATTAGTGGATGCGGGATAGAAAACAGGAAATAGGCCAGACGCAACGAGGTAAAGGCAGTCAGTTGGACACCTGACGCGACGATGTGAAAACTGCAAAAATTTGCGGCCCCCCATGTTGGGGTAGCTCTAAAAAGTGGCCTCACAACCTGATGCGAACCAGTGAGGACAGAACCCACAAAGAATCACTTGTTGGAACAACAATAGAAAACTTGGAAGATAATTTAAGGTCTGCATATATCCTCTCTTTCCTCATGACATGTTTAACTTTGTCTAGCTAATGCTGTCAACTCAGGTTTCATACTCTGTTTTGCTCTTCCCAACGACTACTTAAAAAGCGTAGCCAGGAATAAACTTTGGTATTAACTAACCAAGACAGTTTATTTGTGTTATTCCTTTTTTCTCACGGTGAGGCTATCACGAGGTCCGGCTGATACTTAGGCCATAAAAATAGTAGAAACGACTATTGAGACCGTATCAGCACAAGCTTCCATTTGAACACCGTAGCATTGCAAACTTCTATATGTGCCGTGTAATGTTAAAAAATCTATTTGGTGAGTAACACTACATTCAGACGAATGTATGATGCGTATGAAGAACCATGTTTCAGGAAACATGTTTAAATGAACTTACCGCAACAAGTCAGTGTCTAAAGACGGTCCATGAAGTGGAAACTCAACACCTCTTCAGAAGAAAAAGGTTTCTGGTGCTACATTCAGTAAAGAATGCCATGCTTTAGGGTGTTCTGAGTAACGAAAGAACCAATCACTATTCATTTTCTTGAAAGAACAATGCTCCCTATGGCCAATGCTTTAACAAAATTCACCTTACTTACAGATTGTTTTTGTTTTGGGGGTTCTTTATTAATCATTATATCAGACTTGGGCTATTTGATGTCAAATCTGTCTTTGTAGAACCGTAGTTGTACTATGTGACCCGCTGCTCGGTGGATAAAAGGGTTCGAACCTTTCCCAACGGTATTTGTCCGAAAGTGAAGGCGACTGGATCTCGAAGTTGCTTACATCGAGTTTGTAGTCCAAAATGTTGGCCTCTACGCCATGGAAACTCCCAAGCCTTCCATTTGGAGCTGAATTCGCTACGAGGCCAATTTATTAATCGGCTGAAAATTGGTTTGAATTCAGAGTTTTTCTTCTTCTTGACCAAAAGACGTAGTATTTACCAACACGCATTCGTTCATTTATTTCCCCCTCTATTTGACCGTTACCAAGCTATCTTTTTCGGGGGGATATCAAAACTTTATTTAGAGATAAGACCGATAACAAGGAATACAGAGTTGGCCTTTGGGACATAATGCGGGAACTAATATCAGATTAGTTTCTGAGACGAAGCCTGATGTTTTTTATCATTAAGGGTTTTCGGACTATACACGCTGAATTGTCTTGCAGGGCACATAGCGTGACGGTTATAGGCGTTGGTTCCCTAAGCTTCTAAGGAGACAATTATCTGGAGGTTGCAGGTTCAATACTGACTGTAGGCGAGTAACAATACAGGAATACTTAGCACTTGTACCCGGTTATGGCTAACGGAATCAACAGACGACCCCCGTGGATTTAATAAAGGACGTAGTCCGAAGTTCCGTGAATGTTCCCCAGTTCGACAAACACCTGAAGAAGGCCGGAGGACATATCGGCAGAAACGTTATGGAAATAACAATAAAGATGAAGACAATAGTCAGAAAACCCTTAATGATAAAAATAATAATCTCACATTATCAGCTATCAATGAAACCTATTTTGAAATTTGCCAGGACAGCAAGGATTTATTCATGAAAAAAGGAAGTCGTCTATAATTAGTATATAATAGTTATTTCTCTTGAAAGATTATGAGAGAAACAGGAAAACAGACTTGCAAATTGGATTTCACACTTCTTTTATAAAAGTATTTTAATTTCATTACGTTACCAAAATTCTTACTACAATGTGCTGTTTTCCTGCGTTACAGTATCCTTCAAAACCCAGATGATTATCATACAAAAAATATGTACTACCCAGTCGTAAAAAACATTTCTTCAGTTATTTTCACTCACAAAATAAAAACAACAACAAACTAAGAACAAATCTGGCACAAAACTTATTTTATTTAATAGCGAAAATCTCTGAAATCATGAAACATACCACAAATTAATTAAAATATTCTATATCAATGAATAACTGAGATTTTTTCTTGGGCTTAGTTTATTTTTCATGAATTAAGAATAAATGAAGAAACGAAATAAGTAGCAAATCCATTTTCTTTTTCTTTTTCTTTTTCTCTTTTTTTTTTTTCGTTTTTGCCTGTGGTTGTATAGATACTTAATTAGATTTTCACTGGTATAAATATTAAATTCTTATTCTAGGCAGAAGTACCAGATAGTAACACTTCTATATAGAACCGGAAAAGAACAAAAGAGTTCTCTGCTCCCAGCAAAAGTTATAGCGAGAGAAAAAAAAAAAGGTGAAAATCATTAAATAAAAATAAATCTGGCTTATGCATAAAATGCAAAAATAATTGAAACTTCCAGTTCACAGTTCTGTTATTGCTTCCTTTTGCAAGTTTTTTTCTCTTTTTTGGAAAGGTTCACTCTTTATCTAACAACACTGAAAGATTCAGTCAGTGCCGAAAGGGAAGGAATACAAAAGACTCATCAGATTAATTCGGTGGACAACAATATCAGGCGTTGATAATGTTGCATTAGAAATGGGTAAAAAGTAATAGATTTTCCCAAGCATGAACATATCAAAACCATGGGCCAAGGGAAGGATTCAACACAAGGTATTAGCGCTATGGGAAATACTAATAACCACATACAAGAATTGATCTCGGGTCGCCGTGGCTATTTCCAACAGAGATAACCATTAAGCCAAAAGCAACCTCTTTTTTACACCGGTATGTTTGTATGTATGTATTTATGAATAAAATAGCAGGTTAGATTGGGCTCTCTAGCATTCGTGTGGTGACCGGTCGAGGAGAAAGAAAAACTCAGAATTCAAACTTGAGGAGTGTTGTTCTGGAGAATCTGTGGCTCACTGGTACATCGTTCTTTTATAATCAGCTCATCCAAAAAGTCTGGCTGGTTCTACATAATCCTTCCCCCCTATAAACATATCTCCTGTGTAGATAGTGTAGTAGTTATTAATATTCAACGGAATTATAGGGCCCTCAAATATTGATATCAACAGATGAGTACATCGTGTATAAATGTATGTACGTTTATAGATACGAATGCCTTTATATGTATGTATATATTTTAGAGAGAGAGACAGACAGACAGAGAGACAGAGAGAGAGATAGGAATAGAAAGTTACGAAAATGAAGATAGGCGATTTAAAATCGATTTGCAGAAGAATTATGAGAAAATTAGGAGAAAAAAGAAGAGAGTTGGATAAAAATAACATTAGCGTCATTTGCAAGTATTTACCAAACCCCTTTGCACAAGCAGGATGCAGCACAAGGTCAGTTTTAAGTGATGTTTGACCTCAGAGTTTTCCTTCACCTAGACTGGTTGCCATAACGAGGCCAAAGAGCATAGTCTTCCCTATTATTTCCCCATAGCTGGAGAGTGAATGCTTGAATGCGTACCTTTCCCATGGTATTAAAGTTATGTAAAAATGCGAAGTGCTTCGTCCAGGATTTGAACTCAGGTATTCATGTTTATTTCCCACCATGGTAACTATTACACGACAATTGTCTCCAAGGAATTGCTTTTTTAGAAACATTTATATATGGTTAAGTTTGGTGTCTTTGTTAAGGATATATCAACCTTTATGGGTTATTTAATCCCAAAGACATCATTGTAGAAGAACAACAGTGGTCCTATTTAACGTGTTTCCGAGATAGATAAAAAAAAAGTTCATACCTTTTCCAAAATAACGGGTGAGGAGTTCGAACTCGTTTACTTCTAACACCTTACTTCTTCTTACAGTCTAACACCTTAACCTCTACGCCACGAGGACTACCCGCTCACGTGTATATAAGTTTTTTTTTTTATTTGCTAAACATTTATAGATAAAATATTCAGCCAGTTAACTTTTTTGTTTAAATGGGAATATTTGTCTTTATCCCAGCTATGTATTTATTCCTCCTGTCCGCCACCACACAAAGTCATTTCACAAGGGAAGGACAACTGATTTGAAGTCAGTGTTTTTCTCGAGAGAGATTGATTGACCTTGTAAGGTTAGAGAGACCCGTCTGCTCTATTGTTTTCCCATTGCTGGAAGAGTATAATCTGAGTCATGCCTTTTCCGAGGGTATTATTGGTATGTGCAATTCAAACAGCATCGTGAAAGATTTGGACTCAGGTCACCGGGTTCATTTTCTACGACTATAGCCATTATAAAAAAACTTCCTGTTTTTAAAGTTACCCTTGAGAATTAAGAAAAAAAAAACTATTTGCGAATTTCTTATTAAATTCATTAAAGCGGATATAGACAATTACAGAAACACACACACACATATATATATACAGACGCATTTATAAATACCTGTATATACACCACACAAACATTTGTATATGATGTGTGTGTGTGTGAATATGAAGTATTCTACCGTGATCGAATTTTGATATGAAAAAGCTAATATATATATATATATATATATATATATATATATATATATATATATATATATATATGTATATATATATATATAGAGAGAGAGAGAGAGAAAGAGAATTATTTCGTTTAGTGGCATTGTTATGTAAGGTTTAATCCAATTAATAAATATAAATATATAGTTTGTAAACGAGCAGTTTTGCACACAGTGAAATACTTTTATTCATCGCTTTCAAAAGGTAAATATTTGATTTAATATTAATTATTTGTTTGTACTCAATCCAATGGTTTCAAGTACTGATGTTTAACATTAGTAATTCTATTTATTAAGTATTCTAATCAAATACCAACATCTGTACAAAGCTGTATTGGAATAATCCCCGTGGTGTTGTGACTAACTTGTAGGACTGTCACCTCAAAATATGTGAGTTCAAACTCCAGTCGCCGTATTATATTACATTTAAGATTGATACACGTGGGAAAGGCATGAATTCTCTTATCCATATGACTATGAGTTAAATAGTATCATATTTTGGAGTTGATATGCCATCAAAAACAAACTTATTTCTTTCTCTCTTTATGTTGTATACAATGCATATACAAATACAATTGCCCAGTCGGCTGGGGCTATAGAATACACTGTGTGCGCCTTTGCAGAGGGGTAAGATCCCCCCCCCCCCAACGAGTGTCCTGGATATGACACTAAACAGTCCGATGGTGAGGTCCCAGTAATCCTGTGGCCTTGGAGAATTCGGATCACCCCTTCATTGTCATTGCTCCGAGGTCCACTCTGGCTCGGTGTGGTAACACTTGATAGGGCCCTATCTATGGGTTAAATAGAACTAACGGCATACGTATGCTAAACTGAATTGTTTGATTAAACTGAATAGTTTGAAATAGAAATGTTTTTTTACACTTAAGCCGTTCTTACATTTAAAATGCGCTCTTATGATAAACTGAATTATTTCAAATAGAACTGTTTTTGACATTGAAATTGTCTTAAACTAAACTGAATTGTTTAACATATAAGTGTGTTGACATCTAAGTGTGTGTAAACAAAATCTGTACTTAAATAGAAATGTTTTTCACACTTAAACTGTACTTACATTTTAATTGTGTGCTTATGCTAAACAGAATTTTTTGAAATTGAACGGTTTTTGACATTGAAAATGTACTTACACGAAACTGAATTGTTATATATAACTGTTTGAATAAACTAAATAGTTTGAAATAGAAATGTTTTTGACAATTAAACTGTGTATTCATTGGCCTAGCGGTTAGAGTGTTCGCCAATGGCCCGGGAGACCTGGGTTCAATCCCAGGTCGAGTCATACCAAAGACTCAAAAAATGGTACTTGATGCTTCCTTGCTTAACACTCAGCATTATAAGGTACGGATCCAGGGTAAAGTAGAGCAATCCAGGGAAGGAGTAGCGCCCTCCCCTACACCTTGGTGTAGGAGCTATCGAAAAGGGAGCCTTCGGGTTACCCTCGACTATGGTCGCCAACAACTTATTCATGCCAAAATGAATTGTTTGAAATAAACTGATTATTTACATAATAATGGATTTGGCGTTAAATAACCTACAAAGGTCGATATGCCATCAAACCAAAGCAAAACAAAACAAATACAGGCGGACTCTTTCGTTTCAGATACGAACGGGTTCATTAATTTCTGGCCTCGGTCCATGGCGACACGAGGAGAGAGACACAATTCTTAAAAGCCTATGCTAACCTTACTATGCTGACCCCACTCAAGTGCACGGCGCATCTTGTGATATTTAAGATCTCAATTCATCTCTGCCAGTCGAGATCCGAAAAACTCAACCGCACGCCTCAACGGTAGAAAATCCAATTGCAGCTTCAACGGTCGAATCTCAACTACTGTCTTTTCAAAATCCTCAAATTCTCCGGACCATCTCTTCTGGGCATGACGTCATCCATACTCCAGCCACATTTTCTGTCTGGGGGTTTATTATTACAAATGGTGATTGTCATATCCTTTGCGCGCGGGCGTAAGACTGCACCATCTGACTGTGCACCTGGATGAGGTGACCCAAGTGGTTCTAAGTCTTACCAAACTGAATGATAAAATATAGTTAACGAAAAATGATTAATATAAAAAATAATTCCTTAATTATATATATATATATATATATATTGTTGAATGCCATATGACGAGCTTGAATAAGAGAAATAGACATATTATCAAAATTGAATACTATTTCTAAATCTCTTGGTTTTAAACACTATATATATATATATATATATATATATAAGTAAATTTGGTGACCTTAGTCGACGGTTACCCGAAGGCTCCCTTTTCGATGACTACTACACCGAGGTGTAGGGGACGGTGATACTCCTTCCCTGGATTGCTGCACTTTACCCTTGATCCTTACATTATAATGCTGAGTGTTAAGCAAGGCGGCATCAAGTAGCATTTTTTGAGTCTTTGGTATGACTCAACCTAGGTTTGAACCCCGATCTCTCAGACCATTGGCGAACACTCAACTCATTAGACCAGCATTCAGTTTGTTTTATATTGGCTAAAAACTTTCGACATCACTGATTGGGAACGGCCACTCTGTTTGAACACAGCCCACTGAGGATTCTCTTCTTGAATGAATTTTACGATCCTTTCCATTATTTCAGTTGACAGTTGTTCTATTAGCGCCATGTTTACTTTCAATTAGATATAATCAATCGTAAGTTTAGTTCTGCAATACCCGAGTTTTTACTGGTAATATTGTTATATAACACATGCCATGGATTTTCAGTTCGTTCCTAGTGACCCCGTGTGCCTTGACAGGCTGTCACGTTGTGATTAATAAACAGGACAGCACGATCAGGGCAGTCAGGTACAACACGTGTGTAAATGGAAGGAGACCACGTGATGAGAACCACGCGGTCTGAGTGCAGAGAATCGCAGTCGAGCGTGGGACAAGCGGCCGATCAGAGGTGTCTCTGACGAGCTTTTAAGGGGGTGCCAGCGTTGGCATTCCTGTAAGAAGATATGGAAAGAAAAAGTCCTCTCTCTGACTATATGTCTCTCCATCCATGTCTCACACCCCACAGAACATCAACCCTTTCGAGAATAAAGTGTGAGAGATATATTTTTATAAAGAAGTGTGTTCGTTCATTCATTGAAGTTCGTAAATTATGTTTGATTATGTTTTCGCTTGTATTTGTATTACGGCTATACAATAATATTAGTGTTAGGGTTGCCAATTACATCATTAATCTATAATTTCTATATAAACATGGAGTTTATTCGTGAATATTGGAAGGGTGGATTTCACGTGACTTAATGGACAAAAAATTATAGCATTAATTAAAATAATTTGATTGAATTTGTTGACGGCAACTACACAAGAATGCTGCGAATAATATTGAAGTCCTGGAGGCAGCACTTCACAAAGCAGCAGGTGTACAGCCACCTACCATCCATCACAAAAACTATCAAAGTTAAACGAACCAGACATGCGGGACACTGCTGGAGAAGTAATGACGATGTCATAAGTGATGTACTCCCGTGGGCCCCTTCACATGAACGAACAAAGGCAGGACGACCAGCTGGAACCTACATACAGCAGTTACCTGTCGATACGGGATGTAGCCCTTACGACCTACCGGAAGCAATAGATGTTAGGAAGGGGTGGTGAGAGAGGGTCAGGGATATCTGTGCTGATGGCGCAACATGATGATGATGATGATGATGATGATGATGATGATGATGATATATAATGCAACCATAATGTTAATCCATTAAAAAGAATTTTTGCATTTAATCTAATATGGGTATATTTACTGATTTTTTCTTAAAGTGATCAATCTCCCCAAATTGTTGCCAGTGAAATAACATAGAAAAAAAATCATCTCAAGGACCGATTCATTTAAAAATATTTACATTTTTCGAAGGACAAGGAATTACTGAGGTATCAAATGTAGAGGATGTTCAAATATATATATATATATATAATAGAAAATATTTTACGTTTTGTTACCCCTATATATACAGGGGTAACATTTTTTGGTTGATGTTCTAAAAGAATATATAAACATTGGATTAAAAAATAATAATAGATAAAATATCTCAGCCGTAAAAATAAATTTCTTGATTAAATAATATGATGAAAATTATATTATTTTGATTTTAGAAATTAACTTTTTTTTTCAAATTCTATTCTCGCAAGAAGCAATCTAAAAACACCCAAATATTTTTTTTTTCATGTAACATCTGATGATTATCATCACGACCAGAAAAAAAGAAATTTATAATGACACCAAAAAGTGATATTTTTCATTGTATTTTAAATAAAAAGAATTTTTTGGTTTTGCATGTTGAGTTTTGATCCATTTTTAATCCCAAATTATATATATGTCAATAACCGTTGACATTGAGCACTCAAATTGTATACTCCTATCCCTTGGCCCTTGGATTTTTCCTCAGAATGAATATATATATATATATATATATATATATATATATATATATTCACTGGGTGTCTCAGAAGAATAATATAATTTCGTAGTCTATTCACATGATTAAATTCCTCTAATAGAAAAGGTGTTTAAGCACTAAAAAGTGTTTTTTGAGTTGATTTTTCTTAAACTGAATAAATTTGAGGTTATTTGAAATTATTCGATACAAAAAAATTAAACTTTTTTCTGAGGCCTCATGTACATCATAGATTTTATCAATTTTTAAACACCCTATATATATATATATATATATATATATATATATATATATATATATATATATATATATATATGTGTGTGTGTGTGTGTGTATGTGTGCGTGTGTGTGTGTGTCGGTGTGTGTTGTGTGTGTGTGTATCATATAGAAGAATGTGGTAGTAGCAACCTGTGTGTTTTGAACACGGGTCTCCTGCCAACAAACACAAATGTTGAAATGGATTGTGCCCCTGGAGTTCACGTGACTAGATGTTGTGGATATATAAATCGGTCAGCGACACGTACGAAATTGATGTAGAGTAGCAGGGGCACCTCTGGTGGTGTAACGGTTAGCAAGCTAGACTAGCAAACCTACACGAGTGAGTTCGAGTCTCATTGGG
The DNA here is from genome assembly GCA_963585895.1 of Sepioteuthis lessoniana. NCBI lineage: Eukaryota > Metazoa > Mollusca > Cephalopoda > Myopsida > Loliginidae > Sepioteuthis > Sepioteuthis lessoniana. Next base: position 102,835,570 of record OY757913.1, on the reverse strand, counting down.
CGCCCCATTCATTCGGCCTTGTGCCACATCGAAGCAAAGAGCTTTGTAAATTACTATGTAGAGTAGCATTGCGATATTACTATTTGGCGTTGTACGACAATTAAGAGATTATTAGTGTCGCCAAAAAATTACCACCCTCACAAAACATTATAAAAGTTTGTGTGTGGTAATTTACTTAGCTTTTTGCTTGGATGTGGCACAAGGCCATATGAAAGGGGCACCCAATGAGACTCGAACTCACTCGTGTAGGTTTGCTAGTCGAGCTTGCTAACCATTACACCACCAAAGACGCCTAAGGCACCTCGCTTAGTGTAATGGTTTGCAAGCTTAACTAACAAACCTGTAAGAGTGAGTTCGAGTCTCATTGGGTACCCTATTCATTCGTCCTTGTGCAACGTCTAAGCAGAACGTTTAGTAAATTACTACTTCAGCTGTTTCTTCAAAGAGATATGTATCTTGTGTTAATATTTAAATGGAATTTTTAAACATTATTTTGAAAATTTAGTTGACGTCCATTGATTTTCAATTTCTTTTTTTTTCTTTTTTTTTTTTTTAATTCCTGAATAGATGCACATGATGACATGTGTCACGATTTGCAGGAGTATTAGTTGTAATTAACAAACATTCAATGCTATTGTGGTCGATAATATTGGATTAGAGCCCCCGGTCAGTGCGTAGACTCACGTGATGTTATTTGGGCGCGTAATTCTAACGTGTTTTAAATTACGTTATTTTCGCTTCGCTTAACTTTGTTTTTTGTTTTTTTCATCAGAATAAACTGTTACGAGATTTAATGGTGAAGATCGGTCCTCTGAAACTTCAAAAAAGTTTGTCAATCATAAATTAACCAACAAACTAAACTAAATGAGTTCCTGTAAAAAATACTAAGATACAGCAATTGAAAAAATACTAAAAAAAAAAAAAAGAAAAAAATAGAATTAAATCGTCTAATACTTACACTTGGAAATAAAACTATATGCAACTGCTATTACATTGAGCAAAAAAAAAAAAAAAAACTAACCCTAGTCCTATACAACTATTACTTATGCAATATTAGACCAATCATGTTTTTTTTTAATTATTTTTCTTCACACTTATTATTTAGTGGGTGAAAATGATTTTAAAAATACCCGAAAGGATTCATACATATACATTAAAACGAGCATCCACGCAGGCACGAAGAATACACTCTCGTAAAAAAAGAGGAAAAACGAGAGAAACAATACCAGCGGAGAAGAAAAATTTTCAAAGACAATGCAATAATGCGACCTGAAAATTCTCAGACAAAAATCCTGGAATCAAAAAGAACAACAACCTTTACAAAATAGTTGCTACTATATAAATCCAAGACAACGTCACTATCAAACATTATAATCTCCCTGATGAAAGTGTAAACACTGGAAACACGTGTAAAAGAAAAATGACAAGGAAAATAAATCTTATCGTGGACCTATTCATTTAAAAATATCTACTTTTTTCTCGTTAAGGTGCAACCCAATATATATATATATATATATATATATATTTGCATAATTGCTTCTTTTTATCGAGGATTGGCGCCTCTTCATTCTCTACCATTGTCTGGACCAACACTTTCTCTATGAATGTTTGCCCAGTCGGCAGGGCCTATGGGATACAGCAACTACCTCTCTACAGAGGTGTCCTCGTGGTGTAATGGTTAAAGCGATGCACTGCGGAATCGTAGTACGCGAGTTCGTACTCCAGTCGCGCTATTACTTTCACTTTCGGGCAAATACCCTTGAACCCCCTTATTCTCCCTCCAGCTATGGGTAAATAGTAGGACAGACTAGGTTCTTCAGCCTTGGTGAGGCAACTAGTCTAGGAGAAGGAAAACTCTGAATTCAAACCTGTTAAACTCCGCTTAAAAATTGACCTTGTGTCATATCCTGCCCGAGCGGAGGGGTTGGTAAATAGTACCTCTCTACAGAGGGGTAAGACCTCCCGCACCGGAACGAGTGTCCTCTGTATGACACTAAACAATCTGATGGTGAGGTTCCAGTAATGCGGGAGCTTTGGGGAATGCGCAGTACCCATTCATTGCCATTACTCCCAGGTCCACTCTGGTTTGGAGTGGTGATACCAGATAGGGCCCTCTCTTTGAGCCAAATAGAACTAAAATGCGTACTTATACTAAACGGAATTGCTTGAAATAAAATTGTTTTAATATGTAAACTGCGTGCTTATGCTAAATTGAATCGTTTGAAATAGAACTGTTTTTGTCGTTGAAACTGTACTACGCTAAATTGAATGGTTCGTAGAAGACCTGTTTTGACATTTAACTGTGTGTAAACAAAAACTATAATTATACTAAACTAATTTTTATTTATAACTGTTTGACTAAGGAGAATAGCTTGAAATAGAAATGTTTTTGACAATTTAAAAGCTTGACGGCAACTACACCAGAATGCGGTGAGCAATATTGAACAAGTCCTGGAGGCAGCGCCTCATAAAGCAGCAGCTATACGGCCACCTTCTACTCATCACGAAAACTATCAATGTTAAACAAACCACATGTGTGGAACACAGCTGGAGAACTAAGGACGAACTCATAAGCAACATACTCCTATGGGTCCCTTTACATAGACAATCAAAGGCAAGACGACTAGCTAGAACCAATAAACAACAGCACTGTACCGATACAGAATGCAGCCTTGAAGACCGAGCGGAAGCAATGGACGATAGAGAAGTGCGGCGAGAGAAGGTCAGTGAGATTGGTGCTGGCGGCGCGACATGATGATGATGACTTATGCTAAACTGAATTGTTACAAATAGAACTGTTTATTTGTATATAACGGACATTAGCATGATGGTTAGAGTGTTCGCCAATAGGTCTGGGAGACCTGGGTTCAGTCCCAGGTCGAGTCATACTAAAGACTCAAAAAATAGTTCTTGATGCCTCCTTGCTTAACATTCAGTATTGTAAGGTAAGAATAAAGGGTAAAGTGGAGTAATCCAGGGAAAGGAGTAGCCCCCTCCCTTACACTTTGGTGTAGTAGCTATCGAAAAGGGAGTCTTCGGGTCACCCTCGACTATGCTCGCCAACTTTACTTTTATTCATTTGTATAAAGATGGATTTGGGATTAACCTGCAAATTTTAATATGCCATATGCCATGCCATAAAGCTAAAACAAACAAACAAACTCTCCGAATGTGCGCTCTCACATGTCTTTTCAATCTTACAGCACTCTGAAAAACTCACAAATGTCTGGCAAACGGAGTGATTACTGCAAATGTTACTCGAAGAAGGTTTTTGTATATCACCATGTATCTTTTCAAGCTGGACAAATATTTGCAGTCTTTACTGTAATTGTCTCAAATGGTATAACCGCACATGGAAAAAAGTGTGTCCTATTCTTTTCATGACACATCATGTTATTGACGAAGCCAGCCTTAGAGAAAAGGATACAATCACAAACATAAAACCTCAATGCAGGCTCTTAATCCCGAGAGTCCATCATTGTTCCCTTTCATAGCTGTCAACTCAACTTTTTCTGACTTTTACAGCTCTGTTCAAAGTAGCCACATCCTATCTTAATTCTCTTTGTTAACCCAGGTCCTCTCTTTGACAAGGCGACTGCGGCTGCAGAATATACCGACTATCCTAGATATGACACTAAAGAATCTAATGGTGAGGTCGCAGTAATGATGGAGCTTTGGGGAATGCGAAGTATCTCTTCAATGCCATTGCCCCCAGTTCCACTCAGGCCTGGAGTGGTAGCACCTGATAGGGTCCTATCTATCGGTCAAATAGAACTAAACAGTGTTGGTTGAGATGGGACTGTTTTAACATTTAAACTGCGTACTTATGCTAAATTGAATTACTTGAAATTGAATTTTTTTTATATTTAAACTCCGTGCTTATGATAAACTGAATTGTTTGAAATAGAACTGTTTTTGTATGCTAAACTGAATTGTTTGAAATAGAACTTTTTTGACGAAACTGAATTGCTTTAAATAGAAATATTTATTTGTATAATATTGATTTGACATTAAATAAATTACAAAAATTAATATGCCATAAACTACAAATTGTCCTCGTGATGTAATGGTTAAAGTGAGGGACAACGGAATCGTAGTAAGCGAGTTCGTACTCCAGTCGCGCTTTTACGCTAACTTTCGGGCAAATACTCTTTGGAAAGGTATGAACCCCCCCTTATCCTCCCAGCTATAGGCTAAATAATACCACAACTGTTCTTCTAGGAAAACGGCTTTGGCATTAAATAACCTACAAAGGTTGATGTGCCATTAAACAAAGAAACCAAACCCCAAAAAGGAAACCAATCTGATCCTCTAAATGCCGGCCTTTTTTTTCTGAGAATATCGATTTTCAGTGATTAATGAATATTTCTGATGGCTCTGCAGTGATTTCCTTGTATTGAAGACGCTTGATACATGGTTGTTCACTGTAGAACAGTCGTTTGGGAAAACTATTTAAGTGAGACGAACCAGACATGCAGGACACTGCTGGAGAAGCAGGGACGAACTCATAAGAGATGTACCCTTATGGACCCCCACACATGGCCGTGCAAAAGCAGGACGACCAGCACGAACATACATTCAGCAGCTATGTGAGGATAAGGGATGTTGCCTAGGGCGATGAACGATAGGGAGGAGTGGCGAGAGAGGGTCAGGGATACCTGTGCTACCAGCGCGACATAATAATGATGATGATACGCATGGCGCGTCCAAACAAGCGCATTTGATTTGCCATAATCAAAAACTCTATATTCGTATATTCAGCCATGCTCAAAATTTCATTATCTTAAATACATTCGTACATATATATATACATGTAGGAAGTGGCGTGTGGTGTAGTCGTTAATGTCGTGGGAAATAGATCCTGGAGAACCGATTTCAAATACTGGATGGAGCAAATTTTATAAGGAAAGGCATGAATCCAAATATTCTCGGTCTAGCTATGGATCAATAATAAGGGAGACTGGGCTCCTTAACTTTGGCATTGCATTCTGAATTCAAAAACCATTTAAAGGACGCTTAAAAACTGACCTTGTGTCGCATGTGCGGGGTGGGGGAGATTTGGTAGTCCTTGTGGTGAAACGATTATTGTTTTTGGAAATGGACTCAGCAAGTCGAGTTTGAACCCTGAGCGAGGCTATTTGTATTTCACGTAACCATTGGGAAAAGTAGGAATCCAGCATATTCTCCCTCAATTTATGGATAAAAAGTAGGGCAGACTAAGCTCTATAAACTTTGGAGGTGCCCGTGGTGAAATTGTTATCGTCGTAGGAAATGAACACGGCGACACGAGTTCAAATCCTGGACGAGACTGATTGCATTTCACATAGCACTAATACCCTTGGGAAAGGTATGAATCCAATTATCCTCCCTCCAGCTATGGGTAAATAGTAGGACAGACTAAGTTCTTCAGCCTTGGTTAGGCAACTAGTCTAGGAGAAGGAAAACTCTAAATTAAAACCTGTTAAACTCCGCTTAAATATTGACCTTGTGTCATATCCTGCCCGAGCGGAGGGGTTGGTAAATAGGATAAACTTGGTATGGTAACTAGTCTAGGAGAAGCAAAACCCCTGTTAAAATTCACTTCATCTAGCATCTAAGGCGCAGCAAAGGGGTCGGTTAATCAGATACGAATAAATACTGGGGTAGTTCCTGTAGTATGGTTGCTAAAATATTGGGCTGCAACATCGTAGTATGCGAGTTCGAATTTCAATCGTGCCATTACATTTGCTTTTTCACTAATATCTTATGAAAGATAAGAACTCTTTAAACCCCAGTCTTTGGTTTTATTACTTTTTTTTATCTCATTTAAACACATACATACGCACAAATATATATATATCATCATCATAGTCATGTCGTTCCGCCAGCACGGATATTCATGACCCTCTCTCGTCACTTTTCCCTATCGATCATCGCTTCTGGCAGGTCTTCAGGGCTATATCATGTATCCTCACATAGCTGCTGTATGTATGTTCGAGCTGGTCGTCCTGCTTTTGCACGGCCATATGTGGGGGTCCATAGGAGTACATCACTTATGAGCTCGTCCTGGCTTCTCCAGTAGTGTCCTGCATGTCTGGTTCGTCTAACATGGATAGTTTTGTGATGGGAGATAGGTGGCCGTATAGTTGGTGCTTTGTTGGGTGCCTCCAGACATATATATATATATATATATATATATATATATATATATATATATAGCACTGTGTGATTGCTGTATAATTTTGACAGCTATTTGTAACTGATATTAATATTCTTTTCATCTTCATCCTCAAATATTCCCAATCACGCCATGATTGGAGTAAATTCACACTCAACTCCTAATCCTCAAATCATTTAAATGTTTCTCATCGTATTTTCTTTTAATATTCAAATGTTCTCGCCTCTCCGAGATTTCATTAAATCTCGTCAAGCGAAAACATGTTTGTCACTAATTTATTAGTTGCTGTTGCAAGCTTTGCCCGCTTGTTGGTGAGAGGGGATTGTATATAGGCAATATGGCGCCTTTTAATTAGCAATAAATAAGATGAGCCAGACGGCTGTCTCTCTGATCCGTCCGTGTTGACACTATTCAGGCGTGATGGATGGGGGGTTTTATGTGATTCTACATAATTTAATGAACAAACAAGCATGAAAACCACACGCTGAATTTTTTAGACACAGCTTAAAGGCAGAAATCCACTAATCTGAGCAATATCATTTCCATTCATATTTACTTTTCAATTACACTATCAAGCAACATAAGCTCGTTCTTGAGAGCATTAATGTTCTTGAGGGTCTATGTACAGAAGCCTGCAATCGTTCTTCATTCGATCTTCTCAAACTATGTTCGCCCCATTTAGTGGGTATAGAATATGCTGACAGTATCCCATGTCGAGAGGTAAGACACCCCCTCAGGGTATGACACTAAACCGTATCTAATTGAACAGTTCCAGTTCTGGCCATCTAGCATGTTTAAAGTAACATTCATTGCTTTTGCACCCTGGTGTACTCCGATTCAGAGTGTTTCTAGCTAAGAATAATCTATGGATTTTATTGATCAGTTAAAAATATTCATATTAGACAGAAATATAACTATGGTAAATTATTTGCATTAAGAATAGTTACTTGATGCTCTAATTGTTTACTAAAATCTATTATTATTATTATTAGTTACTTGAATTTATGAAATAATAAATTGACAGAATCAATTCTTTAGCAGGTATTGAAGAATCGTAAAACATGGGAAAAACACTGCGGGTCAATCAGTATAATTAAGAACGACTGAAGCCAAGTTCGAAACGGGACCATGAATTGCATCGAATGGTTTCAATCAGGTGACCGAAAGAGTTCTAGAAAGGAATAAATTTTGTTGGCTGGTTGGTTAGTTGGTTGGTTGTTTTAAGGCGTATCAACCCGTTTCTGTTCATTTAACACCGAATTAAGTTTCAAAGAATCTAGTTTAATATAAGCATAGTTTTTTTTACAAAGAGTTAAATGCCAAAATAGTTCCATTTCAACCAAATCAGTTTAGCATAAGTACGCCGTTTACTTCTATTTGTCCCAAAGATAGGACCCTATCAGGTGTTACTACTCCTGGCCTGAGTGGACCTGGGAGCGATGGCAATGAAGATGTATTACGCATTCCCCAAAGCTCCAGCATTACTGGAACTTCACTATCAGATTGTTTAATATTATATACCGGATACTCACTGGGGAATGGGTCTTACCCATCTGCAGAGAAACAATCAGTGTATTCTACACCCTCTACCGACTGGCCAAATAGGAACAATTTAGTCTGTTAAACAATGCATACATTGCAACAAATCCATATGGCTATTTGCAATGAAATGATTATTATCCAATAGATAGAAGCCATCTAATTGTGTATCAACTATTTGTATTAGATATGAATACTTAATAACAGAAGTGTTTGCAAAAAAAAAAAAAAATTATAAGAAACCACTTAGAAAAGAAATGTAGATATGAACGTGAGATCTAGCCGATTCCCAAGATTTTGTTTTGTTTGTTTGTTTGGGTTTTGTTTATGTTTGTTTGTTTGGGTTTTGTTTGTTTGGGTTTAGGTTATCTAAAGCCAAATCTTGTATATTCATATATATTAAATATATATGATTTGTATATGAATTGGTAACCTTTTTCAATGAGACAGAGCTCATTTATCCGCATATAAATTTGTTTGTTTGGGTCTAATGACATATCAACCCATTGTAGGTTATCTAATACCAAATCCATTTTTATACATTTTTCTACAAATAAACAGTTCTATTTTACAATTAGTACACAGTTTAATTGTCCAAACCATTTCTATTTCAAGCTGTACATTTAAGTCAATCAGTTCTAAATCAAACAATTAATTTTAGTATTGTTTTTGTTTACACGCAGTTAAATCTTAAAACAGTTCTATTTAAAGCAATTCAGTTTAGCCTTCAAAAACAGTTCCATTTAAAACAATTCTGTTTTTCATAAGTATGCAATTCAGTTCTATTTGACCCATAGATCCTGATGACATTCAAACCATTTAAAAGGAATAAAATTTTGGCATTAGTTTGGTTTGGTATTATTTGGTTTGGTTTTATGGCATGTCAATCATTGTAGTTTATTCAACATCAAGTCCATTTTATACATAAAAACAGTTCTTTTTCTAACAATTCAGTTTAGTATAAATATGCTGTTTCAGTGCCAAAAACAGTTTTTTTTTTTCAAACAATTCAGTTTAGCATTAATACACAGTTTAGTTTTATTTGACCTAGAGATAGGCCCTACCAGGTGCTACCATTCCGGGCCTGAGACGACCTTTGAACGGTAGCAATGAAGGGGTACTCTGCATTCCCCAAGGTTCCAGCATTACTGGAGGCTCACCATCAGATTATTTAGCATCATATCCTGGATATTCGTTGGGGAGTTCTTACCCCTCTACAGAAATACATTCTTGGTGTATTCTACAGCCCCAGCAGACTGGGCAATGATTCTCAAGTGTATTGACATACTCTTAAAATCAATCAATCCTATCGTTCTTCATTCTCTCTCCAATGCGCAATCTTGTCTCTTCAGTGAGGCTCAGAATATTTTGATTGGATAACCTGAAGAGGTTTAGGAATCACCAATGAGTGATGTCTTGGATTTATCTTTTCTTAATTGCAAGGTGGGATTCTGCGTTCTGTGATGGCTAAAGTGAGTTCAAATTTCAGCTGCGCAACGACATTAACTTTCAAATTAATATCCTTTGAAAAGAAATGAACCCTTTTATCCTCCCAGCTATGTGTTGTATAGTATCACAGCTGGTGTTTTTTTTTTTTTTTACAAGTGGGGATTTCTCATAAAATAACTAATGAAATTTGGTATGCCATTAAACAAAGAAACTAAACCTTTTTTATATTTTTCCAGATATGATCCGGTAAGAAATTTTAGATTCATTTAAAGGACCTGGAAAGGTTTAAGAATTCATACACACAAACCAGTGGGTATTTTTTAATGACTTTACCTAAATTTTTATTGTGTTATATAAACGATTAAAATTTCAACTATTTGTAATTTCTTCTTGGATGAAAGGAAAGTATCTGTGCACTCTGCCTAGGACCAAAGAGCCACTCTTCCGCACTTTATCTTCGGATCAAAGTGAAGTGTGTGTAATCATTATAAAAATCATATTTTCTTAATTGATTTAACATAATCATTAATACTGACACACAAAAATAAGTACATTACTAAATTTTCATTCTAAATTTTTTCTATAAAAACTTTCAGTAAAATGAATAAGTATAAGTAAAGTAGGCGGCCTTCGATAGCTACTACAACAAGATGTAGGTAAAGGAGCTATTACTTCCCCTGGATTGCTCCACTTTACCCTTTTTTGAGTTCGTGAACCCAGGTCTTCCGGGCCATTGGCGAATACTCTAACCATCATGCCAATGTCCGGTACTAAGTAAAGTTGGCAACTGTAGTCGAGGATGACCCGAAGGTTCCGTTTTCAATAGCTACTACAACAAGGTGTTGGTAAAGGCGCTACTCCTTACCCTATATTGCCCCACTTTACCCTTGATACTTACCTTATAATGCTGAGTGTTAAGCAAGGAGGTATCAAGTACCATCTTTTAAGTCTTTGCTATAACTCGACCTTCGGATTGAACCCCGGTCTCTCAAACCATTGGCGAAAAAAATACCTACGTCTGCTTATTTCTACTGGAATACTTCACAATCAAAGGGATATCATTACATGCTATTTATTACCAAACTATGCGATTAAGACATTATTACTAAAAATATTAAAATATGTAAGTCAAAATAATGAATAGAGCTCTAATATATTTTCATGCAGTTCTATTTTAGTTTTAGAGGCTTTGCGCTTCTATTTTTGACCACTGAATGTTGTTTTAGGGTCTAAATACAAATCGTTTCAAAGCTGTCGGCGAAAGTTCTGAGGATGTAGCTGCCTATTTGTCGAGAAATATTACGAAAAAATACATGGAATATATATATATATATATATATATATATATATATATATATATATATATATATATATATATTCCTTCCTAGAAGCAGCGTCGCATCAACCGAAAAGGACATCGACATGAGGTTAACGAAAGCATGGACAGCTATCAATAGGCTATCGATTATATGGAAATCAGACCTAACCGATAAAATGAAACGCAGTTTCTTCCAGGCAGCGGTCACATCGATACTGCTATATGGATGCACTACATGGACTCTAACAAAACGGCTTGAGAAGAAGCTAGACGGCAATTACACAAGAATGCTGCGAGCAATCTTGAACAAGTCCTGGCGGCAACACCCCACAAGACACCAACTGTACGGCCACCTGCCTCCTATCACGAAAACTATTCAAGTTAGACAAACCAGACATGCAGGACACTGCTGGAGAAGCAAGGACGAACTCATAAGAGATGTACTCTTATAGACCCCCACACATGGCCGTGCAAAAGCAGGGCGACCAGCACAAACATACATTCAGCAGCTATGTGAGGATACGGGATGTTGTCCTGAAGGCCTGCCTAGGGCGATGAACGATAGAGAGGAGTGGCGAGAGAAGGTCAGGGATATCCGTGCTACCAGCATGACATGATGATGATGATATATATATATATATATATATATATATATATATATGACGGACTATCCCATCGATCTCGACGTATGAGGTTCATTGGTTTCCTTTATTATGTCATCTCATATGTTGTGACTTTTTCAATGAGGAAACAATCCCTGTAAAAAAAAAGAATAATTATTCTATTCAACCTATTGCTTAGAGGGAGAAAGAATGCCTATTTTTCTCACGGGCATTAGTCCAAAAGTTAACGTAGTAGCGTGACTGGAGTTCGAACTCCCTTACTTTAATGCTACAATCTAGTACATTAACCACTTTGCCACGGTGACTGATCGGATAAAGCCGGTCTGTGTACTGACCGTCCATACAGCTAAAGAATCAATATAGTTTACAACCTGATTTTCCGGTCACCAATTAGTATATTCCCGGTGCAATTTGCTTTCTTTGTCTTTATTTTAATTTTATACCAACTGCATTCTTAAGGAAGCCAAACATTGGCAAATTAATGGAAATATACTTGGGATTTTACGGTGATAATTAGCTGTGTAAATGTCGCAGCGAAATAAAACGGTTTTTTGTACGCGAGCCAGATAAGTGAGGAAAGGAATTTAACTGATAAACACACATCTATGATGTGACTAATTCTAAATTTACGAGGTGCATACCATAAGTTTCCAGACTCTTTTCGTATGGGCATTTATAATTGGAAACTTATATATACATATATATATATATATATATATATATATATGTTTGTGTGTGTGTGTGTGTGTGTGCGCGCACGCGCGCGTGTGTGTGGTGCATTTCCAGACATTTTTTGTATAGGCATTTGAAATTGTCTTAGACTTTTGAAAATTCTGTAGGTTATTGCTATACATCTTATGAGATGACTGACCAATTTTTATGATTTCAGGTTCAAATGAACAGCTAGAGCAGAAATTGGAATACACCCTACTAAAGCCTGATTCTCACAGCTGGTGAATTTCAAAAATGCAATCGGGAACTTTAGAAGAACGATATGCAATAAAATTATGTTTTAAACTTGGAAAAAAGGCCACAGAAACGTAGGGAATGCTTCAGACTGCTTTTCGACTATCTTGGATGTATCGAGCATCTGTTTTTGAGTAGCATAAGAGATTCAAGGAAGGCAGGGAGTCTGTGAGGGATGATGAGAGGTGTGGGAAGAGTAAGGAAGTCTATACACCAGAGTTGATTGGCCAAAGGGTTAGGGTTAGGGTTACTATGTTGAGGTTTTAAGGGAGTTCAGGAAGAGATTCTGTCGGAAGAGGCCAGCACTCTTCAAATTGGGTCAGTGGCATTTCCACCAGGACAATGCACCAATCCACAACTCCATCCTTGTCACAGACTATTTAACCAAGATGGGCATCAAGTCAGTTCCTCAGCCTCCATTTAGTCCAGACCTTACTCCCTGTGACTTTTTCTTATTCCCTAAGCTCAAAGGCTGTCGTTATGAGACAATTGAGGAGATGAAAGATGCTGTGACGAAGGTGATTGACATGCTCACACAAGAGCACTTCGATGGGGCCTTCCAGAAGTTGTTGAAACGGTACAACAAGTGCATTGCAGCCGGAGGCGATTACTTTGAAGAGGACAAGAGTTTTATGAGTGTACTATCAATAAAGGTGCCCATACGAAAAAAGTCTGGAAACTTATCGTATGCTCCTCGTATATTATGGAATGCAGGATCACTTGAATCATCGAACACCTTGTAAGCTTGGGCTGTACCATACACCGACTGCATCTTTGTAGATATTTAAGACCTGCCCCTTAACTAGTGACTTAGGTAAGACACTGAATTGAATCTGATGCTAACGTTCCAGTCTAGGAACTTTGAGGGATGTGGAGTACCCCTTCATATTTTTTTCCCTAGTTCACCCGAATGATAGTATCTTAACAGGTTCTACAAATTTATGGGGAAAACAGAATTTTTAATCCTTTACCTTACTTGTAATCAAACCAAATAGGAAAACTTGAAACCATTTAACTGTGTGCAAACAAATGAGTTCTCGTTTTATTATAAAGTTCCAAACGAAATATTCGCTTTAAAACTATATATATATATATATATATATATATATTGGATGAATGACTAAATTGTTGAATAAAACATCAATCTCCAAATTGATATTTTTTCTTTAAATTTAGAGTATTTTTTGGTTTGAACCAGAAATTATCGTGTCTTTTCTTGTAAGAAAAGTATTATTTGTTAAAACGGAAATATTTTCAGCATTTACATTACAAGAAAGTAAAGATCATGCATGAAATATAGCAGTTTGCTATTGTTTATCTCAAGTTGAAACATTTTGTGAGTGTATAAATCTTTACGTGAGAATATCACTAACTAAGAGAAATATATTTATGTGTTGATATGTACGCATATTTGAAAGAATTTTTCATCAGCAGATGAAAAGATTGTAATAGCAGTAAGAATTAATCATGAAATATATATTTTCTTTCAATTTAAAATGATTTGGCGATATGGAAATTGAATATATCACTAGAAGGAAAAGAATGTTAGTTTTTTTCCCTTAAAGACTTATGGAATGGTTCTGTAAATATTCAGAATATTGAATCTATTTTACTGCTTATTTGAGTTGAGCACAAAATTAGATTAAAAAGTTGATGATTTATCTATGACTCTAATTGGTTAAAAAATGCATTTTTAACAATCTACGAAGGAAAATGTTTCTAAAATCATTTTGGGGTTAATCCCTAAAACGCTTTGGAGAATGTGAACGATTGTCGGCTGCGAATCGCAAAGAAAATTTAAAACGAGTAAGTACAGATTGGTCAAAAGATGTAAAAATACGAATACAAAAACTACAGCTTTCTCGTGCATATTTTTTCACAACATTAATAGTTATATCTTTCTATAAGTATGGATATTAGTTGATTCTCTCTCCCTCTCTCTCTCTCTCTCTCTCTCTCTCTCTTTACATATATATATATATATATATATATATACAACAGGATTAACCATTATATATATATAAATATTTATATAGTGATGCACAAACTGACTGTTCCGTTGTATCACACTCTTCGGTGAGGATAGACACGTAAGTAATTTCAAGCAGGGATCGAAACCTGCTTAGCATCACGCTAGACTTAGTATCTTACCTACATCAGCTCGGGAATTAAAACGTATTTTGTATTAGCTTTCGTTTGTTTACATTTTGTGGTATCGGATACCTGAGTGCTCAATTCGTTAGAAGAGCTTTGCATTACCCGGGTGACAGACTTTAATTCATTCACCAGATTGCTCAATCTCCTGGAGTGGAGCATATATATATATATATATATATATATATATATATATATATATATATATATATATAACAGGATTAGGCATTAAATAATCTACAAGAGTTGAGAATAAGTCCCCGGAGTATAATACCAGAAGTTCTAAATTGTGGTTGGCTTTGAAGTATTTGATTTCTAACCCCAGTCACACTATTAGGTTCACTTTCAGACTAATATATTTTGGAAAGTTATAGACCCCTTTATCTTCTAGTAATGGGTTATAAAGTATCAAAATGACGATTCTTTTAAGATGAGATAACCCACGAGAGGTTGATATGTCATTAAACAAAATAGACAAAACAAGGATTGCTCTTGTGGCTTATTGACTCTTGACCGAGCCGTCAACCAGAGATTCTCTAAACAGGACGTACCAGTTAAAATAAGCGAATTAATCACGTGGTTGATCGGAAATCGTGGGACAGCGGCTCACAGCGGATCTCCGGTCGAGTACCTCTGGCTGAGAAACTGAAAAACCGCTAAGTTGGGCCTTGAAGATAGCACAGCGTGGTATGGACAAGAGAAGAATGTATGCGCCAATATAGCAGTCAGTCTGTTTCCCTTCTCGGTCTGTCTCTCTCTCACACCTCAGAAGTTTGACCCCTTACGAAAGAATAAAATGAATTATTTGTTTTTATAATGAAGTGTTGTGGATGTACATTTTCTTTTATAAGTAGAGGAATTATATTGTGAATTGAATTACCACGACCAGAAAAGCTGGTGGACACTTGCATGCGACAGACGGAAACACTGGACAGCTGTTTCGGCCTTATTAAGTCTCATCAGCAGTGTATACCAGAACTTCCACCGCTGGAGATCAAACCAGTGACCACAGAATGCTGAACCGAAACTCTACTACAGACCACAAATCCTCATCGCAAGTATTGTGGTTTTTCCCTCATCATGAGTGTACTATACTAAGTCATTAAATCTAATAACCTTGTATTAAATTATAGAAGAAATTTGATTAGTACAAGACTTTCCCGGACACGAACGGGAAAATAGAAAACATAGAGGAAACCGTTGATGATTCCCGAAAAATGAAAAGGTTATGTGAAATGAAGATGAGGGCGATACCAGTTAAACTTGGATCTTTGCAATTAATCACCCTGGAATCTTAAATACCTAATCGATTAAATCAAGAGCACCGTTCATACATGATAACATCAATGAATTTGTCCGACCGTGGATCTGCGCCAGTAGGCCTATGTCAAATTCTCTGGAGCGCCAAATTTCTCATTTTTAAAATTGTGATGTTTGCCAAGGAGTCAGTAAGGGCAAAACCAGCCTGGCACAATTTCAAGGGGTCAGCAAGGGCAAAACCAGCTTGGCACAATTTTCATCTCTAAAGTTTACAAAACGATGTTCACAACATTGTCAAACTGTCTTTGGTACAGTAGTTTTATTTTAATTTTGTAATTGCCTTTTTTCTTATCTGGATGCCTACAAAGGCTACAGAGCATACTCAGCCCCACTATGTTGCCTATATCAATAAAAATATAAAAATGAAAGTCACAAATCTCAACTGGAATTCGAACTCTACTCATTGATTCTTTTTCTGCAAAGATAGCCATAATGCCAACAACACTTTCAGAAGTCGCAAGCCATTAAGAGTCATCTTGTTTTCTGTTATTGTACAACTGCCTTTCGCTAAATAGAAGTTAAAAGGTTTTGTTTTTTTTTTGTTTTTTGTTTTTTGTTTTTTTTTCTTAATCTTTTATATATTAAGATAGAAAGGCCCAGCTAAATGTGATTAAGCGAATTGTGCAAGTATGGTCTGTCGGTAAATTTGATTACTTCTTTAGAGCTTTTTCGGAACATCCATTAAAATCAGGCGGAATTAAGTTTCTAAGGTGACGCAATCTTTCGTCCTAGGCACAAACACGTGAAAGAACAATAGTATTTAACATGAATAAAAAAAATAAAAAATTGATATTTAAAATAAATGGAACAATACGTCACAGCAAAGCAAACTATTTGTAAAATTAACCAACTAATTTTATAATCAAAGTTAGATTAACATCGCTTTCTCAATTTTTCTACCTCCCAGCAATTTTTTCTTCTTCTTCTTCTTCTTCTTCTTCTTCTTCTTGGATCGGCTAGACCTCTGAAGAGCCCCGGAGTACTAAGATGAATTACAATCACTCGAGCTTCAGTGAAGGCACCGAAGTTACAGCTAGCGGGAAAAACTGAAATGCAAGCACGCTTAATCTAACCTAAAAATCGGATAAGTACGAGGGTTGGCTGAAAAGTTGGTAGGCTGACCAAGATGCTCTAATGAAATTCGACCAAATATGCTTTACTTTTTAACAAATGTGTGTGTTTTTTATACTCACATGAATGTACATATATATATATATATATATATATATATATATATATATAACTGTGGGTGCGTGTATGTGTGCGTGTGTTTGTGTGTAGTTAGGCAGCAACCTATCATTTAAGCATATTAGATTAATAATAAAGACACATTTTGTCTATATAATTTTACTAAGATCCTTTCAAGTTTCCTGATAAGTGTCTTGGTTTCAGGTTGGAATTGGTGGATGAATTTACCGAGATTGGCCCGAGCGCTTCCGGACCTTTCGTAGGCCATCGTCAGGGGTCACTTGCATCTGTAAATAGTGTTTTCAAAGAGTTTTGAAAGTTTTTAGGGCTTTTATAACATAACAAAATTACGTAAACGCATAGTTGGATAAAACTAAGATGCCGTTGAATTTAAACGGAAATAGAATATTATCAAGAAATATGAAAGCGCTCAGGACAATTTTGGTAAATTCATTCACCAATTCCAACCTGAAACCAAGACACTTATCAGGCAACTTGAAAGAATCTTAATTAGATTATATGGACAAAATGTGTCTATTATTTAATCAAGCATATGTGTGTGTGTTTGTGTGTGTGTGCCAATTTTTTGGAGTTGTTCAATGGCAAAACCATCCTCGGAGAAGAACAACGGTGTGGGAACCATATGTTTCTTTAGTCCGAAAGTTAACGTAAAAGCTCGATTGGAGTTCGAATTCGCTTATCTCGAGGCCCTATTCCAGCACACCAACCACAACATCAAGGAGCCCTCTTTTAAAGATAAGGTTTATCTTTCAAAATAGTACTCCTTGCGGATCTACATACTTCTTCCATCGGTGTTCCAGTGCTTGAATCCCATTGGTCAAAAACTCAGCAGAAGATATGAAGTTATCAAATGAACTTTTCAGCCCCCCCTCGAACATAAAATCCCCGGTCATTTTTTTTTTTTAAATAAAAGTAAATAAACACTAAGATATCTTGTGTTTCTTTTTTCGGACCTTTGTCCTCATCTTTATTGTTCTTAGTTTTAACACAACGTTTCGGTCGCTCAATCCTCCGGCTTTCTTCTGGTATTCCTTGTTTATCTGGGCGAAGAAATGTTTTAATCTGGGAAATCATTTTTAAAAATTGTCTGTTGATCAAAGAAGGTGTTCAAGAAATATGAGGATGTTATTCAAATACTGATATCATTGTTTTTCATGCTTCTCATTTTTTAAAATAATATCTCCATATTTCTTGAACGCCTTGTTTGATCAACAATCAAACGTGAAAAATTATTTCCCAGATTTAATCATTTCTATGCCCAGATAAACAAGGAACACCTGAGGAAGGCTGGAGAATACAGCAGCTGAAACGTTGTGTTACAACTAAGAACAATAAAGATTGGGACAAACGTCAAAAAAATTACACACAAAATATTACACGTGAAGCCTCATCGCAAAAATTCAAGCCAATGATTACCAAAATCTTAACAGTGATCTAAAAAAGTTTTGTAACATGAAAGTAAAGATGATTCCAACCATGGTCAGAGCCCTGGGAACAATCCCGAAGTATCTGGAAAAGAGATACACAGCAAAGGGCAATAATATTCTTTAATTACAGAACATGGACGTGGACATGAATACCTGAGTATATTGGCTGATTTTGAATATTGTTAATGTAACAGGAAATATGAGTATTCTTAACTTTAAAACATTTAGCCAAAGGCAGGTTCTTTAGATTTTATCTCAACTACTTTTTAAAGTTACTACGGTTTTATAGTTAACATTTTTATCGGAAAATTAATGGTAAAAATTTTGCGAGCAAATTGATCATCGAAATGATGGTGTAATTTAATAAATGATTTGCTTCTTTGGGTTTTGTTGTTTTTTGTTTCTTTTTTGCTTAATGGTGTAGCATTGGACCAATAAGCGTTGTGTCTAAAAGAAAGGAAATCGGAGAAAAGAAACTCTCAAAACATGAATTTCAAGGAAGAAAATGGAAGTTGCTTTTATTCTTGGGGACTACAGCGGACTGTAGTTAAAAAGGTTTGTTCAATAGCGTTCTTCTTTGCCTTCTCTTTTTTTTGTCGCTATCAAACGTCTCATTTCCCTCCGCGCACTTCAGGTAGCGTGCGTAGAAAAAGTTCACCCGCCTCTTCTAAGCGATGACGTCAGCGTTGTTATCGTTGGCCTGTTGATACTTTCATATCAGTCGGATTGCTGACAGGCTGGGGTATGACATGAGTCGGGGCGTCGTGCACCTCTGTTGAACCTGTTTGGAAACCTGTCTTGAACTGCCAAAATCTTGCTACTTGATTTCCTTATATAGCGATTTGATGGATCAATTCGAAGTTTCCCGAAGGTTCGATGATCACCAGTGAGAAAAGTAGTGCAATACGTGAAAGTTCACGCGTGATTTTTTTTAAAATCATGCTTGAACTCTACAGGTCAGTCTGCCATCACGATCGAGGTTCGTGACATTTTTGATCGTCAGACCTATGTACCCAATGACTGATGACAGCTGATGTGCTCGAATGTTCTCCAACTTTGAGACCGCCGCAATTCGATGACAGCGCCCGTCTGTAATATTACAATGATATATCAAACTTTTGGGGTTATTTCATGCCTCAGCCATTCTTCTGGAAGATCAGTGATACCATTTAACCTATAGCTGGGAAGAAAAGAGGGTTCATATATTTTCCCAGGGTCTTAATTCAAAAGTAAACGTAGCAGCGTAACTGGAACCCAAGCTAGTATATTTCGATGTTGCCGTACAACACTAGGTTTGGTTTGGTTTCTTTGTTTAATAGCATATCAACCTTTGTAGGTTATTTAATGCCAAAGCCATTCGGCTAGAAGAACAGTAGTGGTACAATTTAACTCATAGCTGGGAGGATAAAGAGGTTCATACCTTTCCCAAGGGTATTTGCGCGAAAGTGAACGTAACAGCGCGATTGGAGTTCGAACTCGCTTACTATGATTCGGCAGTCTGTCGCTTAAACCACGAGGACACCCCCCACCCAAATTTAGAAAGGCAATTCTTCGTCAGTAATTCAAATTGGATAGCACAGAGGAAGAAAACCGAAAGGTTTATAGGATATTATCTACCTTTGCTTCTCTTTATTCCTGCCAGCTACTCTAGTAGACATAATTTCCCATTATATTTCTTTAACAAACAAGTGGTTTCGTTTGGTTTGGTTTCTTTGTTTAACGACATATCAACACTTGTAGGTTATTTAATGCCAAAGCTATTCTCCTAGAAGAACAGAAGTGGTACTATTTATCCCATAGCTGGGAGGATAAGAAGGTTTACACCTTTTCCAAGGGTATTTGTCCGAAAGTGAACGTAATTGCATGACTGGAGTACGAACTTCCTTAGTACGATTCCGCAGTTCAGCGCTTTAACCATTACACCACGAGGACACTGCCGTACAACACTTTAACCATTACGCCACGGTATATGCAAATTTAAAGTAAAATACCCCAAAGATTGTCCGAATGTTATAAACTTTAAAATTGAAAAGTTTAGTAATATATTTTTATCAATATTTCAGTAAACGTTTAATTTTATAATCAAGTTTAAGGTAAAAACACTCAGAAATGCATATTTCTGGTAAAATAAAAAGTAAATTTGACGACCGTAGTCGAGGGCAACCAAAGGGCTCCCTTTTCATTAGCTACTACACCAAGGTGTAGGGGGCGCTACTCTTTTCCCTGGATTGCTCCCCTTTACCCTTGATATATATCATATTGCTGAGTGTTAGCAAGGAGGTATCAAGTACCATTTTTAAAGTCTTTGGTTCGACGCGACCTGTGATTGAACCCGGGTCTCCCGGAGCATTGGCGAATACTCTCCCCACTAGACCAATGAGCCGGTTTTTTGGTAAATTATTTTATATGGAAATATTTCTGTATATGTGAATTTATCATAAAACTCCCCAGAAAGAACTTACTACCCTTGAAACAGTCCCGAAGAACCTGGTGACATATCGAGAGGAACTGGAAATCTAAGTAATATTTAGACTTTCCAGATTGAAATCCCCTAGAATACTGAGAAGAGTCCTGGAGAACTGAGGAGACTTGCTGTCACTCAGAAATTAATGAAAAGGCCATAGAGTTACATATAGTGTAAAAAAAATCCGAAATGTATGCACACTTAAAACGGCAAGCCTTACCTGGTCGAGACTCAGAAAAAAAAAGTATTCTTAATTAAATGAAGTTAATCGCTTTAATTAATCATAGTAATCAGGTAAATCGATTTGATCGTAGCTAAAGAAGTTCGGTCACTTTTTGACACTGGCAGATTGAGATGATTTGCAGGTGATAATTTGTTTGTCGTAAGTATGTCTGCGTAAAGAGCTTCTTGACTGCACCGATGAGGAAAAAAGTACATGAAGGTGAAGGACGCTGTCTGACAAACTATGGATAAAAAATATATTATAAGTCGAGACCAACAAATTAAATCAGTATTTATAATCGGAAGAAGAAGAAAATAGTTAAGAGCAAGAAAAGAAGAAATCTGGTGATGTGTTTTGCGAGTTCTGTACTTATGAGTTAATGCTGTCTGGAGATAATGTCGTTAGAGGAATTCTAATTTACACTTCCATTGCCATACCATCATCATCATCATAATAATCATCCGTATTTTCATATTTTTTCAATCTTAACTTTTTACTGTATATTTTTTCTTTTTCTTTTTTTCTTTTTCATTCCACCTTAACTGTATCTTCAATTTCAACTTTGTTTGTGATTTTTTTCTCTTTCCAGTCTCGTTTTCATTCCAACTTCCCTTTATATTGTTCCTAGATTTATTTTTCGGATTTTCTTTCTTTTTATATCTCCGTATTTTCTTTTCTTTTCTTTCTAGTCTTCTCTTCAGTTAACTTCTTCTTCTTCTTCTTCTTCTTCTTCTTCTTCTTCTTCTTAGTTTTACGTCTAATTTCCCTTTTCTTTTCTTTGTTATTCTTCGACTGGTGCTGATTCGTCTTCTTTTTTTTCATTGTGATTTTTTTTCGTTTTCTTCTTCTCCGTTGATTTCTTTTTTTTTCTTGATTCGTCGTTGTTGTTGTTGTTGTTGTTGTTGTTCTTCTTCTTCTTCTTCTTCTTCTTCTTCTTCTTCTTCTTCTTCTTCTTCTTCTTCTTTCTCATTTTTCCTTTTCTTTTCCTTGTTGTTCTTCGGCTGGTGCTGATTCGTCTTCTTTTTCCTTCTTCATTGTAGTTCTTTTTCATTTTCTTCTTCTTCGTTGATTTCTTTTTTTTCTGGATTTGATCTTCGCAACTGAGAAAGTCTATTGAAAAATGGCAACTGAGAAAGTCTATTGAAAATTGGCAACTGAGAAAGTCTATTGAAAAATGGCAACTGAGAAAGTCTATTGAAAGTGAAATAGAATCCCAAATTTGATGAGAACTAATTGCTATTAAAGTATGAAAATTGTAGCTCATACAAAGCTAAAACTTTAGATATTTTAAAAGCAGAAGTTTATTTTGTGGTCAGCTTAAGTGTTCTCTTGTTTTTGAAGCGTACGAGGTCAAATCTGTGACAGGAGCAAAGCCATTAAGCAAACATTACACCACGCATAAAAATGACAAATCCGAATCCAAATCAACATTGGACTCAGACTACAGGTGTGGGTGTCATGATCTACAGGTGATCCCTTCATAGCCAACATGGAGATGCAGTCGGCTTTCTGCGTAAGCTGGCTGTTGTAATTTCAAACATACAAAGACCAAAACTACAATCGAAATGAGAATCTCAAACGGCAAGAAGTTTATTTGACAAGAAAAGAAAACTGCAATCTACAGTTATTTTAAAAGCAATCTTACACAATGCGTATACAGGAAAGAGATTTGAGCAAATCAACAAAAACAAAGTTGACTTTCTGTTATGAACCAATTACTGTGATGTTAGATCGTATTAATTATTTTATTATCTAGTTTGGTCGGGCCGCGAGTGTTTTTGAATTAGCTGGTAGGTTAGCTAAAATCTTTGAGCAGAAATGTAAGTCAAATTTGAAAGTTCAAGCGAGTGCATCCGCAACCGGGATATAGGAACTCTCATTTCTACACAGGAAGACAAAATTTAAACTAAATGTCTTGTCGCAAATTTCACTGAAGAAATGAAACCAAGGTGAAATTAGAGACACGTGAGAGATGACGCTATAACTTAATGTGATGACATAACACGAACGATATCCTGTTTTAGATATATAAAAATTAGCGATTTAAGAAAAGGTTGGCAGTTAGAAGTTTGAGGTCAGTTGGGTTTTGACGTCGGTCGGGTTGGGGATGTCACTTTGTATCTCTGTTCATAACCCTTACTCTCTCTCTCTCTCTCTCTCTCTCTCTCTCTCTCTCTCTCTCTCTCTCTCTCTCTTGCTGCTATATGCAGTCTGAACATCGAACAGTATATGTGGATAATGAAGCGATGATTTCTATAAATATGTTGGACATATTACTGTTGCACCAATACGTTTCAATAAATGATTGTTAATTGTTGAAAGAGTGTTCTTCTTGTCTTTGAATTGCCAATACCCAGGTAATTTGTTCAAATGAATCACCAGAAGTTCCGGGTGGATTTTGTCATTCCCTATCTGTGGATCTTTCATGCACAACGTGGGCACAGAGGGGATTGATAAACAGATTACATGGAAAAACATGCGTTAGTCACAGAGCCAATGCCATATTATAATATTTATTTCCGTGTGGCCATCCTAGCGGATGACAGAGTAAAAATCAAAGAAATAGAAAAGAGATAAAACTATTTGGACTAAGCCAGAGAACTTAAACCGATGCGGAACATGAGAGTGATGGTGATACTAGTTATAACTGGCGCACTCGGAAAGGTCTTAAAAGTTTAGAAAATGGTCCCGAAAAGCTGAAAATCGGACGACGAATCGAAATATCCAGACTACAGAATACTGAGAAGAGTCCTAAAAACCTGAGGAGATTTGTTGTCCCTCAGACTCTAGTGGAAGTCCATCAGATAACCCTGGTGATAAAAACTTACAAGTAGTGTAATAATGATAATAATAATAATATGATAGAAAAATTTAAAATGAGTATCTCAGGAAAATGAGAAAACTCGAAACCAAACTATATGGCAGAAATTTCATTAAAGGGATAAACATTGGGACTGACCCTTTGTAAGATATGCAGAAGCATTCTTGATGGGGACGAGGAAAGGACTTCAACTAATCGACCAGAGAATAGGAACTCTAATGAGGATACTTAAAGCTTTGTACCCGAGATGTGACAGATTCTACATCTGTCTTTCCTTCTTTCTTTCTTTGCTCTGAAATTTTTTAATTGATTCATTAATCAACTTATCTTTCTTTCTTTCTTTCTTTCTTTCTTTCTTTTTTCTTTGTTCTCAAATTTATTAATTGATTCATTAATCAACTTTTCTTTCTTTCTTTCTTTCTTTCTTTTTTCTTTGTTCTCAAATTTATTAATTGATTCATTAATCAACTTTTCTTTCTTTCTTTCTTTCTTTCTTTCTTTCTTTGTTCTCAAATTTATTAATTGATTCATTAATCAACTTTTCTTTCTTTTTTTTCTTTCTTTCTTTCTTTGCTCTCAAATTTTTTATTGATTCAGTAATCAACTTTTCTTTCTTTCTTTCTTTCTTTCTTTCTTTCTTTCTTTTCATTGCTCTTTAATTTTCTAATTTTTTCCTTGAACCTTCTTAATTTCTTTCTTTACATTGTTCTCTGATTTTCTTAATTCGTTTTTTCAACCTTCTTTCTTTCTTTCTTTCTTTCTTTCTTTTGCCCTCTTGATTGGGGGCTGTAGAATATAGAAACAAAAACAAAAAAAGCTTCTACGAATCTGATTCAGAGAATTAAAAAATTCTAACAGAATTTCCCCAGTACATAGGGAAAGACTACTTGGAAGACACACATTTATCGAAATTGTTCCCTTTTCTGATGAAAAAAAATCATAGTAAATCAAAACCTCGAACTTTTGAGTAAAATAAAAAGCTGCAATCTACTTGTAGAAGTAGATACAAAGAAATATACAGAGACCTGATTCAAAATAAATCATTCAACAAACTAAAATGAAAGACTTATCTGAATGATAGACTCATTACCTCAAAATCAAAAGAGACGTGATTTTTTATCAGTAATATAGAAATCTTCCAAGAGACAACTAATTTATTATGGCGTGTGGGATGAGACGGTTGAATACGCCGACTGAACCTCTGCAAAAGGTTAAGGCCCCCACCAACGAAGCCATCTGTTGACCGTGGATGACTACCCGTAAAATTTGAGGACGGGTTACCAGTAGCAGAGCAATCTTTGACCCGGAAATGGAATAGTCAATTTCCTCGCTTAGAATTTTACTGCCGATTCGATATACGGTTTGTGGATTCCCCTCTCAGTCAAGTTTTTTGAGTTGGACCCCGAAATTGGTGATGAAGCACAGGACTAGTAAAAAAACAACAACAAATAACACGTGTGGCCAAAAAATAACGAAGCTTTTCCGAATCTGATACAGAGGATTTTAAAAAGTCCAAATAATTTCCAAGATAAATATTAATAGATTCTTTGGAGGACACATTTTATAGAAAAATGATAGACAAATAATTTCTAGCAAAGTAAAACCTCGAATTGTGAAAACATTAGAAATGGGAATCTACTAGTAGAAGTAGATAAATATTTCAAAAATTTGCTTAAAATGAAAATATTCCACAACCTAAAATACAAAACCGATTTGCTTAATTGGGTCAGAACCTCAAAGGGAGCTGTAAGAAGTAGGGAGTTATCCTTACCTACAAGAGAAGAAATGAAAACATCATTAAGAAAGCAAGAGGTCACGGAATACATCAGAATGATTATTAGAATGGGAGGATTAGAAATACACACACACACATACACACACACTCACACTCACACACACACACATTTTGACATTTAACAAACCGACGATATCCAAAAAAGTAAAAATTAGATATTGCCTCGAATGTGTAGAAAGGTTTTTTTCGTGCCTTTGAAATGTTTTGAATATCAAAGGTATGGATACAGAAAGGGAAATTACAGAGGACATCCGATATGTAGAAGGAGTAACTAAAAACACACAAATTACCTGCAGAAAGATTGTTCCAACAAAACCAAATGTTCAAACTACAAAGAAAAAAATCCTACTTTTACATGATTTTGTGAATTACATAAAAGAAATAGGGAAATCATGGAGGTAAAGTTTAGAAAGAATTTAACTTTACTTGAAGACCACCAAATGAAAAACTACGATCACATAATTTTAACGTCCACAAAAATTATTTGAAGAGTTTAAAAGAATGGACGATAGTCCACAGCTTCTCAAAAATCCTAAATAAAAATCGAACCACCTTGACGAACCAGAGAGAATAGATGACACTCAATAAATCAATGAATAAAAACTACTACCATAAGTTAAATCACTAAACCAAGGCTAACACACGTTTATCTATAAAAGTATAAAATCCGAAAAAGAATTAAACGTGGGGTACTGAATAATTCAATGGAACAGCCGAAGACTGAAAATAAATTACACTGAATTTATACTGCTAATGACTAGCTTAGATCACGTCGTTATCTGTCTCCAAGAAACATTCTGAAAAGAAAATAATTTAAATATAAAAAAAATATATTAACACTACAACCAAATCGACAACACTAACATCCGGGCTTCTGAAGGGGTATCCGTGTTGACAAAAAAATGACATAAAACTAATACAAAAACTCAACTAAATGCAATTGCTGTGAAAGTCACAGGACACAAGAGAATTAACCCCAGTTCTTTTTATATCCCACCACTTGAGCCGATTGACAAAAATAAGCTGGGAAACAGAAATCAATAACCCAAAATTTTCAGGGGGACTTTAATAATGATAATACCATTTGGGGATGTTAGGAAACAAATAAAAAAGGGAGAGTTACAGAAAAAATTATTACTGACAACGATTTTTGCCTTCTTTAAAAAACACCAACACACATTAATCCAGCAAATGAAATCTTTTCATCAATTGATATAACAACATGTAATCCAACAATTTATTTAGATTTCACTTGGAGTGTACATTAGAATACGCGAGGCGGTGACCGCTTTCCTATTATACTTAAAAATAATGAGGTGATCAGCGAACATCTTCCCTGGTGAAAGCGGAAGAAAGTAAAGTTGGAAAAAAATCCGAAAACTAATGGAAAGATGAACGGATTGCAAAGAATTTAGACACAACAGGAAAAAAAAAATCGCAGAAATTCTAAAATCAATAGTAAAATTGTGTATCTCCAAAAGCAGACGATAGAACGTTTGGTTCAGTGATAAATGTCAAGACGAAATAAAAATTCGAAAAGCTTGATTAGGAAAACTGACCAAGGAACAAACAACTACCACACAATATAGATCAAAGGCTCGAAGAACTGTTAAAGAGACCAACAAGGAATTTTAGTAAGAATATGTCTGCAGAATTCATTCTTCTTCCAAAACAAAAACAATTTGGGAAATAATTAGAAAAAATATCCGGTAAATATTAACCTATATCAGTAAGTACACATTACAATAAACAATAGATCGACCATGCACAAAAAATTCATAAGAAACCTATTAGCGGAGTTATTTTCAAGACATTCTTCCGATAAAACCAGCAAACAATTGTTAACCATAAAAATAAGTGAAGAGAAATACAAGCTAAACCTTAAAACAAGAAACCTGAACAACACAAAGAACTATTCTCACTTTCTCAATTAGATGATGCCATCCAAAACTATCACAATAAAGCCACAGGACCGGACGCAGTCTATTATGACTTCTTCAAGCATCTTTCAAAAAACATTAATAAAGCTTCTTATAGATATCTAAAACGACATATTGATTAACAGGAAATTGTCGGAATTATAGAAACAAACCAATGTCATTCAAATTTCAAAACAAAAAAAAAAAAATCCCGACCCGGAAAACTATAGATTAATCGTTCTCACATGTTGTCACTGGAAAACAATTAAAATGATCCTGAATAAGTAATTGATTTGGTATCTAGAATCAAAGAGATTAATGTCAGATCTTCAATGCCGTTTCAAAATCTACAGAAGTCAAATACCCCATTTAGTTCAGTAAAAGAATTATATGAATGGAACTTTTACAACCATATTCTTTGACTTAGAAAAAGCTTATGAAAATACTAGGAAATACGAGATTATGCTAGATCCACATGACTTCGGACTGAAAGTAAGGTTGCCTGAATTTATTAACAACCTTTTTGTCAAACAGTAAATCCAGATTTGCATTGTGCCATCTCTGATCAAAAAACAAAACAAAAAAAATGAGGAGTTCCAGAAAAGAGTATATTGTGCATGAACCTGTTTAACATTAAATAACATTATAAAAGAATTCTTACCCGATATAAAAAGATCTCAGTATATTGATGATTTCACTCTATGTTATCGTTCTAAAAATATCTACACCAGAGAATGGAAACTATAACGATATATAAACAAGATTTATAAATGGGCAAATTTGGTTTGGTTTGGCATGATTATGGCATATCAACCATTGTAGGTTATTTAATGCCAAATCTATTTTTATACATAGAAACAGTTCTATTTCAAATAATTTAGTTTAGCATAAGAACACAGTTTAAATGTCAAAAGTATTTCTATTTCAAGCTATTCAGTTTAGTCAACAAAGTTAAATGGTTCCAAGTATTACTATGTATCACTAACAATTCAATCAAAAAGTCAGTCATTTATTTACACTCAGTTAAACATCAAAACAATTCTACTTCAAACAATTCAGTTTAGCATAAAAATGCAGTTTAAATGTAAAAAACAATTCCATTTCAAACAATTCAGTTTAGCCTAAATATGTAGTTTAAATATCAAAACAGTTCTATTTCTAACAATTCTGTTTAGCATTAGCACACTGTTTAGTTCTATTTGACCCACAGATAGGACTCTATCAGGTGCTACCACTCCGGGCGAGAAAGGACCTGGGAGCGATAGCAATAAAAGGGTACTCTACATTCTCCGAAGCTTCAGCATTATTGGAAACTCACCATCAGATTGTTTAGTGTCATATATAAGACAGTAGTTGAGGGAGTCTTACTCATCGGCAGAGATACAGTCAGTGTATTCTGGGCCAATAAATGGGCAAAGCAGAAAGTGTGCATTCCTGCAAAAGATACAAGCTACACAATGATCGTGAAGGAGAGAACAGATATCTCTGTTGTGGATCAGTAGAAATACTTGGTAATTATTTTTGACAAGAAAATATCATTCATCCCACATTTAAAAACAGTTAAAATGTTCTAAAACCTAACAATTCTTGGGTGTAGTAGTTGACACAAGTTGGTAAGCAGATCGGAAAATGCTGTCAAAATGATGAAGGACATAAATTCGATCAAAAATGGATTATTGCATGTTAGTGTACCAATCAGGAAGGAAGTCAAATTTGAAAATTCCGAATCCACCCTATCATGAAGCTTTGAAATTAGCCATAAAAGCATTTAGAAAATCTTCAGTTGGAAGCCGATATGCAGTAGCTGTCAAAACTCCTCCAAATTTTAGACAATGTAAACTAGCATTACAGTAAAATAGGAAAATAAAATCAGGCCCTAATCACCTCGAACACGAGACCACATTTAATCCAAAGTATCAGACACCTTAAAAAAAAAAAAAAAGAAAACAACCAAAAAAACAAGGGTAAAAAAAAACAAGGGTAAAAAAACGCTAGACACCAGACGAAAAGAAGCGGAGATAACTCTATCAAAAATCTAAAATACAGCCAAATTAGACATATCTCTTTGGATCGTGAAAATACCAGGAATAAACGAAAACCTCAACAAATATAATAAAACAAGCATATACATTCTAAACTTACAGGAAAAATCTGAGAAAATCAAAGAAAGCTATCCCGAAAATCCATACATCTTCATGGATTAATCAAAATAGTATGTACAGTAATATGTAACAAGAACAAAAAGAGAGACATCATCAAAAAAAAAAAAAAACTTCAATCTTCAATGTAGAGATTTGAGCAATAGATCTGACCCTAGATTTCAGTTATGGAAACAAAAATAAAAAAAAAAAATGTAATATTTCCAGAATCCTTGACAGTTATAATGGGCATAAAATAAAATAAAAATATCAAGAATTCACTATTATCAAAATTATTATACGAGATAGATTCATAATTAAGTAACAAAGTGATAGCACTATGCTGGAGCCCCAGCTATTCAGGAATTAGGGAAACTGAAGAAGCAGATTCTGTTGCAAAATTAGCCCCAAATGAATCTACTGAAAAATATTTTAAGATCCCATATACGGACCTAAAATGGAGAATAAACAACTTTATCCAACAAGAATGGCAAAAATGCTGGAATCATAATAAACTTCGCTCAATCAAACCAATCCAAGGAGAATATTTCAAGAGAAAATGTTCAAGAAAAAAAAAAATAGATAAGAGGAAATAACATTATCTAGACGAGGCATAGGCCACACATATCTTATTCATTCTGATTTCAAGGAGAACATCAGCCATTGTACTCAATATGTCAACTCGCACTTACAGGGAAATACATACTGACAGAATGCACACACCTAAACTCTAAAAGACATGACTACAACAAAGAAAATAATATAAAGCAACAATGTGGAAATACTTGAATTAAAAGAAAATAATATATCTAAAAGCAGTTGATATATATAAAAAAAACCATGAATAAGTATACCTCTACGAAGAAAAATCATCAAAACCCCTTTTTAACCAATCCTAACGATTCCTTGATAAGCTAAAATATTTACCATTCGCTTACTAATCGGACACACAAAATGATGTGCCCGTGGTGTAATATTTATCGTCGTCGGAAATGGACACGGCGACACGAGTTCAAATCCTGAACGAGACTGATTTCATTTCCCATTGTACTAATACCCCTGGGAAGGGTATGAATCCAATTATTCTCCCTCCAGCTATGGGTAAATAGTAGGGCTGACTAGGTTTTTCAGCCTTGGTCAGGCAACTAGTCTAGGAGAAGGAAAACTCTGAATTGAAACCTGTTAAACTCCGCTTAAAAATTGACCTTGTGTCATATCCTGCCCGAGCGGAGGGGTTGGTAAATATATATACACAAAATAATTCGGCATTAAATGACCCACAATGGTTGATATATCATTTTTTTTTTGGTTGGTTTGGTTTTATGGCACATCACCATTGTAGATTATTAACGCCAAATCTATTTTTATACATACAAACCGTTCTATTTAAAATAATTCAGTTTAGTATAACTATAGTTTTCTGTTTACACACAATTAACTGACAAAAGAAGTCTATATCAAATAATTCAGTTTAGCAAAAAAAGATTTTCATTTCAAAAAGTTCAGCTTATCTTACAAGAATAGTTCTATTTCAAACTATTCAGTTTAGATAAGTACACAGCATTAATATCAAGACTGTTCTATTTCAATCAATTCACTTTAGCATAAGTAAACAGTCTCAATGTCAAAATAGCTCCATTTCAAACTATTCAGCTATCATAAGTACGCAGTTTAAATCTAAAAACAGTTCTATTTCCAGCAATTGTGTTTAGCATAAGTACAGTTGAGTTCTATTTGGCCGATAGATAGGACCATATCAGGTGTTACCACTCTGCGTTAGAGTGAACCTGGGAACAATGGCAATGAAGGGGTACTCTGCATTCACTAAATCTCCAGCATTACTGGAACCTCACCATTAGATTGTTTAGTGTCATATACAGGACACTCGTTAGAGGGGGTTACCTCTTTGCAGAGAAGCAGTTGGTGTATTCTACGGCTGGGCTCTTATTAAGGGTATCTTACTCCTGCAGAGAAGTAATTGGTGTATTCTACGGCTCCAACTGCCTGGGTCCTTGTTAAGGGAGTCTTACTCCTCTGCAGAGAAGCAGTTGGTGTACTCTGCTGCCCCTGCCGACTGAGTAAACCAAATAACCAAACCAAACCATACTTTCTTTCTTCGTTTCTTTCTTTCTTTCATCTTTCTGAAATTCTCCAAATTTCCTTGTTACTCCCCCTCCTTTTTTAGCTTTCTTCTTACGCTTTAAATTGATTTCTTTCTCCATAACTCTGCTTTCTTTCTTTCTTCTTTTCTATTTTTCTTTCTTTCTTTCTTTCTTTCTCATTCTTTCTTTCTTTCTTTCTTTCTTATTCTTTCTTTCTTTCTTTCTTTCTTATTCTTTCTTTCTTTCTTTCTTTCTTTCTTTCTACATATTTCTTATGTTCCCTTAAAATCTTATACTCTCCACAACATCTTTTTTCTCGTCTTACTCTCTTTCACCTTTCTTCTCTGCTCCTTTATTTTTTCTCGTTCTTTTAATCTACTCCTTTTTTTTTGGTTTTTCTCTAAAAGATTATTTCCAACATTTTAACCTATCATCCGACCACTAAACTAATTCTTTTGGTAATAAACCCTGATACTTTCTGTTATTCCACAGTCTCTGTTTTTAATTTTATATAAAGAAAAGTATTTATTATGGAAAGAAACAGATTTCTTTTATAGGCAGTTATCTTGCCATTCCTGATTGTGTTCACTTATTTTTTTTCAAATCGCCAAGGCCGCTGGGAATGAATAATACTTACACTGTATCTCTGCTGAGAGGTAAGAGTCCCCCATGAGTGTCCTGGATATGAAATTAAACCACCTGATGGTGAGTCTCTAATCTTGGAGTTTTGGGGAATGTGGAGTACTCCTACATTGCCATCATTCCCAGATCCGCTCTGGGTGCAAACAAATGACTTGTGCTAAATTGAATTCTTAGAAATAGAACTGTTTAAGTATTTGACTATGAGTAAGCAAATGACTGTCTAAATGAATTATAAGTGATACATAACAATACTTGGTACTATTTACCCAACCCCTCCGCTCGGGCAGAATATGACACAAGGTCAATTTTTAAGCGGAGTTTAACAGGTTTCAATTCAGAGTTTTCCTTCTCCTAGACTAGTTGCCTGACCAAGGCTGAAGAACCTAGTCTGTCCTACTATTTACCCATAGCTGGAGGGAGAATAATTGGATTCATACCTTTCCCAAGGGTATTAGTGCTATGTTAAATGCAATCAGTCTCGTCCAGGATGCAATCAGTCTCGTCCATAACAATACTTGGCACCATTTAATTGTGTGCAAACGAATAAGTAATGTTGACAAGAATTTTTAGTGTTAAATACCAGTACTTGAAACTCTTTAACTGTGTGCCTAAATTGAATAATTGTTATTTCATGACAATACTTGGAACCGTTTGACAGTTGAATAGCATTTTTAGTGTTAAATAGCAATAATTGAGACTGTTTAACAGTGTTAAAATAATAGCTATACAAATGTGCGTACATATTAATTCTTACACTTGTCTTCATCTTTATTAGACAATAATCCGAAAAACCTTAATGATAAAAATCAACAATCTTCGTCTCTGAAATTTAGACAACTAATAATTCTTACAAATTTAAAGATAAAATTACCAACAAAATATTCACTGAGAAATCGTTTGTATATATTCGTAATTTTTTGCCAACCACCTATTAAAGGTAAATAGAACTAATCGTATTTGATAGAAATACTTGAAATAATGTAACCGATGGCAAATAATGTGCTGAGACGCGATAAAAAATGTTATAAAAATTGATTTACAAATCATGTTTTAATTATAACTATAAAGATAATTTGGTATTAAATAACCTACAATGGTTGATATGCCATAAAACCCAATCAAACCAAACCATATATATTTGATATAAGTTTCCAGACTTTTTTCGTATGGGCATTTAGAATTGTCGTAGACTCTTGAGAATTCAGTATGTTATTGCTATACATCTTATGAGATGACAGACCAATTTTTATGATTTCAGGTTCAAATGAATAGCTTTCGTATGGGCATTTAAAATTGGAACCTTCTGCTGTTTCTAAAAATAAAAATACCTTAAAATACCCTTAGCCAACGTGGACGAGTGGTCTGAAACACAGTCTAACGTAAAGTTGGACGGGTTTCGATCCCGGCTTCGAGCGTCCTGCGTGTCTAGCCACACTGAAGAGTTCTGATAGAACGAAACAGTCTGTCTGTGGATGACAATATATGCTCCCCCATGGGAGTTGAGCTCTCTGGCGAAGGAATTGTCGGCCGCCGCTAGCGTAATGCAAAGCTCTTCGAAAGAATTGAGCACTCTGGTAGCCGATAGGGTATAAAAAAATGTAAACAAAGGCTGCTGCTGCTGTTTCTAAAAATAAAAATACCTTAAAATTCCCTTAGCCAACGTGGTCCGCTTGGTGGACGAGTGGTCTGAAACACAGTCTAACGTAAAGTTGGACGGGTTTCGATCCCGGCTTCGAGCGTCCTGCATGTCTAGCCACACTGAAAAGTTCTGATAGAACGAAACAGTCTGTCTGTGGATGACTATATATATATATATGCGTGTGTGATGCATTTCCAGACATTTTTGTACAGGCATTTGAAATTGTCGTAGACTCTTGAAATTTCTGTAGGTTATTGCTTTACATCTTACGAGATGACTGACCAATTATTATGATTTCAGGTTTAAATAAACAGCTACAGCAGGAATTGGAATACACCCTACTAAACCTGATTGTCACAGCTGGTGAATTGCAAAAATTCAATCTGGACGTGAGGAAGAACGACATGCAATAAAATTGTGTTTTAAACTTGGAAAAAATGCCACAGAAACGTATGGAATGCTTCAGACTGCTTTTCAACCATCTTGCATGAATCGAGCATCAGTTTTTGAGTGGTATAAGAGATTCAAGGAAGGCAGGGAGTCTGTGAGGGATGATGAGAGATGTGGGAGGGTAATGAAGTCAATACACCAGAGTTGATTGGACAAAGGGTTAGGGTTACCATGTTGAGGTTTTAACGGAATTCAGGGAGAGATTCCGTCGAAAGAGGCCAGCACTCTTCAAATCTGGTCCCTGGCATTCCACCAGGACAATACACCAGTCAACAACTCCATCCTTGTCACAGACTATTTGAGCAAGATGGGCATCAAGACATTTCCTCAGCCTCCCTATAGTCCAGACATTGCTCCCTGTGACTTTTTGTTATTCCATAAGCTCAGAGGCTGTCGTTATGAGACAATTGAAGAGATGAAAGAGGCTGTGACGAAGATGCTCACACAAGAGGACTTCCACGGAGCCTTCCAGAAGTT
Source organism: Sepioteuthis lessoniana (assembly GCA_963585895.1). Classification (NCBI taxonomy): domain Eukaryota; kingdom Metazoa; phylum Mollusca; class Cephalopoda; order Myopsida; family Loliginidae; genus Sepioteuthis; species Sepioteuthis lessoniana. Next base: position 102,800,738 of record OY757913.1, on the reverse strand, counting down.
GTTGGAACGGAGGAGATTACTTCGAAGGGGACTAGAGTTTCATGTGTGTAATATCAATGTAAGTGCTCATACGAAAAAAGTCTGGAAACGTATCGTATGCACATCGTATGTGTATAAAGATGATTGGGTATTAAATAACGTACAATGGCTGATATTGGTATAAAACCAAACCACATTATATATATTTGATATATATTTATATAGAGACTTTGGCCTTAAATAACCTCTAATGGCTAATATGGTATAAAACCAAACCAAAACAAATCATATATATATATATATATATATATAAAGATGATTTGGTATTAAATAGCCTCCAATAGTTGATATGGTATAAAACAAAACAAAACCAAATCATATATATTCAATATAAATGTATAAAGAGGATTTAACATTAAATAACCTACAATTGTTGATATGCCATAAAACTAAACCAAACTATTTTTCAAATATTTATTGATTTTCTCTTATAAATAATTATTACTACCACTTATTATTCTCCAATCGTTATTTACTTTTAAAAAACACCATCAAACCTTCAACGAGTCAACGAACTTTGATGTTTGACCACCATAATACTAGGGTGAGTCAAAATTTTTGCAATATTTCGGTAAGTGCTAATTTGGAGTATATCACGTAAAAGATGCAGTTCAAGCCGTAAAGGTACGCGCGGTGGTTGACAGTATCGTGGCAGTTGGGGTGCTAACACTTTGTGCATTGCTTCATTTAAGATTTTATGTTTTACCAGTACAAACTGAACTATAACTCCTCTGAAATTAACCAAATAACATTTGTTGTTTAAATCGGGAAGATACATTTGAAGGCGTAGTCAAGTAGAAAATCCGCTTGCATTGCAAAACCCTCGATAATTAGGCAAGGTCAGTTAGACCTTAAAGCGTGGAACTCCAGGCTGTGTTCGAAATCGGCGAGTTAAATACAGAGAATATCATATGAACTCAACATCTGACAGCCTAGTGAGGTTCATCACTTCCACACCCTCAACGAAAACGTCTGAAGCTTCCGAATTGTGCCTCTTGTCGGTAGAATATTGCAAAACTTTTGACTCACTCCAGTAGAAATCAAGTCTTGATGCATAAATCTCTACGCCAATAGAATGAATAGTAAAATAATACGTCTTTCATGGAGGCTATTTGTTATTCATGATAGAAATCGACGTCTTCTTTTATTTTGCAGGATATAACTTATTTACCGTTATTTGAGGGGACACGGTAACTTGAGACATTTCGTTTACAATTACTGATTCTTTCCGAAGATACAAACGCTCGTATTTATTTCAGTAAATGAAAAATGATATTCTGCAAAATATTTGCAACGTAATAGTCTTCTGTTTTGTTATTGAATTCTTTATCTTTTTTTTTGTGTGTTTTCTTCTGAACTTTAACATAATGGAATATCTAATTTCGTTGTTTAGCCTAAGTATTAATACTATATAGCAGAATTTGACATGGAAAAAAACCCAAAACACTTCAATTTATACAAAACATTTATTCAACCAAAATACGAGATGCGATCAAAAATTATTAAGGCTAAAAACTTTCATTTCTAAGGTTAGATTTGGTTATTTGGCTTAATGTCATATCTAGGGAGTTTTTTTTTTCTCCTCCAGTGGTGTAATGGTTAGCAAGATAGACTAGCAAACCTTCACGAGTGAGTTCGTATCTCATTATGTACCTCATTAATGCAGCCTCGTGTCACACCTAAGCAAAGAGCTTATGAAATCACAAGCTAGGTTGGTTATTTAATATCAAACCCTGTCTATACATATGACTAGTTTTTATAAATTATTTTTAAAACGAACCAGAAATAATCGCCTACGCCCTACCCAAAGAAACCGTCGCAGCTATAATGATGCTATATAAAGCTACGAAAGTGAAAGTCCACTCCCTGGACAGACACAGACTACTTCGACATTGTAGCAGGTGTGCAACAAAGAGAAACATTAGCCCCATACCTATTCATCATCTACCTAGACTACGTGCTTAGAACATCTATTTATAAAATGAAAAAAAAACGGTTTCAGGTTGGCAAAGAGAAGAAGCAGAAGATATCCCGCATAAACAATCAAGGAAGCGGACTACGCCGATGACATAGCACTTCTGGTAAATACACCCGCCTAAACCGAAACACTGCTACATAAACTGGAACGAGCAGCTGCTGGCTTAGGCCTCCAGATCAACGAAGACAAGACGGAATACATGAGCTTTAATCAACGAGGCGACATCCCCACACTAAATGGTAGTTCTCTGAAACTAGTTGAAAAGTTCACGTACCTAGGACACAGTGTTTCATCAACCAAGACAGACATCAACACGCATCTAGCAAAGGCAAGAACAGCTATTGATAGGCTATCGGTCATATGGAAGTCAGAACTGACCGATAAAATAAAACGCAGTTTTTCCACGCAGTGGTCGTGATGATACTGCTATATGGATGCACTAAATGGACCTAAATAAACGTATGAAGAAAAAGCTTGGCGGTAATTATATAAGAATGCTGCAAGCAATAATGAACAAGTCCATGAGGCAGCAAACGACAAAGCAGTAACTGTACGGCCACCAACTACTCATTACGAAGACTATCCAAGTTAGACGAACCAGACATGCAGGACATTGTTGGAGAAGTAATGACGAGCTCATAAGCGACATACTCCAGTGGACCTCTTCATATGGACGAGCTAAGGCAGGACGACCAGCTAGAACCTATATACAACAGCTCTGTGCAGATACAGGATGTAGCCTGAAAAACCTCACGGATGCAATGGACGATAGTGACAGGTAACGAGAGAGGGTCTGAGAGATCCGTGCTGGCTGCACGGCTTGATGATGATAGATTTTGTTTACAGTTTAATGTCAACACAGTTCGGTTAAATGTCAGAACAATTTTTCCAAATTTATTCAGTTTAACATAATTTACAGTTTGGTTCTATTTGGTCCATAGATAGGACTGTATTACGTGATACCACTCCGGACCAAAATGGATCTGAGATAAATGGCAACGAAGGGGTACTCCGTACTCCCTAAAGCTCCTGCATTACGGTTGCTATAAAACTCAATCAAACCAAATCGTATATATTTAATATATAAGCAAAAAGATGATTTGGCATTGAATAATTTACGTGGTTGATATGACATAAAACCCAACCTAACCAAATCGTATATATTTAATATACATGTGTAAACAGAATTTGGCATTAAATAACCTACAATGGTTGATATGTCATAAAACCCAACCAAACCAAATCATCTATACTTAATATATGTACATCAACAGTATTTGGCATTAAATAACCAAAAATTGCTGACATACGATAAAATCTAACCAAACCAAACAAAACCAAATATGTTTTTAATATATATGTATAAAGAGGATTTAGAATTAAATAACCTATAATAGTTGACATGCTATAAAACCCAATCAAACCAAATCGTATATATTTAATATATAAGTACAAAGAGGATTCAGCATTGAATAATGTACGTGGTTGATATGACATAAAACCCAACCAAATCGTATATATTTAATATACATGTATAAACAGACTTTGGTATTAAATAACCTACAATGATTGATATGCCATAAAACCCAACCAGACCATACCAAACCAAAGCAACTTATATAATTTTTAAATAAATATAAAGAGGATTTGGCATTAAATAACCTACAGAAGTTGATATGCCATAAAATCCAACCAAACCAAATCAAACCAAACTATTAAAACCATAGTTATGATAAAAATCAACTATTTACAAAATATTCCAATTTCAGCATTAAATACCCCTTATGAGTTGAAGGTTCATTAAGCAAATAAACCAAACCTAAGCCAAACAATGTATATATTCAGTTTATAACATATAAACCGTAAAATTATAACATTTTCGTCTGTAATCTCAAATATTCTATTTACCAAGTAACTTTTATTAACAAAATACATCGTTTTATTTTATTTATCTTTTTTAATTTTTTTATTAGTGGATCTGTATGTTTGTGAAATATATATTTCAGCCCACGTGACATTATCATCTTCAAGACAAAATCATCTGACCAACTCCTCACAACGACTGTAGCATTAAGAATAACTTTGAAATTTTAGTTTTCGGTAAGGATTTCTAATCAAAAGGTCTGCAATTGTCTGCTTGTTTTACCCGAGGGGTTTTGGACCAACGTTCTTCGGAGTTGACCTTTAAAGAAAATAAAGATTCCTGAAAGTAATGGAGCACTCAAAGTTTGCTAAGTGTTTATCAACATTGTTCGATCGTTTATACAGACTTTCGCCGCCATAAAGAGGTGATTTCTGTGGACTAATTGACATTTTCCTCTTCTTTTAAACAAAGTCTATTCCTTGCCTTGCAAGCTCATTACAAACCAAACAATACTTTCATATAAAGTTTCGTCAGTGCATTGACAATGATGCTATAACTTCAAGTCTTCAAGTTTTTTGGTTAGTTTTTTATGGCATATCAAACTTCGCTGGTTATTCAATGCTAAAGCCAACCTGTAGAAGTACTATAGAGACAATAATTACCTCTAGCTGGTTGATAATAAATGACTTTATACCTTTCCCCAGGATATTATTCCTAAATTGAACGTAATAGCTCGGCGGGAGTTCAAACTTACTTACATTCTAGCGCGTTAGCCATAACGCCACGGGGAGTTCCTCTCAAGTTTCTTATTCTAGCATATATGACAATTTAACCCAACTGCTTACCAGTTTTTATTCATGGATGTTTTGGATTTCTCTGAAGTAATCATGTTAAAAAATACATAAATAATTTATCTGCAGACCGTACATAAACTCAACAATTTTTTTAAAGAAAAGTTAATTTTCTTCTAAACCAAAAACATTATAATTTTATCATTCCTAGTTGAGCATTTCAAAATATAAATGGATAATTTTCCTTATAACCTAAATCTACAACAATGGAACTCTGTCACCAAATACAAAATGGTGACACTTCTATAGCCAAAAGTAAAACCTAAGCATACAATCAATGTATTATTAAATTGTTCTAAATGCCGTGAAGTATACCAGTTTTTGATGTAAACTAGACGACGAAATGCCTTAAAATGAGAACAAACCTCATGAAACTAGCGTAAATAGCTCGCGAAAAAATATAACTAAAGCTCAGTGTCAAAGAACAGGAAACACAATTTAAACATATTTTAAAGAATAATAAACACATGAATTTTATATGAAAACTTCAAGTTCCGCATTTTATTGTCATTGATTATTTATCTCGGCTTGCTGTTTTTTTTAAATATTCACGGAGCAATATGGATTTCTTTAAGTTAAATTCTATGGAAAATAATCTGAACAACATTTTGTAAAGATCTCGAATAAATAAAAAGATTCTATGTGTTATATTTTGGCCTTCGACCCGGCCAAAAATACCATTCAGAGTGCGCACTGGAAGGAAGTGACACATTCTAATGGCAGTTATGATGAGGAAATCGCGTGGGCGGAAATTGGCTGATGAAATGGGACGAGGTAAAAAATTCCCATGGTACACTCATAGACTGACGCACCGGAAGAGAGTGACCTCTGAACTGCATGACAGTTATTCCCGCTTGATGACGATTAAACATGCGATTTCAAAGATCGAGTGGGCGATCGAGTGGGTGATCGAGAGTGCGTTGAACTATTATAAAACTCAGTCAAGACAGTTGAGTTTGAGTTGAGTTCCAGGGAGATCGGATGGAGTTATAGACGAGATGTGGTAAGGAAAGCCACACCCGGCCGAAGGGGCCCTCAGGAACCCCGATGGAGTTTGGGGTCCAGAGAAGATGCTGATAAGATGCAGTAAAGAAAGCCAGCACCCAGCAGAGTGGACCCCAGGGCCTCCGGTTAAGCATCAGGAGAACGAGAAAGACACAACGTTGACGGCCATAAGAGTGGGCGGGTCAGAATATTGCAGTTTCTTTTCGGTGTCCAACTCCCTCTCACACGCAAACCTTGAATAACCTTTTCGAACCCTTGCAATAAAGTGAGAGGTACATATTTTTATAAAGAAGTCTTCCTGCGTCTGTTTATTATCGTGTCGTTATGATGCTGTACATGACAATATAACATATGATTATTTTATAAAAGTACAAATTAAAAAGTACAAATTTTATAAAAGTACAAATTTTATAAAAGTACAAATTAATTTCCTTTTAAACCTAAAATATTAAGATTTTTTCAACAATATATTAAAACAACTCAAATGGCTGTTTCTTTGTTTTCACAAAGATAGGATCAGGAAATATCTGGCTATTCATGAAGTAATGGCAATTACGCTATTTCGCCTTACATAGTGCAGACAGAGAAGACAATTTTATTCACTTTGTTTATTCGGGGAATCTTGCAATATGGAAAATTGCGTTTTTTTCCTCCTGTCTAAGATTTTTTCCCCCACATGTTTATTATTTTTACCTATTTGAAGTTATTCCAATCGTGACTATTGAAAAAGCTCTGGTTTGGTTTCTTTGGTTTCTTTGTTTAATGGCATATCAACCTTTGTAGGTTATTTAATGCCAAAGCCATTCTCCTAGAACAACAGTCGTGGTACTATTTAACCCATAGCTGAGAGGATAAGTGGGTTCATACCTTTCCCAAGGGTATTGGCCCGAAAGTGAACGTAATAGCGCGACTAGAATGCGAACTCGATTACTACGATTCCGCAGTCCATCGCTTAAACCTCTACGCCACGAGCCCACCCCCCAAGCTCTGGATGAAATGGTCCATTCAGTTTTGTTTTATCACTTTAAATTGATTTAACAAAATGATTCTCCTGATTGACTTATATATATATATATATATATTGAGAGAGAGAGAGAGAGAAATAATGATAATATATTCACACATACAAATTAAGATATAGAATTTTCAGAATTTTCACTATATTATGACAGTAGCAATAACACGCTTTAAAAATCTAAACCTAAAAAGAAAATTAGGATTATCGAAAACACTAATCAGGATCTATGATTCACTATAATTTTACTCTTTCAATTTTCAACATTATACGTTTTGGTGATTTTTCATGTAACAAGACAATTTTTACTTCATATTAACAGCCTTGAAATGATTTCAGCTGAATGTTCCGGAAGAATATTCAAAGATAACTAAACTGTTAAACTGTACGTTCACCGCCATTTTAAATCTATGAAGTCGGTATGTTTTTTTGTTTGTTTGTTAGTTGGTTGGTTAGTTAGTTGGTTGGGTTTTATTTGACTCCAAATCCATTTTTACGCAAATAGTCAGTTCTATTTAAAAGAATTCAGTTTAGCATTAGTACACAGTTTAATTGTTAAAAGTATTTCCATTTCAAGCTATTCAGTTTATTCAAACAGTTCTAATTTAGCTAATTCCGTTTAGTATAAGTATAGATTTTCTTTACACGCAGTTAATGTAAACACAGTTCTATATTAAACAAATCAGTTAAGTGTAAGCAGAGTTTCAATGTAAAAAACAGTTTCATTTCAAACAATTCAGTTTAGCATAAGCACGCAGTTTAAATGTAAGTACACAGTTTAATTGTCAAAAACATTTCTATTTCAAGCAATTCAGTTCAGTCAAACAGTTATGATTCAAACAATTCAGTTTAGCATAAGTATGCAGTTTGTTCTATTTAACAAATAGATAAGACCTTATCAGGTGCTGCGACTCCGGCCCTGAGCCGACCTAGCACCAAAGACAATGGTGTGCCCTACATTCCCCAAAAAAAACCTGCATAACTGGTGCAGTGGGTATATTCTACAGCCCCAAGCCGACTGGGTAAAAATCTATAAAGCAAAACATTTACTAAATTCATAGTTTCACGTTGATTGTTTAGAATCAAGGTATTTAATGCAAATAGTTACACTCATCAGCAACAAAGGAATCCATGCGTCTTCCAAATGTTATTTCTCACCAATGAGTATTTCCATTTATAGTTGAGTTAATCCTAGCAAGCAGCACTCATCGACCTGTTCACGTTGAAAATATTGACAATCATCAGTCCCGTTCTTAACTCAATGTTGTGTTGGAGTTTTATGCCGAGTGGTGCATTTGTTGAATTGAAATAATCACCAAGAACGTTTTTATATAACAGTTTTTTTTATTATATAAAATAGTTACTTAATGGTCACTACTCTACATAAGGAATTGGTGGAAAATGGAGAGAGGGAGAGGTTTACACGTGTTCCATGTCAGTCCGCCATCTTGAATTGTCCTCATGATGTCAGCGGTTACGAGGCATGTCCCCATTTCCAGTGGGATAACTCTTAATAAACCTTAGAGTTATCTCCCTTTCTTGTTACTTCCAATACTCAACCATCAATTGATCTCATTTAATCAATGCAAGAAAACCCACTTTAAAATATTATCCGAGTTAAAATAATGAAATAACAGAGATGATTAAAAAGATAAAGGTATTATGATATCAAATTTGCAATATAAAGGAACTGAAAACAAAAAATAACCGTATTATACAGTTAAACAAGCAAATTTTCAAAATATATGGACATATTATTGTGGGACTAAAGAAGGTAATTTTTTTTAAGTATGTTCCTCAGTTTTCTTGTTCGGATGCAGATTCAAAAAGATAATACAGACGTTAAAGTTTTAGAAAACAAATATTATATAAACGAAACAAAAATCCACTCCAGCCGGACACATAGCGTAAAGGTTATAGGCGTTGGTTCCTTAAGCTTCTTAGGAGACAATCATCGGGAGGTTGCGGGTTCAATCCTGGTTGTAGGCGCGTAATAATATAGGAATACTTAACACTTGTTACGGCTAACGGAATCAGAACAGACGTCCCCCGTAAATTCAATAAAGGACGTAGATCGAAGTTCCGTGTAGGTTCCCGAGTTCGACAAACACCTGAAGAAGGCCGGAGGACATATCGGCCAAAAAGCTGTTGTATTAGCAGTAAAGATGAAGACAAAAGTCCGAAAAGTCTTAATGGTAAAAATGTTACAAATTTGTTATTATTTGCCGGAACTGAACTGAGAGAGAGAGTCCGGTCAACAAAATTCTTTGACTTTTAGAATTCTTTGTAGTTTCCTTGATATTTTGGTTAATTTTTCAACTTTCGTTTAATTTTTATTGAGTTTTCTGTTAAGCTGACTTTTTGTCGAATTCTTAGGTTTTGTTGTTTGGCTAAATTTAAGAGAATATTCGTTTGAGTTCACTTCAAGTTAAATTTCTCGGATAGCTCTTTACCAATTTTGGTTATTTTTTTTTAAAGGTTAAAGAAACGAATGACAAATAGATTTCTGTTGGTTATCATTGTTCTGCTTCACAGGCTGGCTATCAAGTATGCAATGAAAGGCTTGGAGGTCATTGTGTCGAAGAACTGGTAGGGTAGCTCTTCGTACCTTTTTGTCTGTGCCCACTTCTCTCTTCTCAACTCTGAAAGCGCCAAAATTGCTGTTAGTTCACCTCATGAGGTTAGGCTTATTCTATAATTAGAAATTAACTTTTATAAAGAAAGAAAAGAGTGGTCAAACGTTCATTATAAATTTCCTATGAACAGTAAAAATGATTTTTTTTAAATAAAAAAAAAAAAAATTGAAAAAATACTACAATGAATTTTTTGGGGGAAATTTTATTTTAAATAAAGCTGGGAGATCTAAAAAAAACAAAGAATATCAACTTATACCAAAATAAAGTGTTAAGGAGATTTGGTTGCCCAGCTACCCGTACCATCCATAATAATATCCATCTGGACAACTGACTTTTTCCCGAAAGAAGCTGAAAACAAGACGAGTATTCCCTATCATCATCATCATCATCATGTCGTGCCGCCAGCACAGATATCCCTGACCACTTATCCCTATCGTTCATCGCCATATCTTCAGAGCTACATCCCGTATCCTCACAGAGCTGCTGTATGTATGTATGTATGTATGTTCGAGCAGGTCGTCCTGCTTTTGCTCGGCCATATGTGGGGGTCCATAGAAGTCCATCACTTACGAGCTCGTCTCCGCTTCTTCCGCTGAATCGAAGGAAAAGAAAAACACGGGAAAATAAAAGGTTAAGAGGGAGAAAATAAGAAAATTTCCACCGAGAATCTTAATCTAGGATAGAAATGGAAGATAATGATTTTAAGGGGTTAAGTAATACGTAACGAACTCACAAGGTTAAACGGTGAGTGTTCAAACCTTATCGGAATTTGTTTTTTTGGGGATGGGGCTTTCATGCACGGCTTAACCGCTATGGCAAAACTGCTTGAAGGTTGTGATAAAAAAAAGCAACCCAAATAAGATGAAATAAATAGAAGTAAAAACAAATTATATTTTCTAAAAAACACTTCATTTTGAAAATTCGGACTGCTTTAGATTATTGGGCCTATTGCCATCATGTATAAGTAATCGTCAGGAAAAGGGCGAAAAAATAGGAAGTGGAGTGGCTAAAATCCCTGACAGCAACATCATAGCGAACTCGAAATCCAGACATGCTATTACATTAACTTTCAGACTGGTACTCTTGGCAAAGGCATGAAACTACCCATGTCCCTTCTATAGGTTAAATAGTCCCATTGCTGTTCTTTTACAGGGAGGGTCTTGGCATTAAATAACCAACGGAGGTTGATATACCATTAAATAAAGAAATCTAAGAAGAAAGAAATACTGAATATTAATTGGAATACTTCTCAAAATCTTAAGTACGTTAGATAATATCTGTTAACATTATTTAGAAAAAAGCGACACACAATAGATTCGAATTAATTCTTCAAATCAGAAATTCAGACCATCTTATATTATTATATCTTCTACAATTTTACCAAAGGAAGTGAAAAGAAAAACTGAAAGACAGATTGTTATAAATTAATGCTACAGATTAGAAATTCGGATAGACGAACCAGACACGTAGGACACTGCTGGAGAAGCAAGGACGAGCTCATAAGTGATGTACTCCTATGGACCCCCACATATGGCCAAGCAAAAGCAGGACGACCAGCTCGAACTTACATGCAGCAACTATGTGAGGACACAGGATGTATCCCTGAAGACCTGCCAGAGGCGATGAATAATAGGGAGAAGTGGCGAGAGAGTGTCAAGGATATCCGTGCTGGCGGCACGACATGATGATGATGATGATGATGATGATGTATATGAAAGCGACAAGAAAAAGACAAAAGAAATATTATTTAGATTATTACATCTATAGCACTCTGTTCTAAACAAGCAACAGAGATTATATGAAAGAAAGACGAGTTAAATCTATAAAAACGTAACGATGCACATTAAAAAAAAAAATGAAAAACTATAAGAAAAAAAAATTAAAAGTCTGTTTTTTTTTTCTCTAACAGAAAGAAAATTCTTCAGAAGAAATGTTTACTTTGTTTATTCTTCATCGAAAAAAACATTCGGACGATTTTCCTAGTCAATATTTACTTAGATTTTTAGGTCAGTTTATACTCTTTCTTTTGAATGTTTACTTACATATTTCATTCTGATATTTTTAGAATTGGATTAAAAATAGCAGGACTAATAGCTGTGACGTAATGGCTAACTTGCAGGACTGGAACAACGCAGTAAGCACGATACGTTCACTTTCATTTATTAGCACAGTGAGCCTCCAAGCTATTAAATATTACCACTCATATTCTTCGAGAAGGATGGCTTTAGCATTTAATAATCCACAAAGATTGATATACCATTGAAAAAAAGAAAGGATACCAAAAACAGCAGTTCTGTATCATTCCATTTGATTATTGTATTGAAGATTTTCTTAATTTTTCATCTTGTTTTACATTCTGGAGAATGGCCGATTTTGGTAAATCTGACGAGACGATAAAAATAAGTGGAAAAGTGAATAAACCAACACTGACAACGGATTAAATTGTATTTCGTTCTTTACTGAAAAAAAAAAAAAATTCATCGGAATGAATATGAGTTTTTCTAAAGTTCATTAATTGAGGGAATAGGTAAAATAATAATAAAAATATAAAAATATGACAGGAGAGAAGGGTCGAAAGAAAAGAGAGAGAGAAGGAAAGAAAAGGAGAGAAATAGACAATCCATCTCAGCTGGTCAAATCTCTGATGAAACATGATATGCTTGACGGGAAATGTATGAAACCAATTATTCTCCCTCCAGCTATGGGTAAATAGTAGGTCAGGCTGTGTTCTTCGGCCTTGGTGAGGCAACTAGTCTAGGAGAAGGAAAACTCTGAATTCAAACCTGTTAAACTCCGCTTAAAAATTGACCTTATGTCATATCCTGCCCGAGCGGAGGGGTTGGTAAATAAAGATATGCTTGACGGTGCCCAGCCTTGGCCATCTGCCCAGATGATCACAGTCAAAACCACTAACCCAACTGGTTTATTGCTCTAGCCTATATCTATTTCGGTAATATATATATATATATATATATATATATATATATATATATATATATAATTCCAATATAGATAAATAATATTTGAATATTATATGATTATTGTTCCTTTTAAGAAGGATCAACCTAAATATACTAATACTAAATTGCTGATACTGAAATCTACCTCGACAATATTACAAGGTCAAAGTATTCTAATACCAAACTTAAGGAAATAAAAACAAAAGAATTAGATGAACATATTATTTAACTAATTCCCTGAAAAACATATTCCATGCAGGTTCTTAGGGTCAGCCATACCCGTAGTTATTGTTTAATTAATATCGAAGAATCTGTAGGCATTTTTGTGTTGATAAGACAGATTGATACCATCTCACTTGAGATTCGAACCCTTGAAATTATGTGTCATGAATTTTGACCTCATTTTGTTTCATTTTACAGGTAAAATATTCTGGCATTTCTTCTTATTTTGGGGAATAGAGCACTACATGTTAATGATTCAGAACGCTCTTATCATTAAATCATATATATATATATATATATATAGATAGATAGTAAAGTTTCCGACCTTTGTCGAGTGTGACCCGAAGGCTCACTTTTCAATAGCTACTAGACCGAGATGTAGGGGACGCTACTCCATTCCTTGGATTGCTTCACTTTACCCTTTATTCTTACCTTATAATGCAGAGTGTTAAGCAAGGTGGCATCAAGTACCATTTTTTGAGTCTATGGTATGACTCGACCTAGGATTGAATCCCGGTCTCCCAGATAATGGGTGAACACTCTACTCATGGATTATTCGTGTATAATAAAACTCACATTCTAGTCAAACGGATGAGTTCTGATACAACGAAACAGATCAGTCTGTGGATGACTATATCTATATATATATATATATATGCTCCCCTATCCCCGTAGGGTTGAGCTCTCTAGCGAATGAAGTAATCGTGTTATCATTAGCATTTATGCAAGGCTCTTCATATATGAATTGAGCTCTCGGTAGCCGTTAAGCGCATGTATGTAAACAATAGTAATTGTGATTCATAACCGTTTAAAATTTACTTCGCTGCCACGAGGGGTATAGTCTTGGATTGTCGTTTGAGTCAAACGGGTTTCGATCACAGCTACAGGAAGCTAGCATATCTAGCCACACTGATGAGTTCTGATAGAACGAAATAGATCAGTCTGTGGATGACTATATATATATATATATAGTACAATCTGATGGAGACTCAAACTCGGTTAAGTCGTCATAATAAATTTATTTCGGTGGAGAATATTACTATACTCTCAGTCTCATCAGATGACTGTTATATATATAAATATATATAAACCTTGTAATATATTAAAAATAAATTCTATACAATTTTTCATTTTAATTTGTCATCATTACTATTATTCATTTATTTATAAGTTACCGTAACGAGAATTTATTTATTTATAAGTTACCGTAACGAATTTATTCATTTATTTATAAGTTACCGTAACGAATTTATTCATTTATTTATAAGTTACCGTAACGAGAATTATAAGACATTTCAATAAGAGTTCTGAATTAAAGAAAGAAAACTGACCGTTAGACGTGATAATAAAAATATTTGAAAAAGAAAAAAAAATCAACAAATTGGACGGATAAGCTGGGAGAGAAAATTTAAGGAAACAAAAAAACACTCAATTTTAAAGAAAAGCTTTTACTAAATTTGCCATCAGGAATAAAAATAGAAAGTCTAGTGCTACGAAGTGCACGTACTTTAAAGACGTATTACTGAAATTCTTTTGCCTCAATACACATTTACACTTTCTATTGAGGTTTGTTTTCCTTTGGTTTTATGGCATGTCAACCATCGTTGGTTATTTAATGCCAAATCATGTTTATACATAAATATCAAATACATATGATATCGTTTGCTTTGGTTTTATGGCATATCAGTAATTGTTGATTTTTTAATGTTAAAATCCTGTTTTTTATGTATATATTAAATAGTAATTGTGATTTATAACCGTTTAAAATTTACCACGCAGTTAATATATCCTCGTGGGTGAATGATTAGAAGCTTTTGTTCGACGTTTGAGTCAATCGAGTTTCGATCCCAACAACGGGAAGATACTGTCTAGCCACACTGATGAGTTCTGATAGAACGAAACAGGTCTGTCTGTGGATGACTATGGAGATATATATTAAATGTGTAATTTGTAAACATATTTTAGATACGCACAGTGAATAGATGAAACTTTTACTCAGTGTAAGTTTCTAAGTGGAATTCATTATTTAAATTCAGAGTGTTGGGGAATAAAACAGAGCTGTTTCCCTTTTTGTTATTTTGTTATTTTATATTTTGGTATTGGGCGGAGCTTCCAACAATCACGGAACTATAGGTCATTGACGTTTCGTGAAACGAGTTCTACCACTTTTTGGCAGTTGTTATCGGATAGAGAAAAAACCCGTTTCTTTCGTCTCCATTCTTCGGGAAACATGTGCGTGTAAATTCTATTCTGAGATTTTTCCCGGCATCAGGAAGCCGGAAGTGTTTAACCACTGCTATTCAGCACTCCTTGTTCTTTGAAACGGCGTTTGTAACCTTTTTTATGCTTTGGGACTTTTAACATGTTTTATAATCATGTTGTAAATGTATGTATATAGATTATATGTTATTTTATTCAAAATTGACTTGGTGTTTTTTCCTTGCCGAAATATTGTGTTAGGTTACATTAAGAGAGCCTAATGTATTATAGAGAAATGCTGGTGGTAGTGTGAATGAATACCACACACTATAAATCCCTATTAGAGTTTTCCTTCTAGATTTGTTATCATACCAAAGTTAAAGAACTCATTCTGTCCTACTATTTACCCAAAGAAGAAGATATTAATTCATGGATCTCCACGGCTAAAGAACCCGGCCTTCCCCACTCTTTACCCATAGTTGGTAGGACACTAGATGGATTCATATTTTTCCCAAGGGTAGAATCACTATGTAACAGGCTAACAGCCTAGTCCAGGATTTGAATTCCGTTTGTCTAGTTGATATCTAACAGCTATAACCATTACACCATAAGCTCCACCATAACTTGTTCTACAACCCTTTTTATACTACTATACGCACACATCCATACATAAAGACTACGCCAATGCCCACTAACAATCATAGAGATATACCCGCCCCAATATGCCTATACATTCACATACGCATGCTGTCTTATAGTGATTCTCTTTCCCTTACATGCATATACATTGTTGCATCTAATATGTGCACTTTGGGACAGAAGAGCTTATAGTGTCATATTTAAATGAATCACAAAGATATTTTTTTACAATTAATATTTGATATTTGTGAACGTCTAAATGTTTCGACATTTCAACGCATTCTTTCCAGATAATAAGTTATAAATAGTTGATTATATTAAGTAATTAACAAGTAATAATTATTATAATAGATTATAATAAATAGTTGATTATTATCAATAATTGATTATGATAAGGACTTCTTTTCACAAAAAAGTATGAAACTGAGACATAAAGCTTTTTTAGAAGACGTTTCAGTGTGTTATGCGATGTACTAAAACTGAATTTTGCTAACTTCGAATGTTATGTGTTTCATTCTCTCGGGCGTATTCTGGTTTGTTCAGAAACATTTTGGTAGCATTGTTATCTGTCCATGTCTTACACAATTCCCAAAGGTAGCGTAGTTCGCTGAGGCTTAAGAACACATTAACTGCATCTGTGCAAATTGGTGAGACCCTGCACTTGATGATTGCCTAGGATATGGCACTAAACCATATGAAGTTAAGGCTCCAGTTTTGGAAATGTAACGTATGAACACCCCTTTATTTCAATTACTCCCAGTTCCAGTGAAACCTGGAGTGTTAGTAACTATAAGGGTGCTATCTGTGGGTTAAATTTAATTATATAATCTTTTACTATACTTTAGACCATTTAACTGTCAGCAAACAAACGATTAATATTTAGATGAATTATAAACATTTGATAGCAATGTTTAAAAGATGGTCGAAGAGCAGTTTGAAGCATTCCATACATTTTTGTGTCCTTTTTTAAAGTTTAAAACAGAATTTTATTGCATATCGTTCTTCTAAAGTGTCCTCACGTCCAGATTGCATTTTTGAAATTCACCAGCTGTGACAATAAGGCTTTAGTAGGATGTATTCCAATTCCTGCCGTAGCTGTTCATTTGAAACTAAAATCATAAAAATTGGCCAGTCTTCACATAAGATATGCAGTCATAACTTACTAAATTTTCAAGAGTCTACGACAATTTCAAATGCCTGTACAAAAAAAGGATGGAAACTTATTGAAAGCACCACGTATATATATATATATATATATATATATACATATATATAAACGAATTTACTATCAAATAACCTGCAAAGATTGATAGGCCATAAAATACAACCAACCAATCAACCGTTTCCCGGTGGATCTTCATTCACACCAAATCATGGGTAGTTTTGTGCTTTTTTTTCTTTTTGTGGCTAGTTTGCTGCATTCACTAATTATTTGGCAAACCATTTCATGTTTATCACCACAAAACCTGCATTTGCTGTTTTGTTGCATATTATCAATTTTCGCTTTTATATCGTGTACAATTTTTCGGTCTAATCTAGTCAGTTTGTCGCTTGAAGTATCCATACAGTGATTTTTCTTCCCCTTTTTGTTTTCTAGTTTTCCTTTTTTTCTTTGTGGCCACATGGGTCTGTTCCTAGTGCACCAATTACAACTGGTATCACTGTCACTCTCATATTCCACAATTTTAGTTCTCTACCTAGGTTCGAGTATTTGTCTCTTTTTACGTTTGCTTTTATTGTCCGCTAGAAAAACAAAATTCTCAAGACTGTTAATTATCTTTATACTTTTTTTGTCTGTCATCACTAGGTCTGCATTTTTGGCCAGGATTATGTGATTCATTTGTATCTATGTCTAAGATAATTGTATTCGTCTCTTTTTTTAACGAATACTTTTTTTCACATAAGGTTGGATTGTTAGATTTTTATTTATTGCACAATTCCCAGTAGATCACCTCTCCCACCCAATCGTGCCTTTCCCTTAGTTTGCTGCATTCGTTCAGTACATGATCAAATGTTTCATCTCTTTCTCCACGTAATCTACACCAGGGCAGTTCCCCTTGTAACATAATCGGGACGATTCAAACTGATTAACTGACAGAAAATTTGATAACGATGGACTAGGCCTTACTTCCATAAGATAACGTAGGGAACTGTACGTATCAAGAAAAAAAATGGTAAAGAGGGCTCAAAGCATTGAGTATTATGTACATGGATTTATAGTATGACTCGAGATCTGCATTAAAAAGAGCAAAGAAAGACTAATTACAGTAGCCAATAACAGCATTGGCAACATAAATACAGACTGAAAGACAATAAAAAAATGAAAGTCCGTGGAAAAACAACTGTATGGATATTTCAACGACAAACGGTTGAGACTGTATACCAGAAGATCTGGATCTGGATATGGAATTAAAAACATAAAGAGAGAAACTGATTCTCTTCTAATAGTAACCCAACCAATGCCACCAGAACCAATTATAGGAAAGCAAAAATCGATAATTCGCCACACAATTGCATGAGTTAGTTATGTATTGACTGAGATGAAAAGATAAATCACAGAGTAAGCGAATGCAGCACACTCCTACAAAAAGAGTACGATATGACTGATAAAAGAGATTATCCACAAATAAGTGCAAGTGATTAAAATTTGACCATACAACCAAATGTAAAATGTTCAAACCAGAATCGATCTTTGAAAATAACATGCGAATATTTCGCTGGGATTAAACGGATCCCCTAATCCCAGGCAGAAGACCAGACCTAGAGCTAATTAACAGGAAAAAAAGAAGTTGCTGTCTTCTTGATTTGGATCAAAATCCTGAAAGCAGCGACTGACAAAACTGCTTCTGTACGCCCCCTTGCGTCTTATATCAGAAACTGTCCAAGTAAGTCGAACAGGATAAATTATGTTCTTTTGGAAAAGCAAGGAGGATCCATTACGCGAAGCTTTTCTGAGTGATTCTCATCAGGGTTATACTAGTGTTAGCGGACCAGCAGAACCTTACAATAATCAGCTCTGATCAGCCAGTGGATGCCGACAAGAGGAATTGCTAATAGCAAGAGACGAAAAGGACTAATGAGAGAGAGAGAGAGAGAGAGAGAGAGAGAGTAAAAAAACCCTAATATCAGCATAGGTTAATGAGAGGACCTGCCAATAGCAAGAGACGAAAGAGATCAGTAAGAGAGAGAGAGAGAGAGAGAGTGAGAGAGAGTCAAATGAAGCCCTAATATGAGTGCGGCTTAATGAGAGGACATGAATATAGCAAGAGACGAAAGAAACCGATTAGAAAGAGGGAGGGTCAACTGAAGCCTTAATATCAGCGAGGGTTAATGAGAGGACCTACCAATAGCAAGTGACGAAAGAGACCGATAAGAGAGACAGAGAGACAGACAGACAGACAAAGGAAGCTCTAATATCAGTACGGGTTAATGAGAGGACCTGCCAATAGCAAGACACGAAAGAGACCAATAAGAGAGAGAGATAGTCAAAGGACGCCCTAATATCAGCACGGGTTAACGAGAGGACATGCCAATAGAAAGAGACGAAAAAGACCGATGAGAGAGAGAGAGAGAGAGAGAGAGAGAGAGAGTCAAAGGAAGCCTTAATATCAACACGGGTTAATGAGAAGACCTTCGAATAGCAAGAGATGAAAGAGACCAATGACAGAGAGAGAGAGAGAGAGCAGACAAACAGACAGACAGACAGAGAGAAAGAGCGAGATTGAAAGGTATCTCTAATATCAGCATGGGTTAATGAAAGGACCTGCCAATTGCAAGAGACAAAAAGGGCCGATGTGAGAGAGAAAGAGTCAAAGGAAGCCATAATTTTAGAAGGGGTTGATGAGAAGACCTGACAATAGCAAAAGGGACCGTCAAGACAGAGAGAGAGAGAGAGAGAGAGAGAATGAGAGTCAAAAGAATCCCTAATATTAGTAGCGATTGATGTGAAGACCTGCCAATTGGAAGAGACGAAAGAGACTGATGAGGCATACAGAGAGAGAGAGAGAGAGAGAGAGTGAAAGGAATCCCTAATATCAGCATGGGTTGATGATAACTGACGATTTCATACTATCAAACAACATGACAACGAATCGAAATCTTTAATACAAGATTAATTCAATTGAAAAGAAAATAGTGTGAAAAATGCAAAAATACGTTTTTTAATTTTTTTTTTTTCAAAAATATTCGGTTTGATGCGATTCAAATTGGGAGTAAATGAAACAGAGTGCTTCAGGCGTGAACAGAGACTTGTCATTGAATATTTGGTTTTTGAGAAATGTGAATAATGTGAAATTTAGAGAATAATGAAGAATATTTACAGATAAATATATTTTTGTAAAAAAAAGTTACTTATGAGTTTTCCATAGTGAGCTAGAACGGGAAAACAGTTCATAGATTTGAAACACTCAGACTCTCTGGTAAAGAAAATTTCCGAACGCAGCAGTCAGTAAAGAAGGCAAAATTCACCTTATATCTTTTTTTTCTGCGACAACACATTATACTCAGTATCTTTCCATGAAACAAGTCATCCCAAAACCCCTTTCATTCAAACGCTTCCGTACTTTTTTCTCATTAGCTGCCTAAAATCTACCTCCACTTTCAAAACGAAAAAATCTTTAATGAAACCTGATATATTTGAATTTAAATCTCTCCCAGCTTTCCTGCTACAGCTGTACCTTCTCCACCATCTTATAATTTCTCCTCGCATGCTTTTGAATAGAAAAACCCAGAAAACACTCTCTGACTGAAGAAGTTCCAGATGAAATAAAGCCGAACGAAATATCACACATCTAAATTTGAATTAAGTGTTTGATTTATCCAACTTTATATATATATATATATATATATATATATATATATATATATATATATATATATATATATAAAGACATAACTGTAAGATACAATGGGACACATTATCGTTGATGTTTCTGAGTTCATAAAGGGTTTATGTCTTTGAAAATCATACTCCATTGACCTTGTGACCCAATCGCCACAGCTTGCTTTAATCCTCCGGCTTGCTCTCTTTATCTAAACCAACCTTGAGTCACTTTATGCAGACTCCGTCATGATATTAATTGCATCTTCTTTTGAGCTAAGCTTTTCATACCAAATTTAGACAATGCTCTGCAGAAAGAGAGAGAGAGAGAGAGAGAGAGAGAGAGAGAGAGAGAGAGAGAGAGAGAACGCTTTGAAAACTTTCAAAAGCACATAACCACATGCACACATAGGGCTCCACAGCACACACAGACAGACCTAGACGCACTCATAAAGATATATAGATGAAAGCATCTTTATATATATATATATATATATATATATATATATATATATATATGTGTGTGTATATATATATATATATATATATATGTGTGTGTGTGTGTGTGTGTGTGTGTGTGTGTGTGTGTGTGTGTGTGTGTGTAAAATCAGGAACTAAAAATTCCTTCCTGCAATTAAATTTCATTAACTTTTGAATTTTATCAATACATGTACATAATTTGTACGGATTTACCCAACTTTTCAGCGGGATATTTGGTTTAGTTTGGTTTCTTCATTTATGTTATATACCGACCCGGTGTACATTAATTTGTATATCCCATTTCTCATAAATACTTTGGACTCAATTCTGAGTTGGGGTGATTCATGCTGACTAAGTAGTCACCAAAAACAGTGGGTACCTTCTTCATGCCGTTGGCAAGTATTGTATTTTGTTAATGAGACAAAAATTTACTTTTAATTCTCATTCTCCGTTTCGGTTATTTGTCATTCAGCAACTTTTTGTTAGGTTTGAACTCGTATTGCTGTGTCCATTTCCTATGACGATAACCATTACACAACGGGGATATAAAACACTGCAGGGTTATTTAATGCCAAAGTCATCCTTGTAGAAGAAAAGTAATGGTACTTTATTCTAAAGCTGGGATGGGGGAAAAATTTAATTAATACCTTTCCAAAAGTGACGTTCTAATACGTCTGAAATTCGAAATCGCTTTCTACGAATTTACTGTTCAGGGCGTTAGCAACAACGCAACGTCCCAACCCCATCCAAGTGTAGGATTCAACACGTTTAATATTTCAGCTGGTTTAAATGAAGCTTTTATCTTCAGCTGGTTCGGTTGCTCGTCAAGGTTAAAAAAAAACAGGATGCCCTACAATTATGCAATACCTCAGGGAGAACACATGGATTCATAGTTTTTTCTAAGTCTATTGGCAGGAAGTGAAACCCAAGATGCATCGTGTAGGGTTTGAACTTGGGTCTCCAATTGCATTTTTTACGCTGATAACCGTAACGCTATCTTCGTCACCTTATATTTAAGTATACGAGTGTATGTGCGCCTATGTGTGTGTATGCATCTATGTACGTGCATGTATTCACCAACTCCTCCGTCTGGGCAGGATTTATCACGAGGTTAATTTAAAGCGGTGTTTAACAGGTTTTGATCTAGAGTTTTCTTTCTCTTAGAGTGGTTGCCTCACCAGTGCTTAAGAACTCAGTCTGCTCTTCTATTTACCTGTATCTGGAGGGAGAAGAATTGGGTTCATACCATTCCCAAGGTTATTAGTGCATTTGTAAATGCTATCAGCTTCATTCCAGGATTTGAACCCGTGTCGCCGTGTCCATTTCCTAAGACGATAACCATTACACAACGGGCATTTCCTGTGTGCGTGTACGAGAGTACTGAAAGGTTGATAGGCTTACCAAGATACTCTCATTGAATGCGACTAAAGGAATGTTAATTTTTCAGCATAGTCTCCTCTGTGATTCACTCAACTCTTCTATCGGTGTTGCAGTGCATTGATCCCATTACTGAAAAGGTCATCAATTGCCCAAGAACTTTTCAGCCTACACTCATATATGCGCATCAACGTTTGGTAACCGTTAATCAAGAATAGACTGAATTCAAAGTATCAAAATTCACCTGAGATGGAACTGAATTGATCCAATATTTTTCAGAGATTTGCGTGTGGACTACAGGATTTTATGCATGTGGCAGGAGTTTTTGTGACATCACTGGAAAATAGGCTACTGTCTCAGCCACGAAGTGGGCTATTTGGCGTCTTATGTTTTTAAGGAATCTACTGAAGATTTTGGAAGCAAATTTTCTTGAAGCAGACGCACTGAGAGAAATGAAATTTAATCATGCCCACCACGAAATAATCTAAAAAAAATTGACATTTATTGATTTTTTTAAAAAAGATTACGTTCTTTTTATACTTTCTAAGTTTTATTTTCATTTTGATTCATTTTTTTTTTTTTCGTTTAATATAAGATCATAACTACGTCATAAAACAATTTTAGTTTTTGGATTAGCTGAAAGAAAATGCGATTATTACTGGTAAAGGAAACAATACACACACAAGCATATATATAGTTTTATATATATATATATATATATATATATATATATGTGTGTGTGTGTGTGTGTGTGTGTGTGCTTGTGTGTGTGTGTGTGTGTGTGTGTGCATATGTAAGTATACATATATAATTTTGGGATTATTTCTTTTTTATTACATGAAAGTCTACGGTTATTTATTGCTGAGGTGACTTTGGTCTGACATTTAAAAAGGAATGTAAAATTTACAGATATTCCACCTTAATGATTGCGTACTCAAAACGTGTATGTGTTCATAAATGTATTTCTGTCTGTCTATCTCTATTAGAATATTCGAAAAGTAATTACGTTTAACCAGAGAGAATTCCTAAAAGGAAACATTGTAGATTAATTTTTTATAAATATTTTCAGGAAATATATAATCCTTTTCAGTTTCATTGTTTGCGTTCTAACGGGAAGGCAAATTTTCGATTTCAGGTTTAAAGAAATCTGGGGTTTTCCTTTAAAAAATGAAGAAAAAAGTTCAAAACTGTTTTTGACTTTTTTGTTTCTGAATGTTCTGGCACTTATGAAATGGCCTTGTAATCGAAAAAATTTAAAAAATCTTTAGGTGCTAAATCTGGTGAAGACGGAGGACGTAGATAAAATTCAATACGTAACCTAATAATGTAAAAAGTGCATATTTTTATGCAACAATTTTTTCATCAGAATATTCTTCTCGTTAATATATATATATATATATATATATATATAAAGTGAGAGAGAGAGAAAGAAAGACAGAGACGGAGACAGAAAACAGAAGGAAAGAGATGTAAAGGAAACGTTAGTATCTTATTGGAACCTAAATCTTATTTCCTAGAATTCAACTCAATATATATATATAAAAAAACCGGGCAATTAGTTTAAGACGTGAAAAAGGAAAAGCTTGCCAGAAAAAATTAACTTTCAATATGGTTGGATTTGTAGAACTATTCCATCCAAAAGTGTCTCTTGCTATTAACCTCAAAATATTGGTAGAATTTGATAGAAAAACCAAGACAAAAAAAATGTCTATATATTTATGTGTGTGTGTGTGTGTGTGTGTGGTTTGGCTTGACTTTATGGCACATTGTAGGTTGTTTCCAAATCCATTTTTTATACATTTAAACAGTTCTATTTCAAAAAATTCAGTTTAGTATAAGTAGATTTTTGTTTACACACAAATAACTGTCAAAATAGTTCTATTTCAAACAATTCAGTTTAGCATAAGGACACAGTTTCAATGTCAAAAACAACTCTATTTCAAAAAATTTAGTTTAGCATTAGTACACAGGGTAATTGACAAAAACAGTTCTATTTCAAGCAATTCGGTTGAGCATAAATACACAGTTTAGTGCTATTGGACCCATTCATAGGACTCTATCTAGTACTACCAATCCAGTGCAGAGTGGAACTGGAAGCGATGGCTATAACGGGTTACTCCACATTTCCCAAAGCTTTAGCATTATGGAGCCTCACCATAAGACTTTTTCGTGTCATATCCAAGGAGACTGGTTGGGGGAGTCTTACCCCTCTGCAAAGATGCAGTCGGTGTATTCTACAACCCAAGGCGACTGGGCAAACGTGTGTGTGTGTGTGTGTGTGTGTGTGTGTGTGTGTGTGTGCGTTTGTGTGTGCGTTTGTGTGAAAACGTTTTGAGACAAAAAATATCAGGTCTTCATAGATGTTATTTTAGTAGAAATATTTGCCAACGTTAAATGCTACCGTTTTTGACCTTCACCAGGCTCTTTAAGTTACAAAATGAAACGAAAGAGATGAAAAAGTTTAAAGAATTTCATTACCGCTGGTTGCGCTTTGTTTAGTATTTGTATTTTAACAGAAAGAACTTCGTATATTTGTTTGGCGCGTTAATTAATTTGACCGTTATGGTCGACGCATATTTTCACCCAATCAGGATGACTTATCCTATTCAGCCCGGAACCATTTTTCCGGGCAGCACTAAATTGGGGAAAGCCCACCAAACACTTTCTCTTCCTCTGAAGCTTTCGAACTGGGCAGACGTAATTACTGTCCGCTCTCCTTTTAGCAGCAGCATCACGTCACCATGAGGAAATCCATCTAATTTATGGACCTCTTGATTCTAGCCTCTTCAACCAAGAGTTCCCAGTTGAATATGAATTCGATGAATTCAATACGCCACACACAGGAACAACTTTAAGTCCCCTCCACATTTGGCTATGTCGACTGCGATGCAAAATACCGCTCCGATAGCCAGCCACTTCATCCCAGGGCAACATTTTCTGGAGATATTCACGCTTCTCTCCCTAAACGACCAGGAGCACGCATTCATAGGCGACTACATCATTCCTGTCCTTATCCTGACTTTTCCTACACTATGGCAACCATATCTCACTCACACATTCAACAAATCCATAACCTAATGATGCACATTTCGCTCAGGCATTTAGCTGCTAAAATGCCTTCTCAACTCTATAGCAACTTCATTCCCTTTCTTCCTTCCTTCCTACAAGACTTGTGGCATAAACGTAAACCCTTTGTTCCATGCTACCATTAAAAGTATCATATAAAAACCTTAAAGCATCTTCGTCTTCTCACTCCTTTATTTTCCAACAACATTTAGCGAGGAAATAAACAACCTAACAAACACGCGTAACACCAATAATACAATAGCTAAAAATATCATGTAACTTACGTTCCAAAATTTTTATCCAAAACGATGGTAATCTATATCTATCTATCTATCTATCTATCTATCTATCTATCAGACTGTTTATATTATCAAGTTTGTATCTATCTGTTTTTAACATTTCCTGATATTTCTATCCGTCATTAGAATTGTTTATCTTCTGTCCAACTCTGTTTAATTTGATTTGTATCAATCTATCAATCTTTCTAAGTACATAAAAACGGTGAAGCTAAATTTTTTTTCGAAAAGGGATTTTGAAATTTTTCAACGTCGATCTGACCAAATAAGCAGACGTATTACAAAACCATGTGGAACTGTTTTTTAACATTGAAACTATATTTACACTAAACTGATTGGTTTAAAATAGAACTGTTTTGACATTTAATTAAGTGTAAACAAAATCTGTACTTACACCAAACTAAATTTGCTGGATTAGAACTGTTTGAATAAACTGAATAGCTTGAAATAGAAATGTTTTGAAATTAAACTGTGTACTCATGTAAACTGAATTGTTTGAAATAGAACTGATTATTTACATAAAAATGGAGTTGGCATTAAATAACTTAGAAATATTGATATGCCACAAAACCTAAACAAAGAAACGAAACAAAACCTGCTTAATAGTGTTGTACATATTTACCAAACCCTCCGCTCGAACAGGATATGACACAAGGTCAATTTTTTAAGCCGAGTTTAACAGGTGTGAATTCAGATTTTTCCTTCTCTTAGACTAGTTGCCTCACCAACGCTGAAAAACCTAGTCTGTCCTACTATTTACCCATAGCTTGACGGAGAATAATTGGATTCATACCTTTCCCAAGCGTATTAGTGCTATGTAAAATGCTATCAGTCTCATTTAGGATTTGAACTCATGTCGCCGTGTCCATTTCCTACGACGATAACCATTATACCACGGGCACCTACAAAGAGTATTGTAGTTTGAAAAGATTCTAGATTGAACAAAGTGTTTATTTTTAATCATGCATGTGAAATAACATCTTCAAATCTTAAAAATTAAAGTTGTGATTTGTTTCTCAATTATATATGATAAAACCGATATTTATGTCTGCTCTTTTTAAAACTCTTCTGTGCTCGTAAATTCGCGTATCAAAACTGAAGATTAAAGCTGAATAATACAGGTTTCATTTCAGGAAATAAGTTATTGAAAGTCAATCATCAGTATATAACACTGAATTGAAATTTATATTGAGTAGTTTGAAATTTATTCATTGTTCCTCATGGCCATATCGGCTGGAGCTGTAGAATACATTGACTGCATCTCTGCAGAGGGGTAAAACTCCACTAATAAGTGTTCTGAATATAATGCTAAACAGTCTAATGGTAAGGCTCTAGTAATACTGGATGTTTGAGGAATGCAGAGTAAGCTCAACTGCTTACTTAAGCTAAACTCAATTTCTTAAAAGAGAACTATTTTTGGCATTTAAGCAGTGTACATGAAATAGAACTGTTTTGACATTTAACTGCATGTATTGATTTGGTTTTGTTCGGTTTTATGGCACATCAACCACGGTAGGTTGTTTAATGCCAAATACATTATATATATATATATATATATATATATATATATATATATATATGAAGCAGTCTGTCTGTGGATGGCAATATATATACATATGTATAGTCATCCACAGAAAGACTGCTTCGTTGAATTACAACTCTTCAGTGTCGCTAGACACACAGGAGGCGTGAATCCTGGATCGAAACCCGCCTAACTTTACGTTAGACCCAGTATCAGACGGCCCGGCCAACAAGCGTACCACATCGGCTTAGGGAAGTATAAGCTATTAAGCAGCAGCAGCAGCAGCAGCAGCAGCGTTCGTTTGTTTACATTTTATATCTTACCGGATACCAGAGTGCTCAATTCGTTCTCTTTCAAACAATTAAGTTTAGTATGAGTATAGTTTCTGGCTTACACACAGTTAAATGTCAAAACAGTTCTCTCAATCTCTCTCCCTCTCTCCCCCCTCTCTCTCTCTTTCTCTCTCTTTCTTTCTATAAATCTATCTCTCTAAAGACGGACGTACATAGTAACTACAATAGCTTCTAGTATGGTCAAATGACTTTTTACCTTTTTCTAGATAAAGATACACTAATCAGAGTAATGATGATTACAAGTGTTTAAACTGATCAAATAGTCACCCATGGGCGACTTATGAACGACTAAAAGCCCGAATCTTTAAGTGCGTTACGAATATAGATGGGAACAAATGGGGTTATTCTCTCCTCTCACCTTTAAATCGTTCAACAGATATAGTCATCTTCGCACAAACACTTCAGACTACACACCTAAGTAGTTTAATATGCACCATCCTCATTCCTTTTAAACCTAATATATCCCTAGAACTGTACCGGTCACAGTTATATATATATATATATATATATATTTACGTGCGTGTGTGTGTGTGTGTGTGTGTGTGTGTGAGTATGCCATCATCACCATAAAGACGTACTGATAGCACGGAGTTCTTTGACTCACTGTAGCTATCCGTCCTTATCACCCTTCGTACTTGGTAGGTCTTCTAGACGACATCCAGTGTCCTAACAAAGCTGATATACGTGTAGTCCTTGCTGGTTAGCAAACACTGTAGTGTGACGCGAAATTAAATATTAAAATCCCTAAACGGGACTTTATTTTCGCACGTGTGAAGACGGGGCAGGTTGGCACTTGATCCCCTACAGAAATAAGTCCTGTTCAGAGTTCTTTTCTCAGGCAGATAAGAACTGGCATATTACGGGAGGGAATAATTTAAGGCCAGACTGGCCACCGCTGGCAAAGGGGTCCAAAATTTCACACTATCACACACCCACCAGGCCGCTAAACTTCTTCCCCTTAGATAATAGAAGAATACGGGCCTATAGGTCTTAGTTGTAATAATATTAATATTGCTACAGTCGGCAACTCCGGTTTCCCGTGTGATACTTTAGGAATTAATAGGACAGTTCTAAGCAAGATAATGTAAGGCGAATAGAAGCTGAAAGGAAAGCATGGAATAATAACATAGACCACATGGTAAAATGAAAATACATAGGTTCTTTACTACGGTTATATATATATATATACGTTCAAAATGTCAAAGATATATAATAGGATAGTCCATGAATATAAATGTCTTTTCTTGGCTTTTATCCTTTTTCAAATTGAGAGAGAGAGTGGTAACAAAAATTGGGTGTAACGGAAAAATGTCCCAAAGTTACTTATCTTATTTTTTTGACGGGGTTCCACTGGAGAATTTCTCTTCTTTCACGGGCTAATAGACTTTGTACTGTTTTTAATGCTGGCTTGAGAGACTCAGGTCTCTCATGTCTCAGTCTTTTGTCTTTAGCCCGGAGTGAAATGGCTATCGTCCGTCTGCCACGGGACTTGCTCAAAAACTACCTTGTTTTGTATTTACTTCCGTTGAGGGGAAGGGAACCCCACTTCCGTTTGAGGCTCCCGCCAATCATTTGGCTTCATTTTTCTTTCCCCTTCCGATGTCCGGCGACCCAAGGTCACTTAAGTGCAAACATCTGCGTGACCCACATGTTCTCCTAACGGTCACTTTTTGACTGCTAGATAATTTTAGTTCAACGGGGGGAGAGTATCATTCCCACCTCCTCGTCTCCGTGAGCCATCACGTGACACCTCCACGCTTAAGAGAAGAAAGGGAGATGAATAGAAATACCATAGAAAAAAAAAGGCAATTCAATTCACTGTTCTTTCTCCTTTTCTTTCACTTTTTTTTTCTCACTTTACTTTTCTTTCATCCCCTTTCTTCTTCACGCTTTGACGAATTCTTTCCTTTTCCTTTTTTCGTCCTTCCTAATTTTCACTATAGGGGGAAACAATTTCTCTTCTCTTTCTTTCTCTCTCTCTCTCCCTTTTCTTTTTCTTTAATCTCGTTTTCCTTTCTTTCTTTTTCTCTCTCGGCTTTTGGCCGTATCATATTTCAAATCTTGAGGAGGTAACTCCCCTTTTCTTTCTTCGTCACTTTTGACGACTTTATAATTTTAATTGTCAAGCTTTGGGGAGAAAACTTCCTTTTCTTTTCTCTCTTTCCCCTATTCGTCACTTGTTGACGAACCACTTCCTCGTCCATCTCATATTTCAACATTGGGGACGAGAATTCCTCATTTCCTTTAGTTTCTCTCTCTCTCTCTTTCTTTCTCTCAACAACTATGAGGGAATATTCTGCTACTACATTTTCGTAGGGCGTTAGAGAAATAAACCTGGGTATTTTTTTATTAATTTCTCTAAGTCCCCTCTCTCTGAAATAGACAACTGTCTTAATTTCTCCTCGAATTTATTCGGCATTTCCGAGTTCTTAATTTTTCGAGGTGGGCCTTCTTGACGGACATATCTTTTTAATTTGTTTGCATGACACACTTGTGTCTGCTTCCTTCCCTCGTGGGTATCAATTCTATATGTCCTTTTGTCTATTCTCTGTGATATCACGTAGGGACCTACATATTGTCCATCACAGTGTGGTCCTTTATTTGATGATAGTAGCAGGACTTCGTCGCCCTTCTTAAATTCTTCCTTCTTAGTCACTTGTGAGGGTCCTCTTATCTTCCTCCTATCTTCTCGATAAGTATTAGGGAATTTATTCCTAATACTCGTTGGACCTTCATCTTTTCTCTGACGACTGGTCCTTTTCTCTTTCCGTTTATTGAGGTGTGGAAGGTTCACTTCTTTTCTTTCCACCTTCTCACTTTGCGAGTGACTATGTCGTTTGTCCCGCCCACGTGGCTCAGTCGCCATCTTGTCTCCATGCTGGGCGTTCGTTCTCGCCATCTTTCTTTCTTCATTTTTGGCGCTCATTCTCGCCAACTTCTTTCCATGTTTGGCGTTCATTCTCGCCATCTTTCCATCTTCATTTATAGTGCTTATTTTCGCCATCTTTTCCGGGTGACACTTTTTAGTTTTTACTTCATTTCCCAGTATAAGGGAAATTCCTCTCATAGGTATTTTGTCTACCACACCGACTTTAATTGGTCCATCTTTCCACTGGGACTTTAGGGTTATTTTACACAGCGGTATTTTTACCCTCTTTCCGCCGATACCCTCTATCATCACAGTCTCACGTGTTGCTTCTATTACCCTTTTAGGTAATTTACTTCGTAGAAGTAACGACTGAGATGCTCCGGTATCTCGTAAAATTGAGACTTTCACTGGCCCTCCATGTGGGCCTTTTATCATCCCTTTTTTCGTCCAGGGTCGATAGGACTGGTTCCCTCTAGGTGTTGTTACAGCTCCTTGAGGTTTTCTCGGCTGGGTCTGGTTTCTTTCAGGACCTTTTCCAAGCTGACACCTTATGGCTATGTGTCCAGCCTTTCCACACTTGTAGCAGACCACTGTTCTGCTGCTACTTTGGAAGGTCCTTCTATTTTCTTCCTTGGGTCTTCCTTCAGGGCTTAACTCAGCTTTGAATTTCACTCTGTTTCCCGTGAACGTTTTTTCCTTCGTTTTTCGGTGTGTGAGGATGTATTCGTCTGCTAGTGCGGCCATTTCATAGGTCACGTCAGTTTTTTTTTCACTTAGGTGAACCCTGACTTCTTCTGGCACACAGTTTAAGAATTCTTCAGCTAATATTAGCTGCCGGAGTTTCTCAGCGTCTCCGTCTATCCTCTTAGAGTCACACCACTTATCCAGCGCGTTCTCCTTTTCCCGCAGAAATTCCACATAAGACTGGTTTTCAGTTTTTCTCTGTGTTCTGAATTTCTGTCTATAAGCTTCTGGGACCAATTCGAAGCTTTTAAG
The DNA here is from genome assembly GCA_963585895.1 of Sepioteuthis lessoniana. NCBI lineage: Eukaryota > Metazoa > Mollusca > Cephalopoda > Myopsida > Loliginidae > Sepioteuthis > Sepioteuthis lessoniana. The sequence continues at coordinate 102,769,552 of OY757913.1, read as the reverse complement.
AACCGCTGCTTTCACCAAATCATAGTCGGCGCAATTTTCTGTGGGTAGAGTGGCATACGCTCTCTGTGCTTTTCCTGTCAGCACAGTTTGGAGTAGCATTGACCAGCATTCTTTCGGCCATCCAAGATTTAGCGCGGTTCGCTCAAAATGTGCGAAGTATCCATCCACGTTGGCTTCTTCAAATTTTGGGACTAGCCTCGCTTGCTTCGTTACTTCGAAACTGTCATGGCTTTCTTTGCGTCCTCTTATTGCCAAGTCGACTTCTCGCAGCCTTGTTTCTTGCTGAATTTTTATTTTCTCCAGTTCCATTTTATTTCTCTGTAGTTCCATTTGTGCTTGTATTTTAATTTTCTCCAGTTCAATTTCTTCTGGAGTCATTCTTATTATTTCCGTTGGTACCTCTTCTAATACTGCTTCCTCGAACACATTTTCGTCCAACATGTGCCTTGCTATTTCTCTCACGAGTTCATGCTTTCTCATAGAATTCTGAACATTTAACTCAAGCTTCTCGCCAATTTTTATTATCTCGCTTTTTCTCAGCCTCTCCAACTTATCCATGGAGGGTTCTTTTAAAAAGTTCTCTATTTTGTCCATTTTTTTTAAAAATTTTTTTTTAACAGTTATATCAACAAGTAATTTGACTGTTTCAACAATATTCCTTTTTTCCTTTCACGGTCTCCCAGGGTAGATTTAGACGGCAGGAATTGTCACACGACTACTAGCAACAAATATTATTAATAATAAATAAATCCCGGACGTGAGCCCCCATTTTAGGTCTGCATGAGGTCGGGAATTAAATATTAAAATATCCCCGGACGAGACACCATTTTAGGTCTGTGGGGGGATATTTTCTAAAATCCCTAAACGGGACTTTATTTTCGCACGTGTGAAGACGGGGCAGGTTGGTACTTGATCCCCTACAGAAATAAGTCCTGTTCAGAGTTCTTTTCTCAGGCAAATAAGAACTGGCATATTACGGGAGGGAATAATTTAAGGCCAGACTGGCTACCGCTGGCAAAGGGGTCCAAAATTTCACACTATCACACACCCACCAGGCCGCTAAACTTCTTCCCCTTAGATAATAGAAGAATACGGGCCTATAGGTCTTAGTTGTAATAATATTAATATTGCTACAGTCGGCAACTCCGGTTTCCCGTGTGATACTTTAGGAATTAATAGGACAGTTCTAAGCAAGATAATGTAAGGCGAATAGAAGCTGAAAGGAAAGCATGGAATAATAACATAGACCACATGGTAAAATGAAAATACATAGGTTCTTTACTACGGTTATATATATATATATACGTTCAAAATGTCAAAGATATATAATAGGATAGTCCATGAATATAAATGTCTTTTCTTGGCTTTTATCCTTTTTCAAATTGAGAGAGAGAGTGGTAACAAAAATTGGGTGTAACGGAAAAATGTCCCAAAGTTACTTATCTTATTTTTTTGACGGGGTTCCACTGGAGAATTTCTCTTCTTTCACGGGCTAATAGACTTTGTACTGTTTTTAATGCTGGCTTGAGAGACTCAGGTCTCTCATGTCTCAGTCTTTTGTCTTTAGCCCGGAGTGAAATGGCTATCGTCCGTCTGCCACGGGACTTGCTCAAAAACTACCTTGTTTTGTATTTACTTCCGTTGAGGGGAAGGGAACCCCACTTCCGTTTGAGGCTCCCGCCAATCATTTGGCTTCATTTTTCTTTCCCCTTCCGATGTCCGGCGACCCAAGGTCACTTAAGTGCAAACATCTGCGTGACCCACATGTTCTCCTAACGGTCACTTTTTGACTGCTAGATAATTTTAGTTCAACGGGGGGAGAGTATCATTCCCACCTCCTCGTCTCCGTGAGCCATCACGTGACAGTAGCGTCTATGTGCGAGAGAAGGTCACTAATGAGATCAGCCTCACTTCTCCAGCATTGCCCTTCATGGCTTGTTCATTTTAGTTGCATGGTTTGTAAGACAGGAGAGAAATGGCTGTACTGCAGCTGTTTTGTGGGGTGCTGCTTCCAGGGATGTTTCAGAATGGCTAGTAGTATTCTTATGTATTTCTCATTTAGCCTTTTCTCCACGCATTTGGTTAGTGTCCAGGTGATGCGTCCATACAGTAGTATTGACAAAGACAGCAAGGACGAAATTCTATTTTTATTTTATCTGAGGGATATGATCGATAACTTATCAATAGCATTCCACGCTTTTGCTAAGTGTCTGTTGATATTACTTTCAGTAGATGAGATACTGCCGCCAAGATCATATAATTTCAGTAAAGGGGAGATGGCTTTTTGTTTCATTTGAGCTCATGTAAAGGTCAATGCCTTCTTCTTGTTATTCTGGGCTATGCAGTAGGAATTCAGCTCGGGTAAGTGTATTAGCGGGAGGCTCTAGATCAGCATAGTAATCTGTGTCAGTCATAGTTTCCGCGGGATATCTTCTGCCTCTTGTCTTTTTAGCTTGAAACTTTTTCTTTTATTAGATCTATTAACGTCGGTAGTATGTAATCTCGGCTGAATATAAACATACATGACGCTAATATATTTCCTGACAACACTCCATCGACAAAGTCGAAGAAGTTTGTGTCGTTATCAAGAGAGTGAAAAGAATTATAAATACGATAATTTTTTTGCTCAAAACAGTAAAATGAATTACCGAATGAGGCCCAAGAGAAAGAACTAAGGAGAAGGAAGAGACAGACAGATAGATAGATAGATAGAGAGAGAGAGAGAGAGAGAAATATAACGTTGCGTTTGTCAATGACTTGGTGCTTAGCTACTGAATGGATCGTGGCACGACTGCGGAATGATTGTTTATCTTAAATGCTTTTGCTATTTATGACAAATAGAATTAAGAGGTATAGACCAATTTAATTGGGGGGGATGACCTCGTGGTGTAATAGTTAAAGTGCTGGACTGCAAAATTGTAGTTCGTGAGTTCGAATTCTAGTCGCGTTATCATGTTCACTTTCGGACAAACACCCTTGGGATAGGTATGAACCCCTTTATCCTCCCAGTTATCGGTTAAATAGTACCACTACTGCCCTTCTAGGAAGATAAATTTAGCATTAAGTAACCCAAGAAGTTTGATATGCCATTAAACAACAAACAAACAAGAAACTAGACGGCAATTACACCAGAATGTTGAGAGCAATATTGAACAAGTCCTGGCGACAACACCCCACAAGACACCAACTATACGGCCACTTGCCTCCCATCACAAAAAACTATACAAGTTAGACGAACCAGACACGCAGGACACTGCTGGAGAAGCAAGGACGAACTCATCTGTGATGTACTCCAATGGACCCTAACATATGGCCAAGCAAAAACAGGACGACCAGCTCGAACATACATACAGCAGCTATGTGAGGATACGGGATGTAACATTGAAGACCTGCCAAAAGCGATGAATAATAGGGAGAAGTGACGAGAGAGGGTCAGGGCACCATATAATGATGATGATTGGTCATAAATAAAAATTAAAAAGGGAACTAGCGCTGTCAGTTGGGACTGTAGAATACACAAACAAGGACTCTGCAAATGGCGAACCTCGACTTACTAACATTTGTTCTGGACATGATATCAAAACACGGGTCAATGAGGCTCCAGTCCTTGAGCCCTGGGAAATGTGGGGTACATCTTCATTGATGGCCGAGTGTGATCTGAACTGAGAACACCTGTTAGAAGTTCCGTCCATGGATGAAGAGAACTGTTAAAGTATTTTACTGTGTGCAAACAAATGACTGATGTTGAATTTAACGGTTTGTGTTACATAGCAATACCCCGACCCATTCAACGGTGAGCAAACAAATGATTAAAAGTGAAGAGAATTATTTGTCTTAGCAATACTTAAGCCATTAAACTGTATCCAAAAATGATAGATATTAAAAAGAAATATTTGTGTTAGATTGAAAAAAATTGAAACTATTTGTCTAGGAATGAACTCTGGCTAGTTTTAAAATGTCATCTAGAAAATATGCGTTTACAAATCATATAATCCAATTTACCAACCCCTCCGCTCGGGCAGGATATGACACAAGGTCAATTTTTAAGCGTAGTTTAACAGGTTTCAATTCAGAGTTTTCCTTTTCCTAGACTAGTTGAAGGTTGAAGGTTGAAGGACTTAGTCTGTCCTACTATTTACCCATAGCTGGAGGGAGAATTTACAAATCATATAATGGGTGTCGTTGTGGGTAATGTAAAGCGCTGGACAGCGGAATCGTTGTAAGCAAATTCGAATTCCATTTGTGCTATTACATTCACTTTTAGACAAATACCATTGGGAAAGGCATGAACTCCTTATCCTCCCAGCTATGAGTTAAATAGTACCACTTCTGTCCTTTAAAAATAAATTAAATAACCCAAGGTTGATATGACATTAAACAAGAAACAAACAAACACATATATGCGTGTGCGTGTATAAACTTATCTTCCCAGCTATGAGGAAAATAGTATCACTATTTGTTCAAGAAGGATGGATTTGGCTTTAAATAACGCAATTGGTTGATATGCCATTAAACAACAAAACAAGCAAACAAACAAACAAAAAATCAAATAATCTAATATATACATATACATATATATATGGAGAAAAAGACTATTAGAAAAATCCAAGATGTGAAAAAAGTGGAAAAGGGGATAAACCGAAACATAGACAACTGATTCAATTAATATCTCGTCCTTATTTCATCAAAAACTTCGTCAGAATGATTGTTATTTCGTAGCGTTTAGCATAAGAGGAAATAGATTAAAAAAGGGGCAGGCCAAAAGAAGATGTGATAGAAAAGAAAAAGAAAAAAGAAGAGGAAAGATAGAAATAAACATCTGAGAGTCGAGGAACCGTAGTGATGGCAGGGAGTATATTGGCTACGATTATCATAGATTTTTGAACATCTGGGCTGTGGATAAGCAACAAAGAAAAGGCTACGTCTCAATCAAATTTCATCAAAACATAACCATCGGAACAAAGTATTAATGAAAAATCATCTAGAATATAGAAGTGCGGTTGGGAAATAAATTTCGTAGTTTTGATGATAAAAATGATTCCTATTCTTTGTCAATTTCAGTATTATTCTCCCGTAAAATAATGTCTGTAAAGTTGGATGAAATATAAAAAAAAAAGCCAGAGTGTTGTTTAATGGTATTATTGGTGTAAGGGATGATGGTAGATTCTAACAGTCGACGAAAATATGTTTGAAATTTAACATGTGGGAAAAAAAGTGCTTTTTAGTCACTATTTAATTCAATTGATTGTGCATGTTCGTAAAACCTTTTGTTTAAATAACGTCAGTAATGACACCCCCCACACGCAAACAGACACACACACACACACACACACACACACACATATATATATATATATATATATATATATATATATAGGTATTATTCGGTCCAGTTAATACTCATATTGCTCCTAAATAGTTTTGACGGTAGATGCAATTTGTGCTTAGAAGAGAAAATACATATTTTGACACATAAATTGCCATATAAATTATTAAATAAGAAAAGTGAATTAATAGCTAAATGTAGACATAAGACAAAATTTAAACTATAGACTAAAAACATTTTTTAAAAACATAGAAATAAATTGTTAAACCAGACAAAAAACGTATCCAATATACACACAAGGAAAAAATAGGTAGCTAAATAAATATTATCAAAATTAATATAAGCATTAATATTTCTCTTAAAAGTTAATTATCGAACTTAACATGAAAAGAATATAAATTAAATAAATAAATAAAAAAGTTAAATTACCGTAATTATAACTGACAGAAGAATTTTGAAAATAAAATAAATAGGTAAATAAAAAAACGGAAATTCTATAAAACGAGGAGGTAACTCTTTTAATCTCTTCTCCCTTCCCCTCCCCACTACGAGTCCATTCTGTTTTATTTATCCATTTGATCTGAAGAAGTCCTGTTATATTTTTCTTCGTGTTTTTGGTTCACACCAGAAACTGAAAAACAGGATGGAAATAAATTTATAATCCTAAAATAACCGGTCTTTGGCTTTTTCTTTAAAGAAAAAAAAGATATATATATATATATATATATATATATATATATATATATGTATATATATATATATATATGTATATGGTGGGATGTTCTCGTGATGCAATGGTTACAGCGCTGGACAGCAGAATCGTAGTACGCGATTTCTAACTCCAGTCGCGCTATTACGTTCACTTTCTGACAAATACCCTTGGGAAAGGTATGAATCCCCTTATCCTCCCAGCTATGGGTTATATTGTACCACTACTGTCCTTCAAAATAAATTAAATAACCCAAGAAGGTTGATATGCCATTAAACAACAAACATATATATGCGTGAGTGTGTATAAACCCAATGAACCAACTAACCACCCAATGAAATATAATGAAAAAACTGAAGTGACAAATGAATGACGGATGACAATATAATGAGATCGTAAAGAAGCCTTCCCAATACATACGTGGTGCTTTCAATAAGTTTCCAGTCATTTTTTGTACAGTCATTTAAAATTGTCGTAGACTCTTGAAAATTCAGTACGTCATTGCTGACCAATTTCTATGATTTCAAGTTTAAATCAACAGCTACAGCAGGAATTGGAATACACCCTACTAAAGCCTGATTGTCACAGCTGGAGAATTTCAAAAATGCAATCTGAACGAGGGGACACTTTAGAAGAAAGATATGCAATAAAATTCAGTTTAAACTTGGAAAAAAAAGCCACAAACATATGGAATGCTTTTCGACCATCTTGCAGGAATCGAGTATCAGTTTTTGAATGGCATAAGAGATTCAAGGAAGGCAGAGAATCTGTGAGGGATAATGAGAGGCGTGGGAGGAGTAAGGGAGTCAATACACCAGTGTTGATTGGCCAAAGGGTTATGGTTAGGGTTACTATGTTGAGGTTTTAAGGGAGTTCAGGAAGAGATTCCTTCGGAAGAGGCCAGCACTCTTCAAATCGGGTCAGTGGCATTTCCACCAGGACAATGCACTAGTCCACAACTGCATCCTTGTCACAGACTATTTGACTAAGATGGGCATCAAGACAGTTCCTCACCCTCCCTATAGTTCAGACCGGAGGAGATTACTTCGAAGAGGACGAGAGTTTCATGTGTGTATTTTCTATAAAAGTTCCCATACGAAAAAAAAAAAAAAATCTGGAAACTTATTTAATGATTTTCGTATTGTTGTATAGTCATATGCTACAACTATACACATATACATGCAGAATGCATTTTGACGCAACGAATGAAGACGAGCGCAGCCTTCTTTAAAAAAATGTACCTCTCACTTTATTTGAAAGGGTTGTGTGTGTGAGAGGGAGTTGAAGACCGAACAGAGCTGCAACATATTGACCTCCCCAGCCCCTCCGGACATAGCCGTGTGCTGTTCTCGTTCTCCTGCATTGCTCAACCGGGGGCCTGGGGGCTCAGCCCCTCTGGGACATGTTCTCATCCCAGCATCTTCTCACCAACTGGTCTCCAAACTCAATCCTTTACCACATTTTGTCTCTAATTCATCTGATCTCCAACTAACTGACTTCCTATCACACTGAGTTACATAATAGTTCAATCGACCACTCAATCTTTGGAATGGCATGTTTGAACGTCATCAAGCGGAAATAGCTGTCACGCAGTTCACAAGTCACTCTTTTCCAGTGCATCAGTCCATGAGTGTACCATGGGATTTTACCTTGTCCCATTTTGTCATCCAAGCCCGCCTATGCGATTTCTTCTCATAACTGCCATCGGAATGTGTCACTTCCTTCTGGTGCATCACTTTGGAATGGCATGTTTGGCCGGGTTGAAGGTCAATATACAACGGTATGTGGTAGCGACGGAGGGATGTTTGATGTTATGGATATTGTCATAGGGAACTGACTCAGTGACATATGTTCAACTCCTGGACGATTCAGCTTGAATTTCACAGAGAACTGTTACCTTTGGGGAAAGTATAATTCCAACTTTTCGCCTACCGTCATGGATAAATAGTAGGGCAGACTAAGATAAGGGGCAACTGCAGTCATTTGGAATACGTCCTGTAAAAATATATTTTTTGAGCTATAGACATGAAATCAATATCGTTTTTATTAAGTGTTATGATATCTACTTCATGGACATACAAATATTTTTTGAGTTCCTTGTCTAAGTAGTAAACCATTTAGACTGTTTTGAATGATTTCGTCTCTAAGAAAGTATGCCGCAAAATATTTTTCTTCTCATGTCCAAGGTATTGTGATCGAGGAGCAATAGCAATTATAGTGTACTATTCTAAAATCTGAAACAAAAAATAACACAACATTATCATCAGTAGTGTTTTTAGCAATCACACCATATATATTGATACACCCAATGCATATTTATCAGATATATTTTATAGAGAACATTTTTAAAAGAACCTAAGTTTTTTTTTTTACTCACAGTTAAATAGTTCCAAGCATTGCTATGTATCACTGAAAATTCGATTAAACATCAGTCATTTGTTAACACACAGTTACATGATAAAACAGGCCTATTTCAAACAATTCAATTTAGCATAAGTAATTTGCTTACACTGAGTTTAAATGTCACACAGTTCTAATTGACCTATAGATAAGACCCTATTAGGTGCTAACACTCCGAGCCAGAGTGAACCTGAGAGAGAAGACAATGAAAGCGTAATCCACACACACAAAAGCTTCAACATTACTGTCCCATGATCAGATTGCGTGGTATGTTAACAAGGGAACTCTTTGAGGTTGGTCTGACCCCTTTGCAGAAATGCAGTTGGTGTATTTTACAGCCTAAGCCGATTGGGTCATCAAATTTTTGACAGTTCGTTTATTCAAAAAACGTTGTCACTATATATATATATATATATATACAGAAAGAGAGAGAGAGAGAGAGAGAGAGAGAGAGAGAGAGAAAGAAAGAAAGAAAGAAAACTCGGATCGTGTAATAGTTAGCAAGCTAGACAAGCAAACCTTCACGGGTGAGCTCATTGGGTGCCCAATTCATAAGTCTTTGTGCCACTGTAATATAATGGCCGAGGGATTTCGTTTTATGCCTTTGGGTTTAGTTAGGCTGAGAACCTTTCGGCTCACCACATGGGTTAGTTAGGTGCAAACTTGAGTGCAGTGTCGTTCATAGATATCAAAATAAAAATCCGATGGAAAAGATTGACCACTGGATGTGAATGACGTCATGCACCGGAGGCGCGCGCGCGTGGAGGATTTTGAAAAAGTCAGTTAGTTGAGTTGAGTTCTGTCTCAGGAGAAGACGGTTGACTTTCGCTTGATCGCGGAGTCCTTGGGCAGGTGTCGCACGAGATAGGGGGCAGATGAAAAAGCCAGAATATAAAGAATGTTTATCTCTCTCCCTATGTCGAAGAACCTTTAAACTCAAAGGTAATAAAAAGTTTCGTACCTGAACTAAGAAGTCGTTAGTGTGTTTCGTGTTTCGAGATTCCTATGTTTTATGTATATATATATGAACATTATATATCCATTTCGCGTAGCCATGTCTGGCTATGGTACACCACATCTAATCAAAAAGATTAGTAAATTACTATATATATATATATATATAGAGAGAGAGAGAAAGAGAGAGAAAAAGAGGGAAAGGGGGATAGATTATTGAAACGAATGTGCAATTTACATTTAAAATAAAACTTAATCACTCGAACTTGGAATAAGGTTTTAACAACCATAAACAACTCTACAATCAAATTAACCCGACAATTCGTCGCTACTGATTAAAAAACCAGCCACTCACATCTTTGAAAATTATACGGTACAAAATTCACACTAACAAAAAATTCAGTCTAGTCACGGTTTATTCGAAACGCATATATATATATATATATATATATGTGTGTGTGTGTGTGTGTGTGTGTGTATGTGTGTGTGTGTGTCTGTGTGTGATTCGTGAATCAGATAACATTTTTCATTTGACCAATTGGTATGCTACGCCAACAATAAATTCTAAATCACTTTTTCAAAAGCATATCAACTTCGTTAAAACCTGATAATTTTTTAAAAGAATTACCTTTTTTTATACAAAACTTTTTCTCCTCACGTTAATCTAACGTCAAAACTTGTTCATATCAATCAAAACATAAACAGCTTAACACTAATATTTTACTAGTCTTGTCTTTGTTTATATATATATATATATGTATATATACCTCTAAATGATATATATATATATATATATATATATATATATATATATATATATATACCTCTATTATGACGGCTTAACCGAGTTTGATTCTCCATTTAATTGTACTCTATATATATATATATATACTTACACTGTAGCTAGTTACTTCACATAAATATTTGTACATACAAAACTTACGTTTATTATCACACATATTTCAACGGTTATTATCAGTTTTGCACAGGTAGATATCCAAAATCACTTCTTATTTGACCACACATCCAAATAGCAATATATGTCAGTTTTCTTGATTATTTTGATTTTATTGACAGGATTTTACCACATTTATTCGATAAAACGTTTGGGGTTTTTTTGGTGTGGGGGGATTTAGCATTGAGAACATCAAAGAATGATTAGATTCAGACCCTGTTATAATGTAATATAATTTATTTTTTGGGTCATGTTCCTCAGAAAGCCAAGCGATGAAAAGTTAATTCTCCTTTGATTCTTGTATCACTGTTGAGTAAGACGAGTGATTTTATCTTTTCAGATATTTCCTTTCCATGAATGTAAACTCTGAATTGTTTGGAATTGTTTGGAAGTAAAAATTATCTTCATCATCATCATCATCATCATCATCATCCTGTCGTGCCGCCAGCACGGATATCCCTGATCATCTCTCGCCACTTCTCCCTATCATTCATCGCCTCCGGCAGGTATTCAGGGTTACATCCTGTGTCCTCACATAGCTGCTGTATGTAAATTCGGGCCGGTCGTCCTGCTTTTGCTTGGCCATACGTGGGGGTCCATAGGAGTACATCACTTACGAGCTCGTCCTTGCTTCTCCAGCCGTGTCCGGCGTGTCTGGCTCGTCTAACCTGTATAGTTTTCGTGATGGGAAGCAAGTGGCCGTATAGTTGGTGTCTCATGGGGTGTTGTCGCCAGGACTTGTTCAATATTGCTCTCAACATTCTTGTGTAGTTGCCGTCAAGTTTCTTCTCCAGCCGTTTAGTTAGCGTCCATGTAGTACATCCATATAGCAGTATCGATACAACCGCTGCCTGGAAGAAACTGCGTTTCATTTTATCGGTCAGGTCTAATTTCCATATGATTAAGAGTCTATCTATAGCCGTCCAAGCTTTCGTCAGTCGTGTGTCGATGTCATTTTCGGTTGATGAGACGCTACTTCCTAGGTAGGTGAATTTGTCCACCAGCCACAGAGAGGCTTCGTCTAGTGTGGTAATGTTGCCCGTTTGGTTGTAACACATATATTCAGTTTTGTGCGCATTTACATGGAGGCCAATGCCTGCTGCAGCTCGTTCCAGACTATGCTGTAGTGTCCCTGCTTGATTAGGCGTATTCGCCAGTAACGCCAAGTCATCAACGTAGTCAGCGTCTGTGATTGTTTTTGCGGGGTACCTTTTGCTTCTTTTCTTAGTCAGGTCGAAGCCATTTTCTCTGATTTTGTCGATCGACGTTCTAAGCACGTAGTCTAGACAGATGATAAAGAGGTATGAGGCTAGCGTGTCCTCCTTGTAGTACTCCTGCAACAATGTCGAAGTATTCCGTGTCTCCATCTGGTGAACGTACTTTCACTTTTGTGTTTCTGTAGAGAATCATTATTGCTGCTACGGTTTCTGTTTGTAGGCCATATGCTAGTAGGATTAGTTATCTTATTCTGATGAAAATATTTTTGATTACTTATCAAAATGGTGACAAATGAAACAGAGTGCTCCAGGCTAGAACAGAGTTCTGTCGTCAAACTTTTGCTGTCTGAGAAGTGCAAACCATGTGAAGTTAACAAAAAAAAAAATGTGTGATGAGTATTGATTGGTTGTTTAGTTGTGTTGGGTGTCATGGCATATCAACATTTGTAGGTTATTCAATGCCAAATCCATTTTTATACAAATAATCAGTTCTATTTCAAACTATTCAATTTAGCATGACTACAGAGTTTAATTATCAAAAACATTTCTATTTCAAGCTATTCAGTTTATTCAAACAGTTCTAATTCAGTCAATTAAGTTAATAATCAGTATAGATTTTGCTTACACTGTTAAATGTCAAAACAGTTCAATATTAAAAAATTCAGTTTAACGTAAGTACAGTTTCAATGTCAAAAACAGTTCGATTTCAAACAATTCAGTTTAGCATAAGTACGCATTTTAAATGTAAGTACACAGTTTAATTGTCAAAAACACTTCTATTTCAAGTTATTCAGTTTAGTCAAACAGTTCTTATTCAGACAATTCAGTTTAGCATAAGAGTGGCAGTTTAGTTCTATTCAACCCATAGATAGGGCCCTATCAAGAGCTACCATTCCGGGCCAGCGTGGACCTGGGATCGCGGGCAATGAAGGCGTACTCCACATTCACCGAAGCTCCAACATCACTGGAGCCTCACCATCAGATTGTTTAATGTCATATCAAGGACACTCATTGGGTGGGGGTCTTACCCTTCTGCAGAGAAACAGTTGGTGTATTCTACAGCCCCAGCCGACTGGGCAATGATGCGTATTGAGGAACATGTTTTAATCCAAAAAATGCTTACAAATAAAGTGAACAAGGATTTGCAAGTACAATTCTGAGGCGAAAAGATACCTCAAAAGATTGTGTGGAAACAGATTTTCCGGTAAAGAAAAGGTTACGGGCACAGCGGGTCGGTTAAAAAGCGGGTTAAAAAGCGAATACTAACTGTCTTCTGGAAGATGATAGAACCCATCGCTATTAATTACCTTGGAAAAGGCGCAACAGTAAACAGTGGTTTTTATTGTTTACACATTCGGCAAAATCCACCTACTGACCATCACACACACACACACACATATATATATATATATATATATATATATATATATATATATATATTGAAATAATCTCGTACATATGATAAGAGAAACCAAGAAGATAAAAGTATAAAATTAGTCTGTAAAGTGGTCCAAAATGGCTCCAGTATCAATTTAAGCCATATGAACAGCCACAGAAACATCTACGTAAGGATATGTCCAAATTAAATGCTTTAGAAATCATTTACGGCTGATTTGAAACAAACCGCTATAAATTCAACGTGTGATTCTTAGTTTCAGGTGTTCATGATACGCGGAGATTATTAAACGATTAGCTCAAAATAGTTTAGGGGGAAAATCTCAGTTGTGTAGTGATTAACTAGCCGGACTGTAATATTGTAGTAAGCAAGTTCGAATTCCAGTCGCAGGCTCACGTTCTCTTCGGTTGAATACCCTCGGGAAAGGTATGACCCTCTTTATTCTGTGTGCTTAGCTTTAGGTGAAATAGTACTTCTAGCGACGTTTATAAAGATGGTTTTAGCATGTAATAACTTACAAAGGTTGACTTGTCATTAAACATAAAATACTTGAATACTAAAAAAATAACTGTTATTTAACAAATCGATCGGCTAATTTACGTATTAATTTTCATCGCCTTTTTTACCATATCAACAATGTTTAAAACTATTTATAAGTCTTTTTTAAAAGTGTTCTTCATTAGGATTTGCTCCACACGATGACCAAGGGTCAAAATTAGCGAAGAACAATTAAAAATTAAGACGTAACTAATTACGAAGAAGTATTCCTATTTGTCTGATCACAGATGTTCATCTTTATATATATATATATATATATATATATATATATATATATATATATATATATATGTGTGTGTGTGTGTGTGTGTGTGTGTGTGTGTGTGTGTGTGTATATACATATATATATAACACTCACACACACACACACATATATATACATATATATATATATGTGTGTGTGTGTGTAAGTGAGAGAGAGAGAGAGAAAGAGAGGCAGTGTGTTAGTGTGTTAGAGGAGAAAGAGCGAGAGAGAGAAATAGGGGAAGAAGGCGAGAGAGGAAGGCAAATAAGAAAAATAGATAATGACCCTGCCCTATTTCTGTAAATTCGAACAAAGTAGCGGCAACGTCAAAAACGAGATAAATGAAGAATAAATAATGTGTCTTTGTCAATCACACAATAGGGTATCCTTTTCTTTCTTTCTTTTTTTTAACCTTTTATTTATTATTATTGTTATCTTCCAGTTATATAAAATCCCATTTTTGGGATCGATCCGTATTTCCTCTAACCTTGAGCAAATTACTTTGTGAAAAAAAAAAAAAAATTGTCATGTTATTTGCTGCCTTCTTTTGATGTGAATGATCGAAGTATATTAATCCTTTGATTTCGCGATTAAACTCGTTGAAGACTTTGCATGACTCTATTTTTGTTTTGTCAATCTTCGAAATAATAAGATTTCACTATTGTAAATGTTGTATCGTCGATGTGAATGATACACAGAGAAGAATGAGAGCTTAATGTATTTATTCAGCACCAGTATCCGGTGCTAACGGATACATACCAAAAACACAGCACAATAAGTTACAAACAATTAACAAGAGAACTTACAAGTAATAGAAGAGGCTCAAATTGCTGTATTACCACTCGAAGGTGGATCAGTCCAAATATTAGTAAACTTAATTTCGACTTAGTAATCAACCATCGAAATCTTTAATCGTAAGCTAGTTATGTCTCTGTACCAGTTCTTCTTGTAGTGTTGAAGAGGTGTAAGCTACTCTACAACAGTAAAAGTGACATGTTCGTATACTATAATGTTGTTGTATATTGACCCTTGACCGAGCCGTCAATCAAGAGATGCACCTGTTTAAATAAGAAGAAGCGGAAGCAAGTGGGTGTTATGAAAGAATATAGGCAGGTGCTAGCGGCAGTTGACTTAGTTGGGGACAGGAAGGCCAGGCTGAGGGCCAGTTTGCAGACTGGGGGCTATGGCCCTCAGCGACCCCCAGTTGAGCAACCCCGGAAGAAGTGCTGCTATGGTCAGGAGAGAAGTTGGACGAATATACCAGTCTTTCCCTGTCTCCACTCAGCTCTCACATACCGCAGAAACACCAACCCTTTCGAGAATAAAGTGTGAGAGATACATATTTTTATAAGCAAGTGTGTTTCGTTCGTCATTATCGTGGATTATGTTTCCGCTTATAATTATATTTGTATATATATACGCGGGGTATACTACAATGAGAACGTGTTCAAGTTCAGTAAAAAGTAACTTAAGAATTTTTTCCTTAGCGGGATAGGATTTCTCACAATTTGTCTGTTACCTGAAGATCACATTTTTAGCCGAGCTTATTCTCGCTAATTTAAAGGAAACATTTTAGTTAATTATTCTTGTTGAGTAGGTTCCTAAGTAGGTGAACTTGTTAACTAGTTTCAGAGAGCTACCGTTTAGTGTGGATATGTCCCCTGTTGACATGCGACTAGCAAAGGCATAGACAGCTATAGATAGCCTATCGGTCGTATGGAAGTCAGACCTGACCGATAAGATAAAACGCAGTTTCTTTCAGGCATCAGCCGTGTCAATACTGCTATATGGATGCACTACATGGACACTAACTAAACGTATGAAGAAAAAGCTTGACGGCAACTACACAAGAATGCTGCGAGCAATATTGAACAAGTCCTGGAGGCAGCACCCCACGAAGCAGCAGCTTTACGACCACCAACCATTAATCACGGAAACTATCAAAATTAGCGAACTAGACATGCGGGACACTGATGGAGAAGATGTGACGAGCTCATAAGCGATGTACTCCTGTAGCCTCCTTCACATGGACGAGCAAAGGCAGGACGACCTGTTGGAACCTACATACAGCAGCTCTGTGCCGATACGGCATATAGCCCTGAAGACCAAGCGGAAGCAATGGACGATAGGGAGGGGTGGCGATAGAGGGTCAGGGATATCCGTGCTGATAGCGCGACATGATAATGATGATTATTCTTGTTTATGTATACATATGTAAATAAATCATTTATTTTTGCCAATTGAGCATCATTTTTAATCATCCAAATCTTTGATATAATGGAGATAAACTGCTAATTAGAATCCTTTATAGCTTCTTGAATAGAAGAACACTATAATCAAGGACCACTGTTGCAGCCTGATCAGAAGACGTTCGAGAATCATTTAATCGTTTATGTTATTATCAATCGACTCTTGTAATCTTTTCCCACCTGGTTTAATTGATAATCTTTCATTGAAGTCCAAGTAACACCAACTCTCATATAATCACATCATGTCTGTTTTAACCAATTTTATCAGTTCCGTAGTCCAGACTACGGCACTGATAAAATTGGTTAAAATCTCTTGCATTTAGGGTTCTTTCTAGGAGTACAAATTACAATTAGTATAAAAACCATCTTCAAGTTCCCCTGCTTTTTTAATTCCCTTGGAAGATCTAAGTATTTGAAGATCTTTTCACGGTGTTTTTTCCCTCTGTAGTCACTGGAAGGATAACATCTACTAGGTGACAATTTCTCTTAGTAGTATTAATTAATTCGAGGTCTTCTAATCAGGACTGGGTTATCCGTTTGCATTTTGAGATTTTTTTTGTGTCCTTTCTTTCTTCATCTTAATTCGAAGCAGTGAAATGCATTACTTGACCCCTGATGAACCCGGCGAATGTAGTTGATAAATACATCCAGCCGTAGATAAAATCAAAACCATGACTAACTGACAACTAGCAATGCGTGGGTGTAAGCTGCAGCCAATCGAGAACTAGCATGGGTAAAGATGTGTGACCATATGGGTCACCTGGGAGATTTAACACTATATAATGTCTACAATTTTGGGTGAAGTCAGTTCCTGCCGGCTGTTTCAACACGTGACAATTCCTATTAGAATGCGAACTCTCTCAGACTGTACCCCTGCTCCACACAAGGGTCACCGTCGAAGAATAGAAATATAAGACTATATCTTTATATATACGCGTTCCTTGTCGTTTGTCAAGATCCAACAGCTGTATAGTCATCATCATCATGTCGTGCCGCCAGCACGGATACCCCTTACTCTCTCTCGCCACTTCTCCCTATCGTTCATTGCCTTTGGATGGTTTTCAGGGCTACATCGCGTATTCTCATATAGCTGCTGTATGTATGTATGTTCGAGCTGGTCGTCCTGCTTTTGCACGGCCATATATGGGGGTCCATGGGAGTACATCGCTTATGAGCTCGTCCCTGCTTCTCAAGCAGTGTCCTGTATGTCTGGTTCGTCTAACATGGATAGTTTGTGTGATGGGAGATAGGTGGCCGTATAGTTGATGCTTTGTAGGGTGTTTCCTCCAGGACTTGTTCAATATTGCTCGCAGCATTCTTGTGTAATTGCCGTCTAGCTTTATTCTCCAGCCGTTTTGTTAGCGTCCAAGTAGTGCATCCATATAGCAGTATCGATACGACCGCTGCTTGGAAGAAACTGCGATTCATTTTATCAGTCAGGTCTGACTTCCATACGATTGATAGCTTATCGATAGCTGTCCATGCCTTCGTTAGCCACGTGTCGATGTCTTTTTCGGTTGATGAGACACTGCTTCCTAGGTAGGTGAACTTGTCTACCAGTTTCAGAGAGCTTCTGTCAAGTGTGGAAATGTTGCCTGTTTGATTAAAGCGCATGTATTCAGTTTTGTGTGCATTGACATGGAGGCCAATGCCTGCGTTGGCTTGTTCCAAACTATGCAGTAGTGTTTCGGCTAGGTTGGATGTATTTGCCAGAATCGCTCTGTCATCGGCGTAGTCGGCGTCGGTAATTGTTTTTGCGGAGTACCTTCTGCTTCTTTTCTTTGTCAGCTCGAAGCCGTTTTCTTTGATTTTATCAATTGATGTTCTAAGCACGTAGTCTAGACAGATGACAAAGAGGCATGTGGCTAGCGTGTCCCCTTGTAGTATTCCTGCTAAAATGTCAAAGTATTCTGTGTCTCCATCCAGTGAACGTGCTTTCACTTTAGTATTTCTATAGAGAATTGTTATTGCTCCGACGGTCTCTTTTGGTATGCTGTATGCTAGTAAGATTTGTTCCATCTTGCCTCTGTGAATGGAATCAAAGGCCTTGGTAAAGTCGACAAATAATATTGTCATCAGTAGGATTTTTGCCCGTACGCCTTCAAGGATTCTACGGATGGTCAATATTTGTGAGGTCGTGGATCGATTTCTTCGGAAGCTATTTTGGTTTTTCCTAAGAATGTTGTCAATTTTGGGTTCTATGCGGGTTCGGAGTAGGGCATTGTAAATTTTGGTTGCTATGGATGTAAGTATTACACATCGGTAGTTCTTGGCTAATCCGAGGTCACCCGTTTTAGGGAAGGGGAGGATGCATCCCTTCATCGATATGTATATCGGATTTTGATTATAGACTGCGTTGCACTCTCGGAGCAATATGACGTCGAATTGTCTGGTCTTCCATACTTCTGGGGGAATCTCGTCAAGCCCAGCGGCTTTCCTATTTTTAATTTTTCTAAGAATCGAGTCGAGTTCTTCTTGAGTGAACGGTCCTTCTTTACTGTCTACTTGCTTAATAATAATTCTAGTGATTGGTTCATGTGTAACTTTCGGTGGGTTTCCTTGTAGATTTTCGAAATGCTGTTTTCACCGTTTTATTCTTTCTTGTTGGTTTGTAGCTTTCAATTAAGCTTTGGTTGTGCTCTTCCTTCTACTCACTTCATTTATTGTTTGCCAGATTGCCTATCTCTCACTGAGTCTCTAATCTTATCAATCTGGTTTTGAATGTATTATGTCTGATCTTTTAGATATATGCTTGCTTATTCATTTTGTGTTTTTTTTTTTAGTTTTAGTGCATTTGTGTTTGTTGGGTTCTTCTTATAGCATTTGGAGGCAGTTTTCACGCCTACACGATTTTCACTAATCGCTAACGTTTCCCAGTTGACTCTATATTTAGTTCTAGATTTTGTTAGAATACAATTCACTGCTTCCCCGAAGCGTGCTTTGAGGAAATTCTCATATTCGTCATTTGGGGTACGTATTTATGTCTTCTCTTGTTGTGTCTCGAATCTGTTTCTCAATTCTAATACATAATCATCACTAATATCTCTCTTGTTAGGAAGGGCCCAGTAATATTGTTTAGTGGTCGCTGTTCGTGTGGCGTTTTTTCGTAGGCTTAGTCGTATTTTTGCCGTGACTATTCGGTGATCGGAGGATACACCCTCGAAAGAGGAGTATGCCTCGCAATTCATCGCGCTGTTTTTCCATTTCTTGTTTATAAAGACGTTGTCTATCTGTGCTTTAGTATTGTTCACGTTTGTGTAGGTCCATAATTTTCCCTCCCTCTTTTGAATGTCTGTATTGAGGCATGTTAATCTATTTTCGATCATAAAATCTGTCGATGGGGTCCATTCCTATTTGACGTGTTGTGTAGGCTGTATTTGTTATATCCGCTTTTTCCAATTTGGGCATTCATGTCTCCGCCAAATGACTAGCACGTTGTGTTTCGGAATGCTACGTATTAGAGAGGATAGCTGATCGTAGAAAGCTACTAGTTCAGTTTCTTCACTAACATTCGTAGGGCGGTATCAGGAGATAATTGTTGCTCTGGGATTGCCATTAAAAGTAGCTTCCATCATCCTATGTTGTATTCTCTCAATGCTATTTAGTGATTTTAACGCTCTTAGTCCTATAAGTATGCCTACACCTCCTACCGTGGCATTGACAGAGTTTTTCCATGCTTATACAGAGTCCCGCGTCCATCCATTGCCAGTATCGTGATATTTAATATCCTCGTTGTGCAAGTATCTGTGTTCTTGTATGGATATTAAGTCTATCTTATGTTCTACGCCCGATGCAGTCAGCTCCAGTAGTTGTCCTATTCTATTTAAGGTTCTAACGTTGAATGTCGCTATTTGTATTGTTTGTTTGCATTTTTGTAGTTTTTGTTGTTTGAGCTCTGTAGCTGATTTTTCGAACACAGAGGCCTGGGCTCCAACCTCAGCTGGACGCGTCACTTTTTTACCCGTGCGAAGAGCGATACGGTTTATGTATGTGGTTTGAGTGGGGATCATGGTTATCTTTCGATGGCTTTTTTTATTCTCATCTATAGAAGCCACTCTTATAGATGAGCAGCAGTAGTTCCCCAATCGGACTGTCGATTGACCTGCGAGACTCATACGTCGAGGACCAGGTTAGGCATTGCGTTTGACCCTCAAAGGGTTTATTCGCATAACTTTACGTCCATCGTCCTGCTTTCCACGTGTACGTAAAAAAAAAAGTATACATTTGTCTTGGACTTTAACTAAGTTAAAACGTACTGGAAAAGAAAAGCAGCTGTATATTACAGAAGTAATATTTGGTATAAATGTTCAGATCATTCTTATCTTTGATTTCGCACCAAAACGTTCGGGCCGATATATTCTTCTGACTTCTTCTGCAAAACAGAATCCTGTTGCCGATCTTCGTTAATTTAGCGCTATCACAGAACTAAAAGTGTCAGTAGAAAACCTGTCATGACAATAATACATATCCCACTGTAAGAGTTATAATAAAAGAAGGCCTGAAAACACTACAATGGACGCATTCGTATATAATGAATGTGTTCATATATATGTATGTATATAAGCTAGGACAAATGATCAAAGATGAACTTAAACCATTCCTTGAATATTAAAATCTGAGAATCTCATAAATCATTCGAAAAATTACAGAACGTATAGGTGTATGAAAACATTCTATGAATATTAAAATTTCATCTCAAAGTATCAGACAGTCAAGATAAGATCAGTATAAAATTCATTCAATATTACCAATAACTCATCACAAAGTCTCAGACAAAAAAATAAAGATAAAATAATCGAAAAATTCATTCAAAATTAACAACTTGCATCAAAGAGTGTGTGAGAGAGAGAAAGAGAGAGAGAGAGAGAGGAAAAAAAAGAAAATAACATTAGGACAGGTCCAAAACCTTCATTGAATACTAACAGGAAGTCATATCCTAATATCTAAAACTACAAAGAAAATAAGAATAATCCAAAAATACGTTGAATATCGACAACGTATCGAAGACAAAAAGCGACTAATAAGATTTGAGTCCGTTTTATTAATTGAATCATTACAACCAACTTTAAAGTCTCTAACAATCGTGTAAATAGTCAAATTACTCGGGTAGGTTAAAAGTTTTTCAATATTTCGCTAACGTGAGACAAAATTCAGGAACTCTTGTTGCTTTTGCCGGAGTCGTGAAAGTGATGAACCACTCTGCAGTGAGGGATAACGAGCTCCCCATATCCTCCCAGAGACCTACTCACCATATTTGCCTCTATGGTTTTGGAGATCCACGATTTAAGACCTGCCTAATCGTAAGTGGTGGCCAAGGTTCTAGAAAACCGAATAAAATGCCTTCAACCATTGGGTTACTGTACTGTGATCAAGTAAGACTTCACCTTTGACTCCACAAATTCAATCTATGACGATTGAAGCAATGCACCACGTGTCAGCACACCAACTACCACGATACTACCAAAGCTGCAGCTAGCTACGACTGGTAAGGTTACGTGATATATGTTCCGGAAATTGACTGGAAAGTTTGGACTCCTCTTAGAATGTTTATAATTACCTTTCTTAAAAACAATATACCAAGTCTTTTTTGTCGGGCTTAGAATGAGCTGATTGCAATTTTTACTGATAGATAAGATCCCCTAACAACAAATAAGTCTTTCGAGTATAAAACAAAACTGTATCAGAGGAGACACTTTAGCTCGGGAACTCAGTTAAATAAACCCTTTATTGTCATTACTCTCAAGATGCCTGTTTCCCCCCCTCTCTCTCTCTCTTCCCTTCTCTCTCCCTTTGATTCTCCTTCTCTCTCTTTCTCTCTTTCTCTCTCACCTTCTCTCTTTCTCCCCTTCTCCTTTTCTCTCTCTTTCTCTCTCTCTCTCTCCTTCACTCTCCCCTTCTCATTATCTCTCTCTCTCTTTCTCCTTCTTTCTATCCCTTTATCTCTCTTTTTTCTCTCTCTCTCGCCCTCATGTACGCACAAACACACACATATTCATGTCAGCATGACGTAAGTTTCAGCTCGTTGATTCTGAAAATTTATTCTGCCTGATTAGAAGCAATTCTAAAAAGATCATATTTTCTCCTTCCTGATGATTGTGCTAAGAGAAAGAAAAATGTAATTGACTGAAACAAAAAAAAAGTCAGTAACCCTTTTCAGGTATTAAATTTCTCTGTTTTCACACATTTTAATTTTTATTCTATTCCTAAAATGTTTTTGATATATAAACGGAGTGTTTATATATATATATATATATATATATATATATATATATATATATATATATATATATATATGCGCCCGTGTGTGTGCTTGTGTGCATGTATGTAATTTATTCCTATTTTAGGTTAATCCCTACCGTTAACTCTGGCTGAGTGAAAAAAAACCAAATGATCCAATTTGTGAATAAAAAAATACACAAATTGATATTTGGGAAAAAATTCCATAAAAAAAAAGACTAAAATTATACGTATATTCTAAAAAAAAATCAAAGAATATCGTAATGTCGAGCCAATAGAAAAAACTCTGACAGAGGACTAAGTAAACGAAGAAAGTGCTCGACACAAAATTTTGCAACTATAGTCGAGAGCGACCAGAAGGCTCCCTTTTCAATAGCTACTACACCGAGATGTAGGGGAGGGCGCTACTCCTTCTTCTGGATTGCTCCACTTTACCCTTGATACGTATTTATATTCCTGGGTGTTAAGCAAGGAAGTATCAACTACCATTTTTAAAGTCTTCTTTATGACGCTACCTGGGATTGAACCCAGGTTTCCCAGACCATGAGCAAACACTTTACCAATTAGGCCAAGGAGCCGGTCGGATATTTACCTTAAAACATGCATAACAATTGCGCATGAGACTTGAGTTTTAGATTAAGAATCCATGATAGAATATATAGTAAGTAGAAAGTAAAGTTTGCAACCGTAGTCGAGGAAGACCAGAAGGCTCCCTTTTCAATAGCTACTACACTGAGGTGTAGGGGAGGGCGCTACTCCTTTCCCTGGATTGCTCTACTTTACCCTTGATACGTACTTTATATTGCTGAGTGTTAAGCAAGGAGGTGTGAAGTACCATTTTCAAAGTCTTTGGTATGACGCGACCTCGGATTGAAACCAGTTCTCCCGGACCATTGGCGAAAACTCTACTGTTTCGACCAATGAGCCGGATATAGCGCATATAACCGTGTCTAAATTATTAGTTTTAGATAGGAATACTTAATACTATATAACTGTGTACAAAAAGTGGTTATTATTGAATAAAAATGGTTCCTTGAATGCATATAATTGTGTATAAATTATCGGTATTTGATAGGAAAACTTGAAAAACCAACCATTGTGTGTAAATTATTGGAATTAGATAGAAAAAAAGATCTAAAAAAAAATGGAAAAGGAAGGGTATAGCGTTACCGTTAAAGCTGTGGAGATTGGAGCAAGAGGCTTCGTTGCAGGCACCCTGTACCAATTTCTGGGACAAATTGGAATCAATCGGCGTAATAGAAGCAAAAGTATGAAAGACCTTACGGAAATAATTGAAACTGTTCAATGTGGATATGGAATAAAAGAAATGTTCCATGGAATATTTCAAAATAAACACGTCATAGCATCACCCGCTCGGGAATGCGCAACAATATTCTAATTATGCGACCAAATTTGAAAATTTTTACATTTCGCCGTTAGACGTTGATTTGTCAGGATGCTTTAATGGGACCTCATGTCAGTGAGGGGGGGGGCAAATAAAACCGTCGAGAGGAAGGCCTCGAAACGGTACACATTCTCTCCTGATGACCCCAAAACAAGCATGGAGTTAAAACTGCTCGGTGGAAATAATAAAGGCTAAAGGAGTGTTTTCTATCCGCTCAGTTTTTGGTGAGTTTCGGTTACTTGATAAGTAACTTCCTTCTTGGAATACATTAAATCATATAATTGTGCTAAAACAAAGGATTAGTGACAAATAAACAAGTGCTATCAAATAAACGAAACATTAATAATACAGTTAACATTAAAAATCAATAATTTACAAAAGAATCAAACGGAGTGAATCCATGTAGTGGCGAACAAGCCAGACAACAACATCATAGTAAACGAGTTCGAACACCACCAGCGCTATCCTGATCACTTTCGACTAATATCCTTTGAAAAGGTACGATTGGTTGGTTGGGTTTTATGGCGTATCAACCTTGGTAGTTTTTTTTTTTAACGCCAAATTCTGTCTATATGTATATACATTCAACCAGAGATTTCTGAACGAATACTTAGAAGGTAAAATTTTCTATGAGCAGGATTTCATTTGTTTGCGTATGATTAATCAGTTTTAGGTACGAAATTCATTATCTCTTATCTATGGAGGTGGTGTAATGGTTATCCTCGTAGGAAATGCACACGAGTTCAATTCCTGGACGAGACTGATTGCATTTCACATAGCACTAATTCCCTAGGGAAAGGTATGAATCCAATTATTCTCCCTCCAGCTATGGGTAAAAGTAGGGTTGACAAGGTTATTCAGCCTTGTTGAGGCAACTAGTCTAGGAGAAGAAAAACTCTGAATTCAAACCTGTTAAACTCCGCTTAAATATTGACCTTGTGTCATATCCTGCCCGAGCGGAGGGGTTGGTAAATATTATCTCTTATCTATGGTTTAAATTCTATCCCTCTTGTTTTTCTACGTGGATGTCTTTGGAATTAAATAACACACTACGGTTGATATATGCCTTTCAACAAAGAAATTAAAGTCAAACAAAACTTTACTTAGTCCAATGCATAGACTTCGTTTTACTTAGAGAGCATAATAAATGGTCACCAACTTAAGAACTGAACTCAATCATCAATGCTTAACTTTGGTTTTTTTGGAAAGAACAATGCTTTTAAGTCTCGTTGTTCTCAACTTGGATAGAAATGACCTTCTCTCAACTTCATCAATGAAATTATTGATTGAATGATCGATTTTAACGGCAAGTCATTCAATTATTGGTTATTTCATGCCTCGAGATTAAGGAATCGCATTCATTATATTCTTATTAACGTTATAAGGTTTAGTTCTATCGTAAGAGGGTTTTTTTAACAGATCTGTTTGACTCATTGATAAAACACAGACAGATACTAGGCCTTCAGTTCTGAGTTAACCTGGGAGTAATGGCAAAGAAGTGTACTCCTTACTGCTCAGATTGCTCACATTTATATGAGAGCGGATAATTGTATCTATACGATTTACAAACGGATTAATTTGCCCCCATGAATTGAACCCTAATAGGCACTATCACTCCGAATTACAGTGGACCTAAGAGTAATAGCCACGAAGGTGTACTCCACACTCCCCAGATCTTAAGAACTTGAGCGTCAACAACAGATAATTTTCTTTCATACGCAGGACAATCCATTTTGAAAGGATCTTACCCGTCTACACGGGATAGTCAATGCATTTCAACTCCCATTGACTAGCTGGTCTAAGAAACACGTATATCAGAAAAGTTTGATGAATACGACATTATTCTTGTGGTAGCCTGATAATACAGAGGCTTATGTATAGAATGGAGTTTATAATCTTAATTCAGATTTCAGAATTATCTCATATATATAAAGAATTTGGATAACTAAAAAGATTATGTGTTGGGTTATCCACTATAGATGGACTCTTCCTCATGTGACATATACAAACTGAGCTCTCTTCTGCGCAGTCTCAGTCTCAGACTTAGTCTTGATTCTGTCTCAATCAAGTCTCCGCGAGCCGTTACTAAGAGCGGTATTATTCATGATTGTTAAGCTGAGGAGGTATTTCTCCCAGGTATCGTTTGTGTATGTACTATTTTCTTTCAATATATTTCTTATCCCTTATTTCTGTGTTGTGTCATCATTTGAACCTCCCCTTGACCACAACATTATGTAATGGCCAGATTCAGAATCCAAAAAGTCACCATTCAATTGCAAATTGGACTGCAAATTGTCTCATTCTCTAAGTTAGATACTTTTTTATCTATTGCTCTGATAAAAAATATCGCTGCGATATTTGTCTTTCGTTGGGTTGCTTTTAAATTGATTAAAATTTGGCCATAGAACGTCTACCCATTGGAAAAGTGGGTTAGTAAAAGAAAGGAGTTCCTCAGGAAAAAAAATGAAACTCCTGGCAATCAAATTCTCTCACAGGAATCAAAAGAATTAATGTTTTTGCCATCCTTCTTTTAAGATATCCTAGACCTTTCTCAAAATGGACAAAAGTGGGGCTCAGAAATATCGATTATCATATTTACCAACCCCTCCGCTTGGGTAGGATATGACACAAGGTCAATTTTTAAGTGAATTTAACAGGTTTAAATTCAGAGTTTTCCTTCTCCTAGACTAGTTGCCTCACCAAGGTTGAAGAAAACAGTCTGTCCTGCAATTTACCCATAGCTGGAGGGAGAATAATTGGATTCATACCTTTCCCAAGGCTATTAGTGCTATGTGAAATGCAATGAGTCTCGTCCAGGATTTGAACTCGTGTCGCCGTGTCCATCTTCTACGACGATAACCATTACACCACGGGCATGGACTATAGAACAAAGAAAATAGATAACAATGCAAAAGGCTTTATAGCCGTGAGATGTCATTGATAGGACTAATGTATCGAGAAAAAAAGGAAAAATAGTTCTCGCCAATTTTGAGGCTTGAGTGAATACAGCAATTCAAGGAATCGAATAATATACTAGAAGAATAAATATTGATTACAGTGGCCAATAACATTAATGACAAGACAACCACCATAATAAAATCTAGGAAAACGAGAAGAAAAAGATCTATATTGATACTTCGAGCACAAAACTAAGAATATTTCATGGTAGATAAACTTGGCATGGCTATGAATGGATAATCTAAAGTGAGAAACTGAAAGTCTATTATTAACTGCAGAAAATAATGCCATATAGACAAATTAGATCAAAGCAAAAATGAATGATACACAGAATTGAAAATGCTGGCTATGTGATAAGAAAAATGAAAGAGTTAATCATATGATATGCAAATGCAGCAAATTGACACAAAAGGATCCTAGTTAGTTGGGGCAGTAGAATACACCTACTGTATCTCTGCAGAGAAGTCGGACCCTCCTCACTGCGAATATCCTGGATATGACACTAAATAATCAGGTGGGGAGGCTCCAGTAATCCTGGA
Source organism: Sepioteuthis lessoniana (assembly GCA_963585895.1). Classification (NCBI taxonomy): domain Eukaryota; kingdom Metazoa; phylum Mollusca; class Cephalopoda; order Myopsida; family Loliginidae; genus Sepioteuthis; species Sepioteuthis lessoniana. The sequence goes on along the minus strand of OY757913.1, from coordinate 102,742,405 downwards.
TCTTTGGGGAATGCATAGTGGACCTTCATTGCCATCGCACCCTGGCTAACTCTGACCAGGAGTGGTACCTCTTGAGAGGAACCTTCCCATGGGTCAATTAGAATTGTTGGATATTTGAACAAATAATTTATGCTAAATTGAATTGTTAGAAAAAGGATTGTTTGATCATTAAACTGTGTGCAAATAAATGTCTGATTTTTAATTGATTCATTAGTTATACATAGCAATACTTGGAACTTCTTCATTGAGGGCAAACCAATGATTAATATTAAATAAAATCATAAGTGTTAGATAGCAATAATTGAAATCATTTAATTCACTAAAAACAATAGCAATAAAAATGTTCAAACAAATTATTTTTAACATATTTGCAAATGACATTAATCATATATGTATATCCATTTAAGAGGTGCTCGTGGTTTAATGGTTATCGACGTAGGAAATGGACACGGCGACATGAGTTCAAACCCTGGACAATACTGATTGCATTTCATATAGCACTTATACTCTTGGGAAAGGTATGAATCTAATTATTCTCTCTCCAGCTATGGGTTAATAGAAGGGTAGACTAGGTTCTTCAGCCTTGGTGAGGCAACTGCTCTAGGAGAAGGAAAATTCTGAATTCAAGCCCGTAAAACTCTGCTTAAAAATTGACCTTGTGTCATATTCTACCCGAACGGTGGGGGGGGTTGTAAATATGTATGTATATCCATTTAAGTTGGCGACCGTAGTCGAGGGCGACCAGAAGGCTCCCTTTTCAATAGCTACAACACCAAGTTGTAGGGGAGGGCGTTACTCCTTTCCCTGGATTGTTACACTTTACCCTCGATATGTTATATACTCATATGCATATACAGATGCATATACATGCAGAAAAAATCACAACGACATAACGATTAAGGACGAGAAAGACTTCTTTTGAAAAATATGTACCTCTCACTTTATTGTAAGGGTTCGAAAAGGGTAACTCAGGGTTTTACTGAAAGAGGGAGGTGGAGACCGAACAAAACTGCAAAATATATTGACCCCCACTCTTATGGCCGTCAGTGTTCTGTCTTTCTCGTTCTCCAGGGTTGTTCAACCGGAGACCGAGGGGCCCAGCTCTCTGCTGGATGATGGCTTTCTTTTCTGCATCTTATTACCAACTAGTCTCCAAAATTCCATCGGTGGTCCTGAGGGCCCCTTCGGCCGGGTGTGACTTCCTCTACCACATCTTGTCTCCAACGTCTCTGATTCCCAACTCAATCGGGGGCCCCGAGGGCCCATTCAACCAAATGTGGCTTTCCCTACCACATCTTTCTCTAACTCCGTCCGATCTCTAACTGTCTGACTTCTTGTCTTGACCGAGTTATATAATAGTTCAACGTCCACTCAATCACCAACTCAATCTTTGGAATGGCATGTTTGATTGTCATCAAGCGGAAATAACTGTCATACAGTTCAGAAGTCACACTCTTCCGGTGCATTAATCTATGAGTGTATCATGGCATTTACCTTGTCCCATTTCATCAGTCAAATCCGCCCATGCGATCTCTTTTGATTACTGGCCATTGGAATGTGTCACTTCCTTCCGGTGCATCACTTTGGAAGGGCATGTTTGCCCGGGCCGAAGGTCAATATATAACAATCATCCCTTAATTTTTTCATAAAATTCCACATCTGGAATTTTCTTCGCGTTCGTCTCCATCACCCTCACACGCATATTTTACAGAATAATTTACCAGTACAATAATTGGCTGAAAACACAAAAAGAATCACTTGAACCACAGCAAATAAGATTTTACTAGGAAGGTGACCTTCTCCTTATGTAACACTTGCCCGGCTAATTATTATCTAAATTTGTTTTACGATATTTGCATGGTTGGCCATCTTGACATGTGTGTATCAAGGTACGATACGGATGCATCTTTTATGCTCCCAACACAACGGGCCCTCTATAATTCCTAGAATTTCAAAACCCTAAAAGGACCATACTCTGGTTCCAGATCCTGGTCACAAACCCCGTGACCCTGGTCATTCCAGCAACACATTTTGCCTGGATTCCTCATGACCACACTCCAGTTCTTTACTCAACAGGTTCCTATCTGGAGTAACCGAGGAATTCCAAAAACTATAACACAATATCTTCAAGGCCCAAAGCATTCCGCATAAACTACAAAAATCATGGCCCGAAAAAAGAATCACAATACATCCGAATGTATCACAATCTGACACGCCTGCAGTAACCACCTAAAATAAACCACGCAAAAAAATTTATTTAGCAATGTATTACCCATTTTTTTTTTCATTAATAAGTTTCTGTTTCCAAGCCCATTGGTTTGCAAGCCCTTGATGAAACATGCTTTACCTGATCAAACCCACGCCGGGTTTCTTTTCAATTTAATCAGGAATCCTCGTTGCTACAAATATATAGGCACCTCGCCTTTCCCAGATTCGTTTCGTTTCGCCAAATCACACACGAATCCAAAACACCATCGTAACTGAAAGACTCAGACATCATCCACAAAATATTGGAGTTGGCCACGCCTTTATTCCGTCCTTGAAAATCCAATGTGAAATATAGTAGCCACCATTGGCCTTCAACAGCTTCATGGGCCGGCGAATTCTTTGATAGAATTGCTTTCTTGGCCGTCTACCCAACAACAGTCTGTAAAACAACTTGGATGAATCTCTGTCCTAATCTCGTCAGCCCACGATTCGTCAAAACCGACCCCCCCCAAAAAAAATATTTCCTATTCCACGAAAACACAAATTCTAAAAAATAAAAATTTAGAATCAATATAATTAGTAAAATCTAGTATAAAATCCTCTGTTAATGGTCTTCGTCAAATTTCATAAAATGAAACAGAAAAAAAAAAAATTCTAATGTCGCCTTTAAACTCAAACAAACTCAATTTTTTTCAATTTACAACAAGTCAAAACAATTTTACAATCACAGTTCACAAATGTTCAGTTTTCTTTTTGTCTTTTTTCAATCTATGTACTGTCTATTTTTCTAAAAAATGTTCGTTCTTTCTTTCTATTTTTTCTATATGCTGTGTTAAACAATGTTCAAGTTTCTTTTCTTTTTTTTCTCTGTCCTTTTTCCATTGTCCTGTAGCTTTTTGTTTTTGTTTTTGTATTCATTTTTTTTCTTTTTTTTTTTTTCATAATAAATTGCTCATTTAATGTCCCTTTTTTCCCCAACCTTATATCTACCTCTTTCTGTCTTTACCTTAATACAATAACTATAGGTTCGCTTCCCATTTTATTCAATTTCAGTCTTTTGTACCATAAATTAAGCCTGATTTATAATAAAACTTTCTCAATAGCTTACGAGCATTCTTCTTCTTTTTTTCTTTTTTCTTTTGCACAAAATATCCGGGGTGTTTTTTTTTCGAAAGCTACCAAAACTTTTATCAATTCAGCCAACAACATTTCCCTATTCAAAACAATTCCAAATCCGAATCCCTGAATTTTCGCTACATCTGCTTCCGTCAAAATTCAGCGCATCTCTTAATTATCTCCAAAACGCTGTTTCAAAATATCTTCCCCGATAATAATCTCAAAGTCCTACTCCAGGGGAAACTCACAAAATACCTGTCTGCGTTGTCAGACACAAAAAAAACATCTGTCTCTTAGTTATTCTGCCTCCACGGCGAGACCCACGGCGAAACCATTTTCAGTCGACACGGACCACGACAAGTCCGAGACAATATCCATGTCTCCAATAATTGGTATCAACAACTTCCACAAAGAAACCGGCCTGATTCTACCAGCACCGAAAATATCGATTCTCCCAACTTCACAAAACCTTGTATGGCTTCTACCAGTACCTAAAATCGATCCCACGCCCGGGAGACTCCAACAAAAAACACTTCCAATCCACAAGTTCAAAACATGAAAACCTGCCCAAAAAGTCTTAACTACCGATATGCTAAATCCTTGGACAAACCACCGATATGCGAGATTCCAGATCTTGGACTGAAATTCTAATTTTCAATCATCACTACAAATTTTTACTCAGAAATACCTATTTATATAAAAAATTTCATTCCTAAGAATATTGTTTATTATTGCTGTCTATCATGTGCATGACACAATGACACGATCCCCTGTCCATTCAGCGGACTTCTGCCTTTCCTTTTCTCAGTCAATGCTTGTTTCTTCTTACCCTTTTTTTTCTCTCCCTCACTACGATACAATATTACACATAGCAGTAATCACAATTTTTATTTATTTATTTATTTATTTTTAATTATTACTAATTTTATCCTTCTAGAAAAGCCCTTGTCATTTAAAACTAACGCTTTCACCATTATAATCAACTTAAATCCTTTTTTACGAACCCAAACATTCATTGACAGAGAGATAGAAGTATTTTGAACGAGCGATCTACTTGCAGTTCCTTTTTTTTTCTTTATGTTGCTGGTTTGTTCTTCTTTTCTTTTCTTTTTCTTTCTATTAAGCATGATGCAGTTTCTTCCTTTGTCCTTTTTTTGTTCTTTTCGCGTCAGTCTGTTCCTTTTCCTTCTTTTTTGTTGATGGTTTGTTCTTGTTTTTTTCCTTTTACTTCTATCAATTCCAGCATTTTCCTTTGTCCTTTTCGTTGATGTCGTGTTGTGATGCTTAAGACTGTCGTGTACGGTAACTAGGTTTGTTCTGAGTCCTTGAAGAAACTTGAGTGGCACGGGCACCAAATCACTTATGTTATATACTCATATGCATATACACATGCATATACATGCAGAAAGAATCACAACTACACAACGATAAAGGACGAAAAAAGACTCTCACTTTATTGTAAGGGTTCGAAAAGGGTTACTCAGGGTTTTACTGTAAGAGGAATTTGGAGATCGAACAGAACTGCAATATATATTGACCCCCACTCTTATGGCCGTCAGCGTTCTGTCTTTCTCGTTCTCCAGGGTTGCTCAACCGGAGCTAAGGGGCCCAGCTCTCTGCTGGATGATGGCTTTCTTTCCTGCATCTTATCACCAACTGGTCTCCAAAACTCCATCAGGGGTGGCTTTCCCTACCACATCTTGTCTCTAACGTCTCTGATTCCCAACTCAATCGGGGGCCCTGAGGGCCCCTTCGGCCTGATGTGGCTTTCCCTTCCATATCTCGTCTCTAACTCCGTCCGATCTCTAACTGTCTGTCTTCTTATCTTCACCGAGTTATATAAGAGTTCAACGCTCACGCAATCTCCCACTCAATCTTTGGAATGGCATGTTTGATTTTCATCAAGCGTAAATAACTGTCATGCAGTTCAGAGGTCACTCTCTTCCGGTGCATCAGTCTATGAGTGTATCAAGGCTTTTATCTTGTCCCATTTCATCAGCCAAATCCGCCCATGCGATCTCTTTCGATTGCTGGCCATTGGAATGTGTCACTTCCTTCCGGTGCATCACTTTAGAATGGCATGTTTGCCCGGGCCGAAGGTCAATATATAACAGATACAGACCTTATATTGCCGAGTGTTAATCAAGGAGATATCAAGTAGCATTTTAAAAGTATTTGGTATGACGCAACCTGGGATGGAACACAGGTCTCCCGAACCATTGGCGAACACTTTACTCACAATTCAATCAATTTAGATGTGAGTAAACAAATGACTGATGTTACTGTTATATAGCAATATTTGAAAACATTTACTGTAAACAAAAGAATGAGCTCAGTTTCCTTTTAAAACGTATCTACAAAATGTGTTGGTAATTTATATATATATATATTATACATATGCAAAAAGTGGATTTGGCATTAAATTACTTACAATGGTTGATATGCCACAAAACCCAAGCAACCATCTATATATTCAATACATGAATGTTTATCAACAGGATTTGGCATTACTTACTTACAAGGGTTGCTATATCATGAATATCAACTTTTTCAACGGTCCATATATAAAACTATTTTTGTAGGATAGAATGTTTGAAACCATTTAACAGTGTGCGAAGCAATGAGATTTAGCTTGTTTAAAATGTTACGAATAATGATCTTCTAAGAAATCATATATACTCAAAATATACGAACATCATTAAATAAGTTTCCAGACTTTTTTCGTATGGGCACATTTATTGATATTACACGCAGGAAACTCTAGTCCCCTTGAAAGTAATCACCGGCTGCAATGCACTTGTTGTACTCTTCCAACAACTTCTGGAAGTCCTCTTGTGTGAGTGTGTCAATGAACTTCGTCACAGCCTCTTTCATCTCCTCAATTGTCTCATAACGACAGCCTCTGAGCTTAGGGAATAACCAAAAGTCACAGGGAGCAAGGTTTTGACTATAGGCAGGGTGCGGAACTGTCTTGATGCCCATCTTGGTCAAATAGTCTGTGACAAGGACGGAGTTGTGGACTGCTGTATTGTCCTGGTGGAAATTCCACTGACCCAGTTTGAAGAGTGCTGGCCTCCTCCGACAGAATCTCTTCCTGAACTACCTTAAAACCTCAACATAGTAACCCTAACCCTAAACCTTTGGTCAATCAACTCTGGTGTATTGATTTCCTTACTACTCCCACACCTCTCATCTTCCCTCACAGACTTTGTGCCTTCCTTGAATCTCTTATACCACACAAAAACTGATGCTCGATTCATGTAAGATGGTCGAAAAACAGTGTGAAGCCTTTAATACGTTTCTGTGGTATTTTTTCCAAGTTAAAAAACAGAATTTTATTGCATATCGTTCTTCTAAAGTGTCCTCACGTCTAGATTGTATTTTTGAAAATCACCAGCCTGTGACAATCAGGCTTTAGTAGGGTATATTCCAATTGCTTCTGTAGCTGTTCATTTGAACCTGGAATCATAAAAATTGCTCAGCCATCTTATAAGATGTATGGCAATAATATACTGAATTTTCAAGAGTCTATGACAATTTTGAATACCTATACAAAAAGTCTGGAAACTTATTGAAAGCACCACGTATGTGTAAAGAAGACTGTGGCATTAAATAACCTACAAGGGTTCATTTGCCATAACTGCCCCACCCCAAAAAAGATTCTAAAAGAATTTAAAAACCTGGCATGACTGGATGGCAAATATAATCCTCAGAGAATTCTGCAAGCGATTAAAATTTGACCATACTGACAAATTTCCAATACAATGAAATGCCTTCTTGAGAATTTAAGATAAAAACGGATCACCCAATTCCAGTCAGAAGAACAGACATAGTTTTGATTAACAAAAAGAAAAGAACCCATCATCTAGAGACTTAGTTTAACATCCCACAGTGTAAAAATGACGGAAGTCAAAAAGATCGATTTATTACTGGTCTTTTCTAGGGAGCCGGAAGATTTGGAATATGAAGAGGATAATGATAACAGTCATAATTTAAATCCTAGGAACAGTAACCAGGAACCTGAAAAATATACTGAATTAAACGGAAATCAGATCATTAATCGAGAACATCTAAACCAAAGCACCGCTGTTACATAGCCATACATGAATATGTGAAATAGACATATTCATACCGGTACGCAAAACGTTCATAATGTCCATAACGCACATAGATAACATAGGAACCCCGAAACACGAAAAACACTTACGACTTCTTAGTTCAGGTATGAAATATTCTATTACCATTTAGTTGAAAGGTTTTTTGACATAAGGAGAGAGATACCATCTTTCTATGCTGACTTTTCCATCTGCCCCAAACAACGTGCGACACCTACCGCAAGGCCTCGGCGAGCAAGCGAAAGTCAACCTTCTTCTTCCGAGGCAGTAAATCAACTAACTGACTTTTTTTCCAAATCCGCCAAATCCTCCGTGCACGCTTCCGGTGCATGACATCATTTATATCACCCGGTCATATTTTCTTTCTGGGGTTTCTATTGTGACATCTCTGAATGACACGTCCGCTCCGCTCGAGCGTGAACACCTGTGCTCATGTTTGCACCTAACTAACCGATGCGCTAAACGAAAGGTTCTCAGCCTAACTAAACCGAAAGGCAAGATATATAAAACGAAATCCCTCGGACATTATATTACACTGCTAAAATCAACAAGCGTTCTTAGAAGAGTTTTGAGGATTAGTGTTATATTGTCATCTGCTGATTCATGCAGAAATATACATATATATGCTGGATACATACCGACGCAATGATAACAGACGCTGTAATAAACGACGCAGGAAGACTTCTTTACAAATATATTTACCTCTCACTTTCTTGAAAGGGTTCGAAAGGGTTGTTCAAGGGTTTTACTGTGAGAGGGAGCTGGAGACTGAACATAAACTGTAATATTTTGACCCTACTGTTATGACCGTAACGTTGTGTCTTTATTGTTCTCAAGGGCTGCTCCACCGGAGGCCTAGGGCCCACTCAGCTGGATGCTGGCTTTCTTTATTGCATCTTATCAGCATCTTCGCTGGACCGCAAACTCCATCGGGGTTCCCGAGGGCCCCCTCGGTCGGGTGTGGCTTTCCTTACCACACTCGTCTCCAACTGTCTGGAACTCAACTGGCAACTTCACTGGCCCCCTGGGCGTCGAACTCAACTGGAACTGGAACTCAATTCAACTGGCTCGTCGAACTCAACTGAGTTATATAAGGGTTCAACGCCCACTCGATCTTTGAAATCGCATATTTGATCGTCATCAAGCGGAAATAACTGTCCTGCAGTTCAGAGGTCACTCTCTTCCGGTGCATCAGTCTATGAGTGTACCATGGGAATTTTTTTTTAGCTCGTCCCATTTCATCAGCCAATTTCCGCCTACGCGATTTCCTCTCATAACTGCCATTAGAATGTGTCACTTCCTTCCGGTGCATCACCTTGAATGGCATTTTTGGCCGGGTCAAAAGGTCAAAACATAACATTAGTACGAGTGGCTGAAAAAACGAAAGAATCAATGAGTTAGGAAGTTGGTTAAAGATATACGAGATATAAAAAAAAATGTCCGATTTGTGCCAAGCTTAAATCTATTTGAGACAACTCTGGCAAAAAAAAAACAAACTTGAAAACCCCTCGATAATAAAATTACTAAACAAATCAGACTACTTATACGACTTAAAGGAGATCATCTTCTGCTGGATCCCAAACCACATTGGAATCAGAGGAAATGAAAAAAACTAACTCTGCAACTAAATCAACTCTAACGATGGCTCTGACAAATACAAAATCGCAGACATGAGGGCCAGAATCAACATATTCTTTCACAAAAGAAATGGAGACAAGATTGGATTAAGAAGATATGTAATAAGCATTTTCAAATGAAACCCAACATAGTAGAATAGAAAATAGGCTTCAAAAAGACCACAGTTGGTTGTTTATTTATTTATTTGAACTTTTTTTTTTTTGAGGTCGGCTGATGGCATATCAACCTTTTTAGGATATCTAATGCCAAACCCGTTTTTATACAATGAACAGTTCTATTTCAAACAATTCAATTTAGCATAAGTACACAGTTTAGTTGTCAAAAACATTTTTATTTCAAGCAATTCAGTTTAGTAAATAGTTCTAATTCAAACAATTCAGTTTAGTATAGGTATAGTATTTTTCACATACAGTTAAATGCCAAAAGTAGTTACATTTCAAACATTTCACTTTAGCATTAGTACGTATTTTACACGTGAAAACAGTTCTCTTTAAAATAATTCAGTTTAGCATAAGTGCACTGTTTCAAAATCAGAACAATTTTATTTCAAGTAATTTTGTTTAGCATAAGGATAGATTTTTGTTCTATTCGACCCATTGATAGGATCCTATCAGGTGCTACCACTCCGGGCCATAGTGGACATGGGAGTGATGGCAATTAAGGTGTACTCTGTATTCCCCAAAGCTCCAGCTTTACTGAAACCTCACCATCAGATTTTTTAGTGTCATATCCAAGACACTCACTGTAGAGAGTTCTATCGCTCTGCAGAGGTGCAGTCGGTGTATTCTACAGCCTCAGCCTCAGCCGGTTCGTTGGTTGTGTTTTATGGCATATCAACCCTTGTTGGATATTTAATGCCAAATCCTGGAATAGATTGTTGGTAACATTATCTTTAAGTGACCTACAGCACATTTGTTTGCAAAGACTTTAATGGTTCCAAGTATTTCAAAGTAATACTAATAATTCAATGTAACAATCATTTGGGGGTGTCCTCGAGGTGTAATGGTTAAAACGATGGACTGCGGAATAGGAGTAAGCGAGTTCGTACTCCAGTCGCGCTATTACGTTCACTTTCGGACAAATACCCTTCCAAAAGATATGAACCCCCTTATCCTCCCAGCTATGGGTTAAATAGTACCACTACTGTTCATCGAGGAGAATGGCTTTGGCATTAAATAACTTACAAATGTTGATATGCCCTGAAACAAAGAAACCAAACCAAACCATAGTTTGTGACAATTTTTAAACGAGACTGAGTTCTTTTGTTTGCACACATTTCAATGTTTAGGCATATGATTAGTCAGTAAACACTTAAATAATCTTATTTTACATCAGTCAGAAGTCATTTGTATTCACACAAATATTTCAATTGTTTGCACGCAGTTAATGAGTATACATATGATTTCTTAGTCAATAGTTTGCTGGTAATCTTTTTTTAAATAAGTTAGAGCTAATTTGTTTGCACGAGTAGAGTGTTCGCCAATGGCCCGGGAGACATGGATTCAATCCCAGGTCGCGTCATACATAAGACTTTAAAAATGGTTCTTGATACCTCCTTGCTTAACACTCAGCAATATAAGGTACGTATCAAGGGTAAAGTGGAACAGTCAAGGGAAAGGAGTAGCGCCCTCCCCTACACCTTGGTGTAGTAGCTATTGAAAAGGAAGCTTTCTGGTTGCCCTCGACTACGGTCGCCAACTTTACTTACTTGTACACAGTTAAATGGTTCCGAGTATTCTAACACGAATATGTCTATTAAGTATAAATTATTAATTTGCACTCAGAGAAATTATTTCAAGTATCTGAGACTTAATCAATTGATCACGCACCCCACCAAACGGGTAAGTATGGTACAAGGACGTTTTAGGTGGGTTCTGGTACAAAGCCGTAGCTCAAGTACACCCTGGGGCTCAAAAATGTCTTGGGCTCCGTCGGCATCCCTCTAAAAAGAGGCGCTTCAGCCACTATGTGATAAACGTAGCCTCTACAAGGATGGTTAGTGCCTCGTGACATGAATGATGGGCTTCACCGGCACCAACGTCAGGCAGCCTCGGCCGAGTAACCAATGCTGTCAGAGACAGCAAATTACCCTATCTGACATTTATAATTTATTTTAGGCACACAGTTAAAGACTTTCAAGTGTTACTAATCAACCCTAATAAATATATTCAACATTAGTCACTCGTTAGCACGCATCTAAATTGTTTTAAGGAGTGCTCGTTAACACTGACAATCCGATTAAACATCAATCATTTGTTTACACAATTAAATGATCAAACAATTCTATTTCCAACAATTCGGTTTAACGCAAGTCATTGTTTGCACACTGTTTGAATGTCAAACAGTTCTATTTAACCCATAGATTGGACCCTATCAGGTACTACCACTCCAGTTCAGATTTGACCTTGGAGCAATAGCGATGGAAAGGTACTACACATTTCTTAGAGCTCCAGTGCTGGAGCCTCACCATCAGATGTTTTAATGTCATTTCCAGGGCCTTCGTTATGGAGGGGTCCTATCCCCTCTGCAGAGATGCAGTCGGTGTATTCTACTGCTCCAGTCGACTGGACTAAGTCCAGAAAGAAACAAGTTATAATATCCCAACTGCGAATCGGTTATATATGACTAACACACCAACTAAATGACATCAGAGGTACCTTTTAAAATATCTGTATAAATAACAGTTGTTCTTTCCAGGAATAAAATTATTGCAAAAATATAACAAGATATATGAACTTCACCCTTCTCAGGGTGACCCCAAATCCACTTGACAAAAGACAACTGCAGACAATTCACTATCGAAATCAAAAAAGATTATTTAAAAAGCATTTAAATTAATCTGATCGTCCCTCAAAATTTACCACAAAAAAATAGCCCCAGACGGGTTGAAATGCCGTTAAGTCAAATCCATCAATAAATAATTGATGCTGTTTTTTTTTTCTATTTATCCTGTACTGTGTACATGAAGATTTATTTTAAAGGCATTCTTATATGGATAATGCTGAGACTGACAAATTTTTCTCACTAAAATGTCTGTTGCTATAAATATATTCGGACATACTGTATATTATTGTTTTATCTAACCTATATTTTTATTTTGTTAAGTACAGTCTAAGATAAGACGTTATTTTATAGAAACCAGGTCTTTATTTTATATTTTTAAAAGAGGAGACGTCTGCTGATTCGTTCATTTTTCTTGTGTATTTATCTTTAGAGTTTTCTTTAAGTTGCAGGGCTTTTTTTTATCGTTAAGATGTGTGGCACAGGCATTTAAATTATCTCCTATTTTATCGATCTTTTGAGTTTGTAGACGCGTTTTTAGACATTACTTTTAGACCATTCAATATCTTCAATTTAAAAACGTAAGTTACAAAATATGTTTTCAACTATACGTTCGTAGAAGTTCAGAATACGTTCACATATGAGATACACACCACTAATATTATTATCTTTAAAAGAATTTAAGAACTTCTCCAATTTTATTTTCACATACTTCGTACAGGGAAAAGCGAAACGTTACTCCTATAAGTTTTTTTTAAATTAACAATAACTTCAGATTGTCTTGTTCTGTTCCTTACTACACACACATATACACACATTTCATCATCATTAAGTCACTCTGATTGGACAGATTTCCCTGACTTTCTCTCTTTTTCTCTCTGTCTCTCTCTCCGTCGGTCCGTATGATCCATCGCTCCCGGAAGGTCTTCCAAACTACATCGTGTGTCCGCACAGAACTTTTATAGGTAATTTCGTGCTATTCAGCCTACAGGGCACGTCAATGCGAAGGGATCTTTTGAGGAACGTCACTTATGAGTGTCCTGCATGTCGTTTTCGTTTTACTCGAATACTCTTTGTGAAAGGAAGTCAGTGGCTGTACAGTTGTTATTTCCTAGGGTGTTGCTTCCGATGTTTGTTCAATATAGCTCGTAGCGTTTGCCTGTAAAGTTCTCCATCAGGCTTTTTCTCTATTCATTTTGTCAGCATTCATGTGGTGCATCGATACAGAAGTATTGACACCACCGCAGCTGGGAAGAAACCCTGTTTTATTTTAATGGATAGATCAGACTTTCATATGTTCAATAGCTTATTGCTATGCGTATATTGACATAAATTTCTGTTGTTGATGTGCTGCTGCCGAGAAAAAGTTCCTTTAAAGAGCCACTGGAAGCCATGGGAAGTAGCATGGTAGATGTTAAGTTAGGTGAATGTATCCAAAGTTGGATCAACGGTTAGCCTCACCAAACGTTAGGCAGAAGAACTTCACAAGGCTACGGTCAGAGTCAAGTTCAGTCAGGAAACTATTGCTACTATTCAATAAGAGTGGCGTCTATTGATGAGATAAAAACAGCAAATGAAAATTACCAAGGCTCTCAATCAAACCATATGTCCAAGCCACATTGTACTTTGTAGAGGAAAACAAAGGACGTGTTCGGCTCAAACTGGAAATTTGACACCAGTGTTTGAACACTAGCTAGAAAACTTAAACTAAAATAAAATCGAAAATTATTTCGATGAAAAAACACAGTTCAAATAAGGACATTTATCTTTAGGACTTTACATAGCTGAGCTAAAAGTGTATTCAGACAATTGATCTAAGGAGTAGAGCTTTCGTCAATGGTCCGGGAGACCAGGCTCCAATCTCAAGTCGAGTCATACCAAAGACTCAAAAAATGGTACTTGAAGACGCCTTGATTAGCATTATAAGCTAAGGTTGAAGGAGGTGCCCGTGGTGTAATGATTATCGTCGCAGTAAATGGACACGGCGACACGAGTTCAAATCCTAGACGATACTGATTGCATTTCACATAGCACTGATACCCTTGGGAAAGGTATAAATCCAATATTCTCCCTCCAGCTATGAGTAAATATTAGTGCAGACTAGGTTTTTCAGGCTTGGTGAGACAACTAGTCTAGAAGAAGGAAAACTCTGAATTCAAACCTGTTAAATTCCGCTTAAAAATTGACCTTGTGTCATATCCTGCCCGAGCGGAGGGGTTGGTAAATATGATAAGCTAAGGATCAAGGGTAACGTGGAGCAATCCAGGGAAAGAGTAGCACAATCCCCTACTGGACGGTGTAGTAGCTAACTATGCTTACTTTATGCATGGTCGCTAACTATGCTTACTTTATGCATGGTGACAAAGAATGCATACCCCACGATACTGGTAATAATTAGAAGTTTGTCTCAACATATGCATGCAAAAACTCTATCAATGACGTCATAAGAGAGGTAGGAATGCTTCTCCTTCCACGTGCTCTAAAAAACTAAATAGGATTGAGAAACTTAAATCCAGAAATGTGTGCGCTTCATTCAACGGCAACCGTTGCACAAACATCATCTGCTACACTCAAACCAATGAAAGTGAGAAAATGGACATCATCACGTTCAACAATGAGCTATCTTCAGTTGTCCGACAAATTCAAAACACAACGTTCTAATCATCGGAGGAGGCATAAATGCTCAAACAGGCAAAGACGAAACTGATAAATTCTGCTTACACAACCCATCAAACAGAAATCGTGAATTTCTAAAAGACTTCCCTCTAGACAAGTGATTAACAGGCCTTAATACACACACACACACACACACACATATATATATATATATATATATATATATATATATATATATATATATATGCAAAATGGTGTTAAAATTACTCAGCATATTTTTTTTTTAATGGAACAACTTTTGAATGAAAAAAGAAGAGATTTTTCTTTTAATCATATTTTTCTATCTTTTGGCAATTATATTGAACTCATCATAGAATATATCATTCCTGAAATGTCCCCAAATTTGATTATTAAAGAAGTTATTTCTTTTTGCTTAAATGTTAAGTGACTTTTGTGCAGCCCTATATCATCAACGGTAAGATACATCAATCTCTTTTTGGTAATATATCATTCTTAATTATGAATACGCTTAAGTTGTTTTGTAACTAAGTATTTGAAACCGACCGACATCAGTCTTGCATCAACACCTGGTGGAAGTTAACCAGAACGAGAGTGACACAAGGTTGAAGCATACAGAATGAATAATTAGGGGAAAACTTGAACAAATGAATATTGCCGTCAAAAGAACCAAACTTCGTTGTGAAAAGAAAAACGTTTCCGACTGCCTTTGACCGTTTGAAGACATGAGAAACAAGTCATTCAGCACTGTAAGTGAAAATTTTCAAGATAATAAGTAGGTTTCAGTTTGGGTTTCTTTCGTTTAATGGCATATCAGCCTTTGTTGATTATTTGCTGTCAAAGCCATTCTTGCGGAAGAAGAGCAGAAATACTATTTAAGTCATAGGTAGGAGATAAATGGGTTAATAGTTTTCCAGAGGGTAGTAATCCGAACGTGAGGTGCCCGTGGTGTAATGGTTATCGTCGCTGGAAATGGACACAGTGACACGAGTTCAAATCCTGGACGAGACTGATTGCATTTCACATAGCACTAATACCCTCGGGAAAGGTATGAATCCAATTATTTTCCCTTCAGCTATGGGTAAATAGTAGGGCAGAGTAGGTTCTTCAGCCTTGGTAGGAGAAGGAAAACTCTGAATTCAAACCTGTTAAACTCCGCTTTAAAAATTGACCTTGTGTCAGATCCTGCCCAAGCGGAGGAGCCGGAAAATAGGGTAATCCGAACGTGAAAGTAAGAGAGTGACTGGAGTTAGAACTCGCTTACTTCGAGCGCATTAGATATTATCCTAGAGCCCCAGCCGACTGGGCTAAGTTAAGATTTGAATAGAACTTTATCCAAAAGAGTTAACACGGTACATTCACTTGGTTTTCTTTTGAAAGTAATGCTTATTGTAAAAAGACCTTAACAACTTCATGAACCTCGTGTGAAATTACAATGAATCGTTCTTTTTCACATCTCGAATAGCCCAATCTTCTGTCAATGTATTTCTCGTTCTGTCCTGTTAAATAAAATATTTCTCCATCAGCCATTACTTTTTGCAGGTTACTGACACTAAATTTGAATAAAAGCATTTTCGAATTATCAAAGGAGATATTGAGAAAATGCTTTTAAAATTTAATGAGCCATCAGAGAAAGGAAATTTTCGTTCCATTCTGAAAAGATCATTCTTCATATTCATGCCTACGTCGACCTACGGGTAAATATTCACAATGTTTAGTCACTTTGAAAACGAAGGAGCCTTTGGTGATGCTAAAAGTCTCGCATAAGAACGTCTGTTCCAGAGAAACATTGTATTTTTGGATCACTGGAATTAAGAAAGGGAAATCTTTGGGTGTAAAATCGCTACTTCGATGACCCGCAATATAATGTGCTGAATTCGAAATATCTAGAAAGTAACATTTTAAAAGAATAATAATCAGAAATATTCATTTATTGGTGTATTTGATAGATTATAATTGAACGATATTTCGTAAAGATAAAGTCATAAAATATCAGGTTGGAACAAAATATAATGTTCGATTTTATAATATATTTTTAAATGAAAATAAAATTATAAAACTATCTAATCATTAACCTAACCTCTATTGCCCATTGGCTTAGGGTAAGACTACTCTAACGAGTGTCCTGGATATGACACTAAGCAATCTGATGATGACGTTCAAGTAATGCTGGAGCTTTGGGAAATGCAGAGTACCCCTTTATTGCCATCGCTCCCATGTGCACTCTGGTAGCGCCTGTTAGTGTTCTATCAATGAGTCGAATAAAACTAAACTTTGTAATTATGCTAAACTGAATTGCTTGAAAATAAACTGTTTTGCATGTTAAACTGAATTATTTGAAATAGAACTGTTTTGACATTTAACTGTGTGTAAACAAAAACTGTACTTATACTAAACTGAATTTTTTAAAATTAGAATTGTATGACTAAATTGAATAGCTTGAAGTATAAATGTTTTTGATAATTAAACTCTGTAAGTTAGCCACAGTAGTCGAGGGTAACTCGAAGGATCCCTTTTAAATAGCTACAACACTGAGGTTTAGGGAAGGGCGCTACTCCTTTCCCTGGATTGCTCCACTTTACCCTTGACCCATACCTAATAATGCTGAGTGTTATTCAAGTCTGAATAAGTTACTATTTTTTGAGTCTTTGGTATGATTGACCTGGGATTGGATCCCGGTCTCCTGGACCATTAGCAAAAACTCTACTCATTAGGACAATGGTCCAGTATAACAATTAAACCATGTAGTTGTAAGTAAAGTTGGTGACCGTAGTCGACGGTGACCAGAAGGCTCCCTTTTCAATAGCTACTACACCGAGGTGTAGGGGAGGCCGCTACTCCTTTCCATGGATTACTCCACTTTACCCTTGATACATACCTTATATTGCTGAGTGTTAAGCAAGGAGGTATCACGTACCATTTTTAAAGTCTTTGGTATGACGCGATCTGGGATTGAACCCAGGTCTTCCAAACCATTAGCGAACACTCTTCCCACTAGCCAATCCATTTAAATGTGTGTAAACAAATATCTGATGTTACTGTTCCATAGCAATATTTGAAAACGTTTACTGTAAACAAAAGAATGAGCTCAGGTTCCTTTTAAAATATATCTACAAAATGTGTTTGTAATTTATATATATATATATATACATATGGAAAAAGAGGATTCGGCATTAAATTACTTACAATGGTTGATATGCCATAAAACCACAGCAAACCATCTATATATTCAATACATGAATAAGCAAGGAGGTATCAATTCCCATTTTTTAAAGTCTTTCGTATGATGTGACCTGGAATTGAACCCAGGTCTCCCGGATCATTGGTGAACACTCATGCTAAACTCAAGTGAATGAAATAGGACTGTTTATTTGTATAAAAATGGATTTGTCATTAAATACCCTACAAAGGTGGATATGCTATAAAACCCAAACAAATGAACTAACAAACATAACACCATTGCTGCTTTAAACCTTTGTACCAAAACCAGATATGAATACGTGAAATGGACATATTCATACCGGTACGCAAAACGTTCATAATGTTCGTATATATATACATAGAACATAGGAATCTCGAAACACGAAAAACACTTTATAGTTCAGGTACGAAACTTTTAATTACCTTTGAATATAAAGGTTCTTCGACATAAGGAGAGAGATACACATTCTTTCTATTCTGGCTTTACTATCTGCCCCCGCCTATCTCGTGCGACACCTGCCCAATGACTCCGCGAGCAAGCGAAAGTCTTCTGCCGAGGCAGGACTCAACTCTACACACTGACTTTTTCAAAATCCTCCAAATCCTCCGCGCGCGCGCTTCCGGTGCATGACGTCATTCACATCCATGGGTCAACCTTTCTATCGGATTTTTATTTTGACATCTATGAACGACACATCCTTCCCGCACGCGCGTTAACACATGCACTCGAGTTTGCACCAAACTAAACCATGTGCTGAGCCGAAAGTTTCTCAGCCTAACTAAATCCAAAGGCATAAAAAGAAATCCATCGGCCATTATATTACACCTTATGTTGTATACAGGAATAAGGAGATAATAAAACTTGTTTATGAAAATATTTATCTCCCTTCTTTATTGCAAGATCGTGTTCAAAGTAGGTGTGTGAGGAGAGAGAGTGATAGTCAGATAGACAGTTAAACGCCAGGATAGGGTATCTTCATTCTACCTCTCCGAGTCTCGTTCAGGGCCAACATAAGTTATTTGTAGGAAGTGACTGTGTTTTGATATTTAAGTTCCATTTTGTAGGGATGTATTTAATTTGTTTTTATACATGGTTGCGTGTTCTCTCAAGTCAGAAGGTCGCCAATTTGTTGGTGACATGTTATTTGGTAGATATGTATAGTCCCCCAAAATTTAATGTTGTGGTTTTGTATATATTTAGTTTAGTGGTATGTTATGTTTGGGAAAAGGCATAAAGAAAAAGGTAAAATAGGCAAATGGAGACAAATGTAGTAAATGAAGTAAATGAGTAAAGATATGAAACGGCGCGCACAAAAGGAACATTCAAAACAAGGCGACAAACAAAACAAACTTATATTCAGAACAAAACATGCAATGATACATTTAAAATATTACTATGGTTCTATATTGTTCGTAAAATAGTCCTGTGTGTACGTGTATGTGCGTGTGTCTAACACAACTAAAACTAGAGAAAGGTTTAAATAATAAAAGTGTCCTATTCATGTCGACTACATATTTTTAAATGTTCATTTCTTCCTCTGGTTTGAAACAGTTGTTGTTTCCGAGGCTGGAAAAAGTCTCATTAACAAAGTATTTTGAGGAAAAGAAGGTTTGCGTGGTTTATCCATTTTGTGGCTTTTGACGTCTGTTGGTGAATAAAAGAGTCACATTGGAGAGAGTGTGTTAGCACTGAAATAGAAATTGGGGGGAAAAAGAAACAGTGTTTGAAGACGAAGTATTTATAGAAAATACGTGTTTTGGAATCGGCTCCAAAAAACGCGGGACGAAATTCAAACGTGGACGTAGTTTTAAGCAGGTCACGTGGTTCTCCCAGCCAATTGTTTCCCGGGACTGAATATTTGCGTGCGACCGCCATCTTTGTTGTGGGAACAAGTGGTATACCGCCCAATTTAAATTATAGGAGTGTAAGTCCTATATATTTGATCATCTTCGCTTCTTCTTCGTTCTGGGATTATATTAATTTTGGACGTTAGCAAGTTTTGTACATTTAGATTTTTCTCAACTTCTCAACATAAGAATGTCAAACCCATCCCACTGAGCCAACGCCCCAAACTGGTTGACGTCAAGTGTCTCTGCTTTCAGTTTTGTGTCCACTCTACTCGGTGTGGAAAAATTTTGTTATATATTTTCGGACGCCCACGCATATATCCTTCAGGTAAACCACAAACGCAATTTCTGGGGCATTCCGTTTGTTTGCTGTTTAACTTAAGACACAGGTGCCCGTGGTGTAATGGTTATCGTCGTAGGAAATGGACACGGCGACACGAGTTCAAATCCTGGACGAGACTGATGGCATTTCACATAGCACTAATACCATTGGGAAAGGTATGAATCCAATTATTCTCCCTCCAGCTATGGGTAAATAGTAGGGCAGACTAGGTTCTTCAGCCTTGGTTAGACAACTAACCTAGGAGAAGGAAAAATCGGAATTCACACCTGTTAAACTCCGTTTAAAAATTGACCTTGTGTCATATCCTGCTCGAGCTGAGGGGTTGGTAAATATGTTATGACACAGCTGAATCCTGTTTTTGAAATCCAGTAATATGACCTGTCAAAGTTTTATATGCAATATATTGCACCTTAGAACCGTATTCCGTCAGTGAACAAGCTAATTATACGCTTGTAAAATTCTTTTGGTTTTGTTACAAAATATTAGACCATCTCGTGTGCAACCATTTTCTTTTTTTTTATCAGTCTCGTTATCCAATGGATTTTACTGCTTCAGCATATCGCAGAAGGAAAATAAAAGAAAACAAAAAAATATACAAATATATGGATCTTGCCGGAGAACTGGACAAAGCTACAGAGCATAGAGGTTACTGTCATACTAATTGTAATTGATGCACTCAGAGTATTTACTTGTAAAACAGACTGGAGGAATTAGAGATCAGAGGTTAGATTTTTCTCGAATACGGCAAAAAGACTTGGAGAACAGAGGACACTTACTGTCACTTAATCTCCAATGAAAGCAAATGCCGTTAGTAAAAACCTCACAAGAAGTGTTATAATTAAAACGAACCCGTGCAATAACACAATTTTTTCAGGAAAATGCTCAATGCTGTTAAAGCAGAACAGCTATAATCCTGCGGAAGCAAAATTACGAATATTCTAGTATAATGATAAACGAGTCTGATATAAAACAAAATCAATTTTGATTTTAAAAAATAAACAACAAAAAAAGAATAAAAATAGATAGACACAAAACAGTAAATTAACTCAATATGGAAGCCATTTTTTTCAATTATTGTATAAAAACGTCTTGGAAATAGTTCGTAGGCGTTCAAGATAAATTTTTCAGGCATTTTATTCCATTCCTCTTCTAAAGCAATCTTAAGTAAACCAATATTTGATTTGGAAGTCATATTTTTAAGATGCCCCATTTAGCGTAAACAAGAGGGTTAATACGAGGGCTTGAATCTTGTTTAATTGCTGGCCTCACAGTTTTCTAGGAGATTTTCAGTTCATTAGAATGCTTTGTTATTTACGTTAGGGTTTCCTGAATTACCGTAGCGAGATCAGTTTAAAAGCCTTCTTTTTGTTTTTTGTTTAATTCTCTACTCTACCTTTTCTTTAAAAAGCTCTTTTTTTAAAAACATTTTTTCTTTGGTTTGTATAACGTAGACAAAGAAGATTTGGCTTGGTTACGGCGTCAATTAAATCATAGATTCTTTGTCGTTTATTTTCTGCCTCATTCATATCGGGCTGAATTTTTTTTTTTTTTAAAAAGTACTTGAATAATAGTGCTAATCCTGAAAATTTAGATATATCGCTTTTTTCCCCCAAATTAGACTCATCAGACTAAAAAAAAGGTTTTAAAATCAATTCCATTCCATATTTGGTTTTCCCACTATATATATATATATATATTTAAATCGAAGTGCGTTAATGTCAATGGCTTATATATATATATATATATATATATATATATATATATATATATATATATCCCTTTCTTTTCTTTCTCTCCTTATCACGATCCCACTCTCTCTTTTTATTTAGCTATTTCTTCCTTTGCTGAACTTTAGAAAAACCCACATTCTGATGAGGTCTTTTTGAAATCCTCATGATCATATCGTGCTACTAGCACAGATTTCCCTGACCCTTTCTCGCCACTCGTCTCTATCATCCTTCGTTCCCGGAAGGTATTTCAGGTTAAATACCGTATCAGCACGGAGCTGCCGTAAATAGGTTCTAGCTGAACGTCCAACCTTTTCTCGTCCATGTGTAAGAGTCCACAGGAATACATCGCTTATTTCTCCAGCAGTGTCCTGCATGTCTAATTCTTCTAATTTGGATAGTTTTTGTAATGGGTAGTAGGTGGCCGTACAACTGTTGTTTTGTTGGGTGTTGCCTCCAAAACTTGTTCAATACAGTACGTAGCACGCTTTTGAACGCAGACAAAACATAATACACGTGCTTTTTGAAATTAATATGAAATATTATTTTGAATCTGTTGAGTGTGTTTCAGTTTATCCAATTTTCCACTTATTTATTCACAATTAGTCAGTTTACCTAATCTTCCATTTCTTTATATATATATATATATATATATATATAATCATCATGTCACGCCATTGGCATAGATAACACGCACCCTTTCTCGACACCCTTCTCTATCGTCCATTGCTTTCGCCAGGTTTTCAGTGTTACATCCCGTATCGGTATTGGCACAGAGCTGATGTATGTAGGTTCTTGATAGTCGTCCTGTTTTTACTTGTCCATGTGAAGGGGTCCACAGGAGTATATCACTAATGAGTTTGTCCTCACTTCTCTAGCAGTACCCCACGTGTCTTGTTCGTCTAACTCAAATAGTTTTCATGATAGGTGGTAAGTGGCCGTACAGCTGCTGCTTTGTGGGTTGCTGCCTCCATGAATTGTTCCATATTCCTCGCAACATTCTTCTGTAGTTGCCGTCAAGCTTTTTCTCCATGCGTTTAGTTAGCGTGCATCTAGTGCATCCATACATCAGTATTGATACGACTGCTGCCTGGAAGAAACTGCGTTTTATTTTATCTGTCAGGTCTGACTTCCATATGACCAATAGCCTATGGTTAGCAGCCCATGCTTTTGTTAGTCACGTGCTGATGTCTGTCTTCGTTGATCAGACCCTGCTTCTGAGTTAGGTGAACTTGTCATATATATATGTATATAAAGTGAAGAAAGTTAAAGACAGTGGCTTATATATAACCAGGAAAAATTAAATATGCCACTTTTTTCTCAAAAACTTGACAAATCAGAAGAAAAATAAACATTTTAAGAATTATTCTATGTTTTGCTTCCGTACCCTGTGGGCTTCAGTGAAAGGTAAATCGGGTAGAAAAACCTGATTAGAAGCGTGATAATTAAAACGAACAAACGTAATTACATAATATTTTCATAAGAATGATTGATACTGTTGTGACAGAATAGGGGAAAAAAACCCTAAGACATATTATAATTATTAACTCTCAAAATTCGTTAACTAATATTGCATATTCCTTTGGTTTGGTTGCCTTATTAAACGGCCTATCAGCCATCGAGGGTTATTGAATAACAAAATTATCCTTGTGAAAGAAAAGAAGTGTTACTTTTCAGCCTATAATTGGCGGGTATGAGTTGCTTCATACGTTTCAGATGAGTATAATCTGAAAGTGAACGCATTAATGAGAGTAGAGTTTGAAATCAGGTTCGAGACCGAAGTCCAGTACATAAGCCATTACACCAAGAGGACTTCCTCGATGTACACAATTGTCAGGCGGTAATGTGACAAAATGGCTGACCAAAGGTGTTAATATTAAAATGTACAGTGATATGGTAACATCTAAGTACACGTGATATTCATGCAAGGACACACACACACACACACACACACACATATATATATATATAGTACAGTGAAAATAAAAGAGAAAATATCTGAAAGAAAATAATATTCATATTTTTATATTTCATTGCGTTAAAGTATCGTGGCAAACATAAGAATAATATCCATTTCAATTTATAATATTCCACGAGAAAGAATAAAATGTTGGAATTTTTGGTGTTGAAACAAATTCTATTTAAAGAAAAACATTATTTATAGCCGTACATATTCATTATCGGCAGTAAGATATATATATATATATATATATATATATATATATATATATATATATATATATATATATTTGTGTGTGTGTCTGTCAGTGTGTTGTGTGCGTGTGTGTGTTGGCTAATAAAAAGTATGAAAAAATACGAAATATTCAGAGAATGTATGTATTTATTATAATATAAGCTTTTTTTAAATCATCTTCTTGGAAATGTTAGGATGAATTGTTTTAATGCTTCATCTGAAAATTATTTACAAGCGAAAAAATCAATCTTTGAAATCTTTTTGAAATACTTCTAAGATGACACATCGCATTTTAACATCGCACTGGAGATGGTTTCCCAAAAGTCTTATTGTTAATCGATGGCATATCAAAATATATAAATGAATACGTGCTCTGATTATGTTGTTCTTAATTATCTTAATATCTATATACCGTCTTATTTATTTCAATTGCGCTCTAATACACGCACACACAGAGTTATATATATATATATATATATATATATATATATATATATATATATATATATATGAATTCTTCAAATTATAAATAAAAAGCGGTATGCATCTTAATTTTATTTGTAAAGCTAGAAACTAAAAACTAAAAGAAAATGTCTTTAATTCAGAATCAGATTTTCCAGACCCCACCCATTTTTCAGCAGTAAACAATTCACGAAAAAAGTCTTAATGCTCTGACCTACTTCGCCTTTTACAAATAATTAAAACAAAACAGTTTAAAACATTTTTCTCTTTGTGCTAAAAACTTCTCAATGATAACAAAAACAGTGAAAAACATTTCCTGTTGCTCGTATTAAACGAGCGACATCTCTTTTGTTTCTCCCACTAGCTGCCATTTTGTTTCCCCGAGATCGCTTGCGAACTTTTGTTTCTTGTATCTTCAAACAAAAGGCAGGTTGATTAAAGCTCATTTGTCATTTCTTGAAACGAAATTTGCCGTTTTGTTTAGTGGCAGAGAAAATATTTACTTTTAAATCTTATCGGCATTGTTTCAATGGGATAATTGCAGGGAGACTCACGACCGTGAACTCGATTTAACAAAAAAAGAAAAAAAAAAAAAAAAAATTTGTTAATTCAAAAAGAAAAACAGAAAATGAAAAAATAGTTTTAACCCAGAAAAGTTAGTATTTTATTGTTTTTCACCCTAAAAGTTTACATAATAGCCAATTTCACGATAAATATGTGAAAAAGAAAAAAAATGTAGAATTGCATTCAAATAAACGATTAAACAGTCTAATCAAAGCATCAACAGAATAATTAACCTTAAAATTATGTATATCGGCTCATTGGCCAGTGGAGAGGGTGTTTGCCAAATGGTCCAGGAGACTAGGGTTCAACCCCAGTTCGCGTCATACCAATGACTTTAAAAATGGTACTTGATACCTCCTTGCTTAACACTCAGCAATATAAGAAATGTATCAAGGGTAAGTGGAGCAATCCAGGAAAAAGGAGTAGCGCCCTCCTCTATACATCGGTGTAGTAGCTGTTGAAAAGGGAGCCTTCTGGTCACCCTCGACTACGGTCGCCAAATTACTTATACATATATATATATAATACAGACCCCTCGGTCTAGTGAGTTGAGAGACCGTTGTTCAATCGATGGTCGAGCCATACCAAAGACTTTTAAAGGATTCTTGATACCACTTTGTTTAACACTCAGCATTATAAAGTATGGATCAAGGGTAAAGTGGAGCAATATGAGGAAAAGAGTAGCTCCTTACCTACACTATGGGGTAGTAGCAATTGAAAAGAGAGCCTTCAGGTCACCCTCGACTAAGGTCGCCAACTTTACAAACACGTGCAAAAACTACAACAGAGAACAAGAAAGTTACTCTCTTTCTCTCTCTCTTACTCTCTCTCTCTCTCTCTCCTCACAACATTTCATCTTTCTTTGTCTAGCTAAAGAGGTTGATTCACAGTCGGGAGGGGCAGTAGAATACACCGGCTGCACCTCAGTAGATGAGAGAGAGACTCCTTCAAACGAGTGTCAAGGATATGACACTTAACAATCTGATGGAAGTGGAGCTTTGGGGAATGGGAAGTACTCCTTCATTGCCATCTCTCCCAGGTTCACCCTGGCCCTGAGTTGAAGCACCTGATAGGGTCCTATCTATGGGTTGAATAGAACTAAAACGCGTACTTATCCTAAACTGAACTACTTGAAATTGAACTGTTCTTAACATTGAAACTGTACTTACGCTAAACTGAATTGTTTTGGACATAATCTATTGTTATACTAAACTGAATTGCTTGAATCAGTACTGTTTGACAAAAATGAATAGCTTGAAATAGAAATGTTTTTGTCAATTAATTGAGTACTTACATTTAAACTGCGTACTTATGCTAAACTGAATTGTTTTAATTGGAAATGTTTTTGACGTTGAAACTGTAATTTAGCTAAACTAAATTATTTGAAATAGAACTGATTATTTGTAAAAAATGGATTTGGCGTTAAAAAACCTGCAAAGGTGGATATGCAATAAAACCCAAACAACCAATAAATCTATTCATAATTGTTACTCTATTCCCGACGATTACTAAAAAGAGAAAAAGCGAATAGACTTTTGTATTAGCGAACCAAGACAGGGATTTTGTGTGTTCGTCATTTCTTCTTTTCATTTCAGTGGAGTTTACTGAAAGTCCGACTGAAACTTAGGACGTAGCGCTACAAGGGTCTACCGTGAACCGTATTACTACAGACGTCTATGAGGCGTAGTAGTATTACAACAGTCTGTTTGAGAACCGTACCGTTGCATAAAAAGTAGGGTAGACTGGACCTTTTAATCTTGGTATGGCAACTGCACTTGGAGAATTCTCATATATATATATATATATATATATATGTGTGTGTGTGTGTGTGTGTGTGTGTGCGTTTATGTGAATATACAAAATTATGACGATAATCTTGGATTACTCGTAAATTTACATTCCTATGTCAGAAATACCAACAACGTCTCATGGTAGAGTAAGATACTGCTGAAACACTTTCTATCATTAATAATGATATTTTGGCTCCAAAAAACCGCAGCTGATACCCTTCGATTATAGCTTTCTAGACTGTCTTTTCACGAAGCGATTTGTGTAGATTATATTGCAATATCGTACATTGTAATGTGTAAATAATATTGTAATATTGTAAAAAATGAGAAACATTATTTCAACAGAAAGAAATAAAATCTTCATACCCAAAGAATACTTTTCCAGATATATAATCATCCTTGAGGCATCTGGAAATATATTCTTTGAGAATCAAGGTTTTCTTTCTTTGTGTTGAAATAAGGTTTCCTCATTTAAATTTTTTTTAAGTATGGTTTAATTCTGAATGATTTTGATATTCGAATGTTGATCTATATGAACGTGCTGTAATGGAATAACCAGTACACACACACACACACACACACACACACACATTTTTATATATATATATATATATATATATATATATATATATATATATATATCATCGTCATCATGTCGTGCTGGTAGCACGGATATCCCTGACCCTCTCTCACCACTCCTCCCTATCGTTCATCGCCTCAGGCAGGTCTTCAGGACAACATCCCATATCCTCACATAGTTGCTGAATGTATGTTCGTGCTGGTCGTCCTTCTTTTGCACGGCCATGTGGGGGGTCCATAAGAGTACATCATTTATGAGTTTGTCCCTGTTTCTCCAGCAGTGTCCTGCATGTCTGGTTCGTGTAACTTGAATAGTTTTCGTGATAGGAGGCAGGTGGCCGTACAGTTGGTGTCTTGTTGGGTGTTGCCGCCAGGACTTGTTCAAGATTGCTTGCAGCATTCTTGTGTAATTGCCGTCTAGCTTCTTCTCCAGACGTTTTGTTAGAGTCCATGTAGTGCATCTATATAGCAATATCGATGTGACCGGTGCCTGGAAGAAAGTGCATTTCATTTTATCGGTTAGGTCTGATTTCCATATAATCGATAGCCTATTGATAGCTGTCCATGCTTTCTTTAACCTCGTGTCGATGTCCTTTTCGGTTGATGCGACGCGGCTTCCGAGGTAAGTGAATTTGTCTACTAGTTTAAAAGGGGTTCTGTCTAGATTGGAGATGTCCCCCGTTTGATTATAGCATATATATTCCGTTTTGTGTGCATTGACATAGAGGCCTATGCCTGCGGCTGCTCGTTCCAAACTATGCAGTAGTGTTTCGGCTTTGTTGGGTGTATTTGCCAGTATCACTATGTCATCGGCGTAGACGGCGTCGGTAATTGTTTTTGCGGGGTACCTTCTGCTTCTTTTCTTTGTCAGCTCGAAGCCGTTCTCTCTGATTTTGTCAATATATATATATATATATATATATTGACTCTTATCATAGAACACACCGACTGCATCTCTTAAGAGGATATAATACCCCACCCAACGAGTGTCCTGTATATGACATTAAACAATCTGATGGTGAGGCTCCAGCAATGCGGGAGATTTGGGGAATGCGGAGTTCCCCATTATTGCCATCTCTTCACGGTCGACTCTGACCAAAAGTAGTAGCACATGAAATAGCCCTATCTATGAATGAAATAGAACCGTTTGACATTTAAACTGAGAGCAAATAAATGACTCATGCTAAATGGAATTGTGAGAAATAGAACTGTTTGATCATTTAACTGTGTGTAAACAAAGGACTGATGTTTAATTGAATTTTCACTCATACGTAGCAATACGTGGAACAATTAAACTTTGTTGACTTATGCTTACAAATCATATACATCTCAAATAACCAGATTTGTCAATGAATAACCTACGATGGTTGATATGCCATCAAATCAAACATATCATTGAGGATATAATTGCTTTACTTCTCCAATTCCCGTTTTGTATTATGTCAGTGGAAATATTTACTTTTCAACCTGGTAGGCGTTGTTTCTATGATATAATTACAAGGAGGTTGCTGACCGTGAATTCAATTTAAAGTAATGTTTTTAGACTGAAAAAAAAAAATAATGAAATAGCATTTTACAAAAGAATACCCTCCAGAACATAACATTTTTTTTTATCCAGAAAAGTCAATATTTGATAGTTGTTGTTTTTTTTTCTTTCTCGTAACTTAACATTGTTTACTATTTCATGTTAAACATCTATATCAAAAGAGGATTTTTTATCGACCAAAAAGAAAACAATCTTACTTTATGGATCATAAAAAACACTGGCGTTTATATGTAAACTGGAACACAACGGAAAAATGTGAGGATAAACTCATTTGAATATGCACAAACTCACGCACATACTTCTAGTAAACTGGATGGGTCGAGAGGGTGTTACTTAAGATGATTGTCTTGGGCAGGAGTAGCATGCCAGTGCCTTTATCTCTCCAAGACTGCAAATAGTTTGAATTCAAGTTTCCTTCTTATACCATGGCAAAAAAGCCCAGACTGCTCTACCATTTTGTAGTTGGAGCAAGGATAGTCGAATTCATGCCAGTTTTCTCCGAGGATTAGCGCTATGTGAGATGCAAACAGCCTTGATCTGGAAGTCAGTTAGCCGAGTCCAAGTCATACGACGATAACCATTACGTAAGCAAAAATATGAACAAGCAGTATGGGAAAGGGTTTCAGAAATGCAAAAGGCTTACATGATGAGTGTGGATAACATCGTCACATGGTTTTACTGTTCATGGGTGGGTCAGGACAATGGATCTACTTTTCAATGAACTGGCGCAAAATAAAATAAAAAATGAGTTTCAACGAGGCTTTCCACAGACATGTAAAGCGGATAAGTTCAGGTATTCCCCTATGAAGAATTTACTTTAACAGTTATATATATATATATATATATATATGTGTGTGTGTGTGTGTGTGTGTGTGTGTGTTTCCTGATTGAGAGCCACTGAAACACCGGTCCTTATTTAATCGTAAAGACAATGATAAAGATGTATTAGAAACTAATAGGGATCAGCTCGATAACGGATATCTCCGAGACAAGGAAAGATATAGATAGACGAGGGCCAGATGAACGTAGAATATTAATCCAAAAATTAGGGCCCGTGATTCTGGAGTAGTTAATCCCCCTTAACCATTTTTAGGGTCAATTAGAAAACACTTGACAGCTATATAAAATGTCTTCACCTTATCTTGTTTAACTATCTCGGTCCTAATTGAAACAAGAGGAATATCTAGAATGACAACAGCTGAGTTAATTAACAGACATATTAGGAATAAATGTAAATCATGTATGAGATAGCCATACGATCTTGGTCTGTTTAGAAAATCACACCTAAGAATAAGAAACCCTTACCAGAACGCAAAATTGGAAGGGATCGACCGGTAGATTAATTCCACTCCCGTTTCTTAATCGTTCTAACACTTAACATTTTGACCCCCTCTGCCCACGCCTATGAATGAAATAATTTGTAATTTGATTTCCACTTTTATTCTTATTTTTATGCTTATTTTTATTTTTATTTTTTAATTTTTATATTTTATTTTTTAATTCCTTTATTTTATCTTCTGAATACGAACTGTAACTCCACATTTGATACTCTGCAACGAAAGAGAAGCATGTAAATATAATCATCTGACGAGTCGGAGAGTATAGTAATATTCTCCGCCGAAATAAATTTATTATGACCACTTAACCGAGTTTGAGTCTCCATCAAATTGTACTATATATATATATATATATATATATATAAATATACCACTAAAATATCCAGTGTCCAAGGACAGTAGGTGTGGATTATTCTTTACAGAGAATATTTGAGGGTAATCATTCTCTACTTTGCGACAGGAGGGAAACATGTAAAGAGTCATCTGACGAGACGGAAAGTATAGCGATAATATTCTCAGCCGAAATAAATAATTTATTATGACGACTTAACCGAGTTTGAGTCTCCATAAAATTGTACTATATATATATATATATATATATATATATATATATATATATATATGAAAGTAAATGACTGAAATGAATCTGAGAGTATGGAGAAATATAGCAAAACAAAATAATCTAAATGTGGTGAATTCTCTACGAAGGAAAGCCGACCTCAAGACTCTTCGGCTTCAAGGAAACTTAATCAGACTTTAAAATGGTGAAACAAGGGTTGATAGAACAACGGTAGATGTTTAATGCTTAACGATTGAATATCCTTCGTTATTTTATCCTAATTGTTTCACCATTTTAAGGTTCTGATGAAGTTCCATTGAAGCTGAACTAATTTCACGTAATGAATTCATCACTTTTGGTTTACTTTGTTTTTCAATTACTCTTTCTCTCTCTCTCTCTCTATATATATATATATATATCATTGAATAATCTGCATAAACCTTTTGTTGCAGAAGAATTGGGATATAATAAATGGTTATATAAAGAGGCTCCATTTTGGTGTGGTATATCTATGATGAAAGCCAAAACCCATCAAAGTCTGGTGGTATTATACGATATTGCTGCTGATATCAGGCTTTTTGGTTACGATTCTTCAGTCCCAGACCCATGGCTGACCTTTGTTATCATCTGATAAAACTTACTGTTATGTAACTTGGCATTAGAATAGACTTCTGTTCTTAATCATAAATGCAAAACATTAATGAATTAATTATTATTTGAGACGCACTTAGCGTAAGGATTATCATCGTTGGAAATGAAATCGGTAACCCGAGTTCAAATCCTAGGCGAGGCTGATTGCTTTTGACTTTGCACTAATATTCTTGAGTAAGTTATTATTTCTTTTCTTATCTCCCCAGCTATGGATAAGTGGTAGGGCTAATTGGGCTCTTTAGTCTTGGTTAGATAACCAGACAAGAAGAAAAATTGAATTCGAACCAGATTTGCTCTGTTTAAGAAAACTGACATTGTGTCGGAACCTTCCCGTATCGGAGGGGTCAGGTCAATATATACTTGTCAAACCTCAGGTTTCGACTAGTACACGAGTAACAGGATGATGAATTCTTTGTCAGAATTCAAGAGCCCCGCTCTCTTGGTGGGGATTAATCTACGCTGATTGTGTCGTTTGCAGAGGGGTAGGATCCTCCCATATAGCTGTGTCATGGTTAGGGGATTAAAGCGCATCTCACTATAAGACTCTAATTTTAGGGATCTGGTGACTGGTAAGTACCCATTAACTGCGATTACTCATAGATCCACTTATAACCCGGAGCAGTAAGAACGGTTATGTTCCCATTTATGTGTCAAATAGATCTCTTCCAACATTATTTGTTTTTGATGAAACCATTGGTTAAAAAAAAAAGCTTTAAGAAAACAAGTACACAAAATATGCTAATATGAGCATGCTCGGAGAGACTAAACAGTTCATTGACTGAAAATTTCATATGATTGTCATCCAGATGAAAAAGTGACCGAATCGGATTTAGGAAAAATAAAGAAATACATTACAAATATATGTTAGCGAAATGGGTTTTTGATATGTATTGTAGATAAGGATTGGGTGGTTGGTTGGTTGATAGGTTGGGTTTTATGGCATATCAACCTTTGTAGGTTATCTAATGCCAAATCCATTTTTGTACAAATAATCAGTTCTTCTTCAAATGATTCAGTTTAGCATGAATACATACTTTGATTGTAAAATTCGTTTTCAAATTATTCATTTTAGACAAACAGTTCTAATTCAAACAATTCAGTTTAGTATAAGTATAGATTTTGTCCTCACACAGTTTAATGTCAAAAACTCTTCTATTTAAAAAAAAACTTCCGTTTAGCATAAGTACGCAGATTAAATATCAAAACAGTTCTATTTCAAGTAGTTCCGTTTAGCGTAAAGACGCTTTCTTGTTTATTTTACACATTGATAGGACACTTTCTGGTGCGATCAATCTGGGCCATAGAAGACGTGAGAGAGATGGCAATGAAGGGATACTGCTCATTTCCCAAATCTCTAGCATTATTGGAACCTCACCACCAGATTGTTTAGTGTCCTATTCAGTATACTCGTTTGGGGATCTTACCTCTCTGCAGAAATGCAGTCGGTGTATTCTGCTGCCCCAGCCGACTGGGCCATTAAAAATTAGGTTATTTTGAAGAGAAAGAATTCACGAAAATAAGTTGGCATTAGAAAAGGAAAAAACAGAGAAAATGTGTTATTATTGTTAACTGAAAAGCAGCTAAAAGACAGATGAATTGTTTTGACACATCAAGGTTACTTGTTAACACTCCAAAGTGACCTTTTCTCTAAATTTAGGATAAAGCGTCGAATATGGGATTTATATATTTCAATCAGCTTTAACCTTGCTTCGTCCCTACACTCAGTTGAAAATATACATAAAATGACAGGTTTTATCCCACTCAGCAGAAGATCACAGCAGACCTATGAGAGACAGTGAAAGAGCAGTGTATGAGTCGGTAAAGCAGGTTTCCTGAACCTTTGGATCTTTTAATCTTGTGCCGGACTGCCTTGAGTATAGAGAGCTAGAGATTGCAAAGTCTAAACCTTATACAAGAAATTTATGGTCTCTTAGTAAAACTATGCTCAGTCGGCTGAGGCTGAAGAATGCACTGACTGCTTCTCTGCAGAGGGGTAAGAACCCCCAACTGTGTTCTGGATATGACACTAACAACCTGATGGTAAAAAGGAGGTGCACGTGGTGTAAAGGTTATCGTCGCAGGATATGGACACGGCGACACGAGTTCAAATGCTGAACCTGACTGATTGCATTTCACATAGCACTAATACCATTGGAAAAGGTATGAACCCAATAATTCTCCCTCCAGCTATGGGTAAATAGTAGGGCAGACTAGGTTCTTCAGCCTTGGTGAGGCAACTAGTCTAGGAGAAGGAACACTCTGAATTCAAACCTGTTAAACTCTGCTTAAAAAATTGACCTTGTGTCATATCCTGCCCGAGCGGAGAGGTTGGTGAATATGCTAACAACCTGATGGTGAGGTTCCAGTAATGCAGGAGCTTTGGGAATGCAGATTACTTTTTTATTGCCATCTCTCCCAAGTCCACTCTGACCCGGGGTGGAAGCACTTGATAGGATCCTATCTATGGCTCAAATGGAACTAAATTCTGTACTTAATTGTTTGAAATATAACTGTTTTTGACATTGAAAATGTGTACTTAAGCTAAACTGAACAGTATTAAATAGAACTGTTTTGACGTTTAACCGTTTGTAAACAAAAAACTCGACTTATCTAAACTGAATTGTCTGAAATTTATATCGGTGTTAAATGACCCGAAAAGGTTTGATACGCCCTAAAACCAACCAACCAACCAACTGAGTAAAATTTACTGACCCTGTTTCATCTGTTATAGACATTTTTTATATACTAAATATGTTACTTTTGCAAGTTCTGTTTTGTTCTGTGTTTCTGGGCGTCGACTGTTTTTTTTCTTACTTTCTTCTTCTTTACTTTGTGGTCCCATTCATTTACTCGCTGCCTGGTAACTCCGACAACCAATTGTTCTGTTGTCTGGATCTAAAAAAACACAACGTAGGTAGATAACGTATCAGTCTCGTTATCTGAAGATATATCCAACTAGTAGAACGATCAGCGGACTGGAAGCAGAATCACCAAAAGTTTGGCGAGGACAGCGTTACTGCCAAATTATGACGTCATATCTAGAACTGACTTTTTAACTAATGCATACTTATAGAAGAACACCGATGAAAGAAATATGTTGACTATTTGAGAGACTATGTTGAAAAGTAATCTCTATTAAGTCACATTCCTTGTTCACACAATGAACTTTTCAGTCTGTTTTAGTACAATGAACGCGATTACCCAATTGCCAGGCATAAAAAATAACCTAGACGAGTTAACACCCGTAATAACCAAACAATCAATCAACCAGATAATCATCTTATAGATTATAGTACTCACTCATCGACGCAGAAACATGATAAATTGACTGTTTCTTGAGTTTCGTTTGTTTTGGTTTTAAGGAATAAACCATTGTAGGTTACTTAATGCTAAATCTATGCTTATACATATAAACAGTTCTATTCCAAACGATTCAGTTTTGCACAAGTACACAGTTTAAATGTCAAAAACAGTTCTATTCTAAACAATTCAGTTTAGCTTAAGTACGCATTTGAATTGTTTAAACAGTTCTATTTCAAGTAGTTCAGTTTATCATAAATATGCAGATTAGTTCAATTTGACCTATAGATAGGATCTTATCAGGGGCTACCTCTCTGGGCCAGAGTGAACCTGGGAGCAATGGTGATGAACGGGTACTCCACGTTCCCCAAAGGTCCCGAATTACTGAAGCCTAATTTTTAGATTATTTAGTATCATAAGCAGAACATTTTTGGGGGAATCTTACCCCTGTGAAGAGATGCAATCGGTGTATTCTACAACCCCAGCCGACTGGGCCAATTATTTCTTGAACAAAACCAAAGAACCGATTTGTATAAGTGTAATGTGATAGTGAATTTGAAGCCAAATGTAAAGTCGACCTATGCAAGGAACATTCTGGATTAATGGCTATATTTTTTTTAATTGAAGAGTTACCTCTCATTTCAACGCGACTCTGATCACAAGTAAAACAGTCAAGGCTGCGCCAATACGAGTCACAAATAACTAGAGAAAGATTAATTGATCAAAACGACATCGATCGATCTACAGAAGGGATCAACTTTTATCTGAGAATATCCGCTGAATTTATTATGTTTGTCTTCTTGTTATAATCGGCTGTAAAGCTCTTTTTCTTTTCTTTTCTTTTCTCTCCTTTTCTTTTTTCTTTTGAAAGAAAATTGGTTTATGACACATTTTAAAAATCAGTCCAATCTTTATTAAGTTATTTACTAAAATTTAGAAGAAAAAAAAGTCCGTTAGCTTTTACTGAAAAGAATTTCAAATGTACCACTTTAGTACCTTTCAATACAGCTTTTATCGTCCTATTTTCAAACACATTTTTATTCGTACGCTTTTCATAAAATTTTAAACACTCACATTTTCTTTCACTTCCAAAATTCTTAAAAGAGATTTAAACACCGACTATTTACGCACTTTGAAGAAGTAAAAAAAAAAAAGAATTTTTAAAAAGTGATACTCAAAGATTCAATGGCTTTTATAATAAACTCCAGTTCTAAGCGTTTATTTATTTTTATATTTTGTCCGATTCTCTTTTTCCCGCCTTTCATCGTTTTAGCTGGGTGTCCATTAAAGATGTCCGCCATATTTTTCGCCATTAACTTCAAGCTTTTATATTAGACCGTTGGCATTTTTTTCCTTTGCCTCCAACTTCCAGATGACAGAGGAATACCAGAATGTTTTTAACCAGTGCCACTCATAGCTAATGCATCCACTTGTCATTTATTTTTGAAGACAGTCACACAAATGGCTTTACAAATGGCTTTTGAAGAAGCGCATCAAACTAGACATCAATTTTACATATGGCGTCTCTCTCTCTCCCTCTCTCTCTATCTCTCTCCCCCCCCCCCTCTCTCTCTCTCTGTAACTTTCTTTTTCCGTATCTGTCTCTCTCAAAGAAAGATCTCTTCTACAACTGCAACTGGTGCGTGTGATGATAAATTCGCATCTTTTTTCAAATTAAAATTAGCATCATTTCCATATCATTCCTCCAAATTTTTGTTTATTTCTTTCTTTCTACCAGTTCACTTTTATCTGCAGATTACTGTCATGTTACTTGGCTTTATCATTATGTGAAGGAATTATCATGAAATTTGAGTTACAAAATATTTTCTTTTCTTTAAAATGCCAACCTCCAATTATGAAATCTGAAACGAAAGGTACAATAAACTAGTGTCGAGATATCTAGCTCACTCAAATAAATCTATCCATAATGTTCGAAATTAAGTCGAATATTTTTATTGGTCACAAAAATATTAAGCTCATAGACGGAAGTGGCACCATTATTTTTAGTAGTTGAAAAAGATACACTTATCCTAGGCAGAAGTGCTGACTCTACTTAATTTTGCCCTGTCGGCTGGGGCTGTAGAATACACCTACTGCAACTCTGCCAAGGAATAAGAATCCCTCCTATAACGAGTGCTCTCGGTATGACACTAGACAATCTGACGATGAGGTTCCAGTGATACTAAGGCTTTGGGGAATGCAGAGTACCTCTTCATTGCCATTGCTCCCAGGTTCACTCAGGTCTGGAATGGTAGCAGCATAGGGTCCTCTCTATGATTTAAATAGAACTAAACAGCATATTTATGCCAAACTGAATTGCTTGATTTAGAACTGTTAGACTAAACTAAATAGCTTGAAATAGACTTTTTTTGACAATAAAACCGTTTACTTACATTTAAACTGCGTGCTTAAGCTAAACTGAATTGTTTGAGATAGAACTGTTTTTGACACTGAAACTGTACTTACGCTAAACTGAATTGTTTAATATAGAACTATTTTTAACATTTAACTGTGTGTAAACAAAATATGTACTCATACTAAACTGAATTGGCTGAATAAGAATTTTTTGAATAAACTGAATAGCTTGAAATAAAAATGTTTTTGACAAGAAAACTGTGTACTCATGCTAAACTGAATTGTTTGAAATAGAACTGATTATTTGTCAAAAAACGGATTTAGCATTAAACAACCTCCAAAGGTTGATATGCCATGAAACCCAAACAACCACCCAACTAACCCACTTAAATGATAATCCTTTTCACATGCACTATGCATCTATATATATATATATATATATATATATATATATATATATATTCATCCATAGACAGACTATTTCGTTGTATCCCAACTCGTCAGTGTAGCTAGACACGTGAGATGCTTCAGGCCAGGATCGAAACTCGGCAAATGTTTTGTCAGTCTGATGACATATCCATCGACCAAGCCTGCAACTTAATGTCAACTCGGAAATGTACGCATATTTATCAAATTTCTTTTATTTCATTTTGCGCTATCGGATGCCAGAGTGTCACTTCGTTAGAATAGCTTTACATTAGGCGTGTTGCAACCGTTATATTCCTTCGAAAGAGTGCTCAGCCACCCCAGAAGGGGGCGCATGTGATAATTTTCAGTTGGGTAGTAAGTTTGAACTCAAGTCACGCTCTTACCTTCACTTTTGGACTCATACACTAAGTAAAATATGGATGCCCTTATCCAACCAGCAATTGGTTAAAAAAATAACACCACTGTCCTTCTACTATGATGACTTTGATATCAAGTAAGAGACGAAAGTTGCTAAACAAAGATGAAATTATATATATGTATATATATATAATAAAAATATCAATTGATCAATCAAAACAAGTGACGACCGAAATGCCTTTTCTTCCACATCTTAGAGCTCAAACATACCTTCAGATTTTCTTTAGCCACTCTAATCAAAAACATGGCGAAAAATCCTGAAGATTACAAGAATCTGCCGTTATTTCTAAAATAAACCATATAGGACAACGCCCAGGTTTTTTCAGATTTAACATATGTGGGGGATATCATACTACACGAAAGTAATATCAAAATAGAAAACGGATAAAAAAAGACATTTTTTTTCATTCTGTCAAACCATACTTTTGATGATTCTTTCCTAATCACTTTCATTTCCCCCCTTTTTTGCTCCTTTCCACCGAGACATCAAATTATAGTAAATGTCTTTGATGAAACAAGATATGTCAAATTCCTCCCCTCCATTTCATTCCCATCAGCTCACTAAGATTGTTTCCATTTTCATACGATCAAAAATCTCTAATGAAACCAGATATATTTGATTCTAAACTTTTTCATTCTTCCTGCTACACGTTGATCTTCTCCACCATTGTATCATGTTCCCCATTTGCTTAAATATAGAAAAACTCAGAAGAAGGTTTACCCTGAAAGATTTATTGAAATAAAGAACGAAATAAAGCTGATACTACTAACCCTTTGTCAAGCTGTGATGTATCCAACCTTCTACATATTTCTATCATACTGTCAGATTCACCACAATTTATCATTGAAACACACACACACACACACGAACACACACACACACACACGAACACACACACACACACACACACACACACATATATATATATATATATATATATATGAAAATGAATAGAGATGAAAAACACGAGGTCTTCGGTGGTTATTTTTTTATAGAAAAATATTTGTCAGTGTTAAACGTTTCGGTTTTTAGACCTTCATCAGGGCATTTAAGTTACTGAATCAAACGAAGATGAGAAAGTTCCTAATCTTTTTTGTTTCATTTATTAACGTACGCATCTTCATTAAAGTCGAAAAACAAAACGTTTAACATTGACGAATATTTCTAAAAACAAAATGATCCTTTACGAGATTGCGTTTTGTTAATCTTGGTTCATTTTCACGCAATCGGGTTCATTTCCAGTTTTTCCCACGAATATATATACATGCTGTAGTGGTAATCGTCGTAGGAAATGAACACAGTGATCCGAGTTCAAATCCTAGACGAGGTTATTCGCATTACACATAGCGCTAATACTCTTAGTGAAAAGTATGAATCAAACCATACCCTCTTTACAGTACATAATGATATATATATATATATATATATATATATATATATATATATATATTGTCATATTCGTTGTATCACAACTCTTCAGAGCGGCTAGACGCGTAGGACGCTTGAAGCTGGGATAGAAACCCGGCCAACTTTGCGTTAGACTTGGTATAAGACCGCTCGGCCAACAAGCGTACCACGTCAGCTTGGGAATTTTAAGGTATATTAAGCAGCAGCAGCAGCGTTCGTTTGTTTACATTTTATACATTACCGGATACCAGAGAGCTCAATTCGTTCGAAGAAATGACTCACAAGGTTTGATATGCCGAAGCAAACAAATTTAACATTTTAATTCTTGCTTTTAGTGTAATAATGAAATTTTTTAAAGTGATTCCCGGGGTAAAAAAGAGTTGAATCTTCTGGATAAGAGAAAGAACAAGCGAACAACTGCATTTATAGCTTGAGAATATCATCCTGTGTAGCGCCTCGCTTATTTCTACCAGACTGCAAAAACAAGCTATGGCAAATAGTAGGACAGACTGTGCCCTTTAACGTTAGTATGGCAACTGGTCCCGGAGTGGTGGGACCCCTTCAGGTGCTACCACATCAATGGCTCAAATAGAACTGCTTGACATATACTGAGTACAAACAAATGACTAAAGTGAATTGTTTGAAAAAAGAAGTGTGGTCATTTAACTGAGTGTAAATAAAATGGTTTTTACTTGAATTGTTAGTGATAGATAGCAGTACTTGGAAACATTTAACTTATGTTAATTTGAATCATGAGGTCTCCGTGGTGTAAAGGTTATCGTCGTAGGAAATGGACACGGTGACACGAGTTCAAATCCTGGACGAGACTGATTGCATTTCACATAGCACTAATACCCTTGCGAAAGGTATGAATCCAATAATTCTTCCTCCAGCTATGGGTAAATAGTAGGGCAGACTAGGTTCTTCAGCCTTGGTGAGGTACTATTTACCAACCCCTCCGTTCGGGCAGGATATGACACAAAGTCAATTTTTAAGCGGAGTTTAACAGGTTTTGAATTCAGAGTTTTCCTTCTCCTAGACTAGTTGCCTCACCAAGGCTGAAGATCCTAGTCCGTCCTACTATTTACCCATAGCTGGAGGGATAATAAGGGGGTTCATACCTTTCCCAAGGGTATTTGCCCGAAAGTGAACGTAATAGCGCGACTGGAGTACGAACTCGCGTACTACGATTCCGCAGTTCATCGCTTTAACCATTACACCACGAGGACACCTCAGCCTTGGTGAGGTAACTAGTCGAGGAGAAAGAAAACTTTGAATTCAACCTAGTAAATTCCGTTTAGAAACTGACCTTGTGTCGCATCCTATTCGTGTTGAGGTGTTGGATAAAATTGTACACACATAGATTTCAATAATCTTCTGATTACATTTGGTCTGTTTTTCTATCTTTCGTTCACCTTAATTTCAATTGGATTTTGTTTATCGTAATCCGTTTTATCTCATTATTTCATTCTCTGTGAATTTTTGTCTTTCTTCGATGTTAGCCTTAATAATAGACTTTGGCTGATAAATTTATTTATTCTGATTGGCAGTTATACATTTTACAAGAACCTGTATATACCGTTCTCTCTGATCGATAGACAAAATCAGAGAGAACGGCTTCGAGCTGAAAAAAGAAAAGAAGCAGAAGGTACCCCGCAAAAACAATTACCGACGCCGACTACGCCGATGACATAGCGATACTGGCAAATACACCTGACCAGGCCGAAACACTACTGTATAGTTTGGAACGAGCAGCCGCAGGCATAGGCCTCTATGTCAATGCACACAAAACGGAATATATATGCTATAATCAAACGGGGGACATCTCCACTCTAGACGGAATCCCTCTTAAACTAGTAGACAAATTAACTTACCTAGGAAGCAGCGTCGCATCAACCGAAAAGGACATCGACACGAGGTTAACGAAAGCATGGACAGCTATCAATAGGCTATCGATTATATGGAAATCAGACCTAACTGATAAAATGAAACGCAGTTTCTTCCAGGCAGCGGTCCCATCGTTACTGCTATATGGATGCACTACATGGACTCTAACAAAACGGCTGGAGAAGAAGCTAGACGGCAATTACACAAGAATGCTGCAAGCAATCTTGAACAAGTCCTGGCGGCAACACCCCACAAGACACCAACTGTACGGCCACCTGCCTCCTATCACGAAAACTATTCAAGTTAGACGAACCAGACATGCAGGACACTGCTGGAGAAGCAGGGACGAACTCATAAGTGATGTACTCTTATGGACTCCCACCCATGGCCGTGCAAAAGAAGGACGACCAGCACGAACATACATTCAGCAACTATGCGAGGATACGGGATGTTGTCCTGAAAACCTGCCAGAGGCGATCAATGATAGGGAAAAGTGGCGAGAGAGGGTCAGGGATATCCGTGCTACCAGCACGACATGATGATGATGATGATGATGTATATACCTGTTATAAGAAAAAAAGTCTCTGTATCGTTCATAGTCTGTATAAATAAATCTGCCTGATTGAAAATTGGTGTTAAAATTCTGATCTTTACCAGGACGTACACGCTGATTGAGATGGGAAAACGAAATCACAGTTGATTTAATCTACAAATAAGAAAGAAAATGAAAAAACAGGAAAGCGAAAATGAATTAAGGATGCGATTTAGATCGGAAGAGAATCAAGGAAAAGGCAAAATGATGACAACAAAGTCAGATAATATAAAGGTGAAGGATATTAGTTAAATAGATGAATGAATAAATAAATAAGGAATTACTTTTGTGGAAATTTTGGACAACATTAAATCTTTGATTTCTCTTTTGCTGTTGCCCAGTTTCTTGGATTTATAGAATACACCGACTGCATATATGCAGATGGGTAAGAACCACCCCAACGTAATGCTCTGGATATGTCAAACTATCAGATGGTGAGGCTTCATTCTTGGAACGTTGCAGTACCCTTTCATTGTCATTGCCCCCAGGCCCACTCTGACCTGGAGTGATAACACCTGGTAGGGTCCTATCTATGGGTAAAATAGAACTGTTTCACATTTAAACGAAGTGAAAACAGATGAATTATGTTAAATTGAATTGGTGATAATAAAATTGATAATTTAACCATGTGTACACAAATGACTGATGTTTAATTGAATTGTTTGTTTTACATAAAAATACTTGAAACGATTTAATTGAACGGAAACGAATGTGTAATTATTGTAGCGGAATCACCTATTAATGGACTCAACCAATCTCCATAATACCGGAAGATGCAGCAATACGAAGTCAGTCTTGATCAGGAAGCTAACCTTGCCCGCCGTGTGGTTGTGCGAACGAGCTTACCGTCCGATATTCTTGTAACCATCCTTCGTTCTTGTAAATATTTGCCTATACTATAACCGTGGTGTTCTGTTCTCTTTTTGACCCCTTCCAGGGCCATAACAATAATGTTGAATTGAATGATGAGTGTTTAATAGCAATATTTATAGAAGTAAAATACTGAATCCAAACCTCTTAAACTACGCTTAAAAAATATCCTATGTTACATCCTGCCCGTGCAGGGGTGTTAGTAAAAACACATTTGTTAGAACTTCACTATGTGAAGACAATTGATTAATATTTAATAGAATTATAAGTGTTAGATAGGAATAATTGAAACCTATTTAACTGTGTAGAAACACTAGCAAAAGTAGCGAGCAAATAAATTGATTCTAACTCATTTAAAACTGAAATCACCGACAAACTGTGAAAACAAGTGACTGACGTTAAATTGTGACTAGTATAACAATAGGAGCCCGTGGTGTAATGGTTATCGTCGTAGGAAATGGACCCGGCGACACGAGTTCAAATTCTGGACGAGACTGCGTTTCACATAGCACTAATACCTTTGGGAAAGGTATTAAACCAATAATTCTCCCTCCAGCTATGGGTAAATAGTAGGGCAGACTAGGTTCTTCAGCCTTGGTGTGTCAACTAGTCTAGGAGAAGGAATACTCTGAATTCAAACCTGTTAAACCCCGCTTAAAAATTGACCTTGTGTCGTATCCTGGCCGAGCGGAGGGGTTGGGTAAATATGAATATAACAATACTTGAAATCATTTAATTGTTGAAAAATGTTCTCAGACTCGTTTAAAAAAGTTATCAACAAAATGTGTTTATAAATCGTATATTTAATATGTGTATAAAGAAGATTTTGCATTAAATATCCGAGAATGATTGATATGCTATAAAACCCAACCCAACCAAACCAAACCGAACCCTTAAGGTAGAATCATATCCTATGCCTTACTATAATCTATCCAATTTATAGCAAAGTTTTTCCTCCTTATTTTCAATTCCTTCCTGATCTTTTGATTGATATACAGTTCACCTAGTTGACTGGGGCTGTAGAAAACGCCAACTGCTCCCACCCGGTGGCTTCCCGTTGGCCAAAGAAGATAACCCATAGTTGATTCAAGACGGAGCCTTTGTGGTTGAGCAGTTGACTAGCAAAGTAGTCATGATACTGGCATCAACAGATTTTGGCCGTT
The DNA here is from genome assembly GCA_963585895.1 of Sepioteuthis lessoniana. Taxonomy (NCBI): domain Eukaryota; kingdom Metazoa; phylum Mollusca; class Cephalopoda; order Myopsida; family Loliginidae; genus Sepioteuthis; species Sepioteuthis lessoniana. The sequence continues at coordinate 102,698,691 of OY757913.1, read as the reverse complement.
CCTGGACAGATTCGACGACTAGGCCGAACTCCACCCGATAGATTGTCTGGTGATGTGGAACTATGCTGGCCACAGCCCTAAATATAATACATTTCGTTAACCGTCTGGGCCCTTATCTTGGGCACGGTACCAAATATAATACAACATTTTGGTCCAGTTACCCGTACCAAGCATTATTCTTAGTATCTTTGCACAGTACCAAATGCAGTGCCATCGCTTGGCCGTGGGTTTTCAGGGTTGAATCCTCTTTATGGCTACGTCGTGGGTTTTTAGGGCCGAATCCTGCGTCTGTATGTGTAGCAGATTTTCAGGGTTAAATCCTGGTACCGATGCCAAATGCATGTTCGGATAGTTTGTTTATCAATCCTGTCGGTGCTCACGTTATATTTGAAAGATCCACAGATAAAAAAATGACACAATCCATTTGGAACTTCTTCGAGGTGATCCGTTGGAACAAAGTTGCCTGGGTGTTAGCAACTCAAAAAACAAGAATTCTCCATCAACAATTAACAATCATTTATTGTTCGATGTTTTGACAGCACGAGAGAGAGAAAATCTGTAAGTGTCTATGAACAGACAAAAAAGACACGCCCCCACCAAGCCTAGCAGATCACTCTGAATGCAAACTTCTGACAACTGACCAACTGGCTAAATGACTACTTTTTCAAAATTCGCTGAATTTTATATATCTAAATTCAGGATATCAGCGGGGGGGGGTGCCCATGTTTAATGGTTATCATCGTAGGAAATGGACACGGTGACAAGAGTTCAAATCCTGGACGAGACTGATTGCATTTCACATTGCACTCATTCCATTGGAAAAGGTATGAATCCAATTATTCTCCCTCTAGCTATTGGGAAATAGTTGGGCAGACTGGGTTCTTTAGCCTTCTCGAGGCAACTAGACTAGGAGATGGAATACTCTGAATTCAAACCTGTTAAACTCTGCTTAAAAATTGACCATGTGTCATATCCTACCCCGGCGGAGGGGTTGGGTAAATAAGATCAGCGGTGTGGGTTGATGTCATCTTACTAAATTATTGCGTCCTCTCTCACGTGTCCGTTTTTTCTCCAATCAAACCTGTCACGGAAAAGATATGAATGCATTTTGTTTATATTTTGGCAGTCCTGTGTTGTTCGTTATGTACTCGCTTAGACTTTCCAATTAGATTTACATTTCCGCTCAAAGATTTTAGTTAACTAAACTGCTAACTGAATAACTCGCAGCCTAACCAAACCGGGAAATAAAATAATTAACCCTTACGGCAACTGTGCCACAATGCCAAACCCTAGTACCTCTATAATTTTACCCCGAACGTATTCTTCAAATTTCTGATGTCACAAACAAACACTAAGACCTCTTTTTTTTATTTTAAAGAGGCTAGAAGTTAGTGACTGAGGATCAATTGCATTGAGATAGCTATATTGAAACCATTTGGATGAGAACAAACAAATAAGTTATATTTGATAGAATTATAAGTGTTAGATATCAATGCTTAAAACAGTATGCAAATAAGCGATAACTCGTTTAAAACAACGTTACCTACAAACTATTAGCTGACAGCTTATATATATATATATATATGTGTGTGTGTGTGTGTGTGTGTGTGTGTGTTTATATATATATAAGTATATTGTAATTTGGTTAAACCATTGCACAAATTTGGAACGTACAACACCCAGTTTATTTTTTTAAAAAAAGACTCCAGCGATAAAGTTTTTACTTCGAAATTAATTAGACTCAACTAATTATAATTTGCATTGCAATAGCCCTATAAATTAATACAATGCGATAATATATATATATATATATATATATATATATATATACATATAAAATACAATATATATATATATATATATATATATATATATATATGTATATATGTAGAGATAGATAGATAGATATAAAAGTTGGCGACCGAAGTTGAGGGCGACCGAAGTCGAGGGCGACCTTTATAACAGCTTCTACACCAATGTGTAGATGAGGGCATGACTCCTTTCCCTAAATTGCTCCGCTTGACCCATAATGTGTATCTTATAGTGCTGTAATACAAGGAGGTATCACGTACCATATTTTGAGTTTTTTGTATGACTTAACTGGGGATCGAACACCGGTCTCCCGGGGAATTGGCGAATACTCTACCTCCTAGATCAATGGGAAGCAAGTTTTGATAATTAGATAACCTACAAAGGTTGAAGGGCCATTACAATAAACCAAATTACCATACCGATATTCTGTAGATCATTTCTGCCTTTTGTAATTTTGTGGCATCCTTTCATTCTACGGCTGCGATGCTTCAACTTATAGAACCTACCATGGAAGGCACCAAGCTGCTGGCAGCAGCATTCTGGGTCTGAGATTCTGGTTCTCAGTCTAATTAACTTGAATTTCATAACGCTTTTCTGGTTTTTGAAGAATTTTTTGAATTTTCGACATTTTATAATGACAGTGGTATCATAAAGTTTGGCTAGTTGAACGGTTGGTTGGGTTTATGCCATGTCAACTTTTATGAAATTATTTGATTCCTTAGTCAGCCTTATCATATTTACCTAACCTCTCCGCTCGGGCAGGATATGACACAAGGTCAATTTTTAAGCAGAGTTTAACAGGTTTGAATTCAGAGTTTTCCTTCTCTTAGACTAGTTGCTTCACCAAGGCTGAAGGACCCAGTCTGCCCTACTATTTACCCATAGCTGGAGGGAGAATAATTGGATTCATACCTTTCCCAAGGGTATTAGTGCTATGTGAAATGCTATCAATCTCGTCCGGGATTTGAACTCGTGTCACCGTGTCCATTTCCTACGACGATAACCATTACACCATTACTTACTTATTAGTAAGCAATTTTACAGTTTTTTGTGGGGTAGGTAATAATTATGATTTGTTTAAGATTTGAGTTTCAAGGAACAAATCTTGGTACGAATAATTTATGTACAGAAAATTTCCAGTTACTATTTTATTAATCACAATAATTTGATTTTACAAATAATTGGCACACAATTATATGGTTTCACGTATTTCTTTCTATTACAAAAAGTTTTCGCTCAGTTATAGGGTTTCAAGTATTTCTATTTATTTCAAATAATTTGCAAGATGTTTTATGGTTTCAGGTATTTCTATATATAACAATAACTTTCACAGATGTATGATTTCAAGTATTTTTATCTATTACAAATAATTTGCCCACAGTTGCATGGTTTCAAGTATTTTTATCTATTACAAATAATTTGCCCACAGTTGTATGGTTTCAAGTATTGCACCTTATTAAGCATTAGAATCTGGTTGAGATGTTTTGAGGCTAAGTCACATTCACTTGCACAAAATTTAACCTATGACTTGGTTAGGAAATGGGTGCAGCCGAATAAACTAAGAAATGTTGGTTGTTTGTTTGGTTTTTATAGCATATCAACCTTTGTAGGCAATGTAATGCCAAATCCCTTTTTATGCGAGTTGTTTTATTTCAAACAATTCAATTTAGCGTGAATACACAGTTTAATTGTCAAAAATATTTCTATTTCAAGCTATTCAGTTTATTTAAACACTTCTAATCCAGCTAATTCAGTTTAGTCCTTGGTGGAACGATAAAATTGTCACACTAGAAAAGACGACATGATTCCATTTCCGTTTAATGAAAACCGGTTTTATTTTTTTTTTTTGGTTGCAGACCATCTACTAGTTGACCAGTTGTGTACAAATTCCAAGAGCGATAGGAGCCTTCTATCATGTCTGAAAGTGACACAATGTTCAATGAGTGAGATCGGAGATGCGCCGCTGTACAAGTCATGTTCTCAACCGATCCATGTTATGACAACGGGACCATTGCCAGCACCCTCAAAATTCAAATATGGATTGCCGCGAATAACAGGGACGTGCCTAGGGTGATGAAAACAAAGTTTCCGGCTTGAAAGTCCACACCAAAGTGTACCTGGATGTGCTGAAGAGTGTGGTGATCCCCTGGTGCAATCAGGTGGCCGGTGGCAGACCCTGGGTGTAGCAGCAGCACTCGGCGTCGGTTCACAAGTCCAAAGAGACCCAGGTTTGGCTTCAGAAGGAGTGCTACGACTTTGTACCCTTCTCTCACTGGCCCACCTCCTCCCCCGACCTTAATCCGCTGGACTACTTCGTTTGGTCATACGTCGAGAACATCACCAACATGACCTCCCACAACACCAAAGCCAGCCTGATCCCCGCCATCCACCAAGTATTCACCGAGCTCCCGCCGGCGTTTCTGGAAAAGGCATGCTCCCAGTTCCGGATACGTATCGAGGCGGTGATTGAGTCTGAAGGTGGCTACATTGAATAGATGTCAGCTCTACTACATAATCAAGGTACATAATTGATTTTTTCAATAAAAAGTTTTAAAATAAAGCTGTAGTGTTGTTTTCTTTAGGACGACAATTTTATCGTTTCACCCTGTATAAGTACATAGTTTGTTTACACACAGTTAAATATCAAAACAGTTCTATATAAAATAAATCAGTTTAGTGTAAGTACAATTTTAATTTCAAAAACAGTTACATTTCAAACAATTTAGTTTAGCATAAGCACGCAGTTAGTTCTATTCAACCTATAGATAGGGCCCTATCAGGTGCTACTATTTCGGGCCAGAGTGGACCTGGAAGTGATGGCAATGAAGGGGTGCTCCGCATCAGATTGCATTGTGTCATATATAGGATACTCATTGGCGGGGGTCTTACATCTCTGCAGAGGAACAGTTGGTGTATTCTACGATCCTAGCCGACTGGGTATTATGAATTGTAATGAAAAGAAATTATTTTTCGTAACCCTGTATAAATTTACCATTGCCAGATAGTATAAGCATTTCGTGTAATTAATATAAATTTCTATGTCTTCATTCGTCAGTCTAGTCTGAATAATTCACAGCAAAGTTAATGCAGTGCCAAAATAGAAGAGCTAAGAAAAGGAAAGACACAGAGGGGAATTAGATTGATTGGTTTTAACGGCTTGTCTCCAGTGGGGAGTTATTTTATGTCTAGGAGTTAGGGAATTGAATGTTTATATTTACATTTTTTTGGCAGTTTGTAAATATTCATCCACGGTTTTACGATATTAGGTACTCCTATCAATAAAATTCGCTAAAAGATCTATTTGACCCATATATAAGACCCTTACTGGTACTACTACTCCGAGTCAGAGTTGGACTGGGAGTAATGGCAATAAGGAAGTACTCTATATTCCCTAAGCTCCTCGACTGGAGCCTCACCATCAAATACAGTTTATTGTCATACCTAGGACACACCTTTTTGCTGTAAATTATTTTATTAAGAATATTTACTTGAAGCTACCATTATTATAATTTACATGAAATCACATTTCCTTATTAAAATAAATGATTAAAACTGAATGAAAATGATTATTTGGAATTCTGTAATTGTGAAATAATTATCAGAGTTAGATAGGAATACTTAAAACAATACATCTGTTTGCAAAGAATACTTAATATAATAACTGCCTAAAAGAGAAATTTAAGAAATAATTACAAAAATATCAATAAAAGTATACACTAAATTTGATTCCCAGCGTCTAGTCATGAAATAACCCTTGACAGGTTGGCACGCCGTTGAAAACAAACAAGCTAGACTAATTCTAAAAGCGGTTGAAAGTTAATCGACGAAAAAGTAAATAAAACACATCGTCTAAATATTCTTATTAAATGAATAGCGGTAATGTTTATATGAATTTAAATGTGTTTGTTTGGATATGAACTAAATGCGGCAAGAATGTGTGCTACAATCAAGCCCAAATAGAAACAGAGATTAAACGAGAGAAAATAAATATTTGTGCGCATGCGTGAATGATTTTTAAATTTTTTTTTTTTTTTTTTTCATAGATATTTTATATGTTTGCACATGCGCGGACGCATTCTTTCACTTAGCTCCAAGATAAGCCTCCTTTTTATTTTTCTGTTTGCGCTCACAAAACCAGGAAGACATTTTTCTAGCAACAATTGCAACTTATTCGATTATACAGTTTTTGTGAAGCAATCATTTTATCATTTTGCCCTTAAACGATTACTAAAACAATAAAGTTTCCTTCATCATGTACATCTTTTCTCTCGTTATCTAATGACAACTTTTTTTTTGTCTTTCGCCTTCAGTTTAAGTTGCTAAATCTTCGAACTACACAAAAAAATATATTATAGAACATATAAGCTCTTGATTCGTTGGCAAGTTCTGCAAAAAAGAACAAGCAGAAAACTACTAGAGCTAATCCAATCGAGAAAAACCTTAGAAGATCTCCACGAGTAATGGGATTAAGCTCCGAATAAATTAACAATTACCTCACCAGACAATGTTTAACGTAATAGAGATGCTGAAGGTTTATTCGCTGCAGAAATCTTCAGCATTCTATCTCAATGATCGTGGATACGAAAATCCTACAAGTGGCCTAGTGTTGTATTTTGACCTTCGACCCGGCCCAAAATGCCATTCAAGGTGATGCACCGGAAGGAAGTGACACATTCCAATGGCAGTTCGGAGAGGAAGTCGTGTGGGCGGAAATTGGTTAACAAAATGGGACAAGCTAAAAAAATCCCATGATACTCTAATAGACTGACGCACCGGAGGAGAGTGACCTCTGAACTGCATGACAGTTATTTCCGCTTGATGACGATTAAACATGCGATTTCAAAGATCGAGTGGGCGATCGAGTGGGCGTTATTAAACTATTATATAACGCAGTCAAGACAGAAGTCAAGACAGTTAGAGTTCCAAGGATATCGAGTTGAGGGAAACGAGTTGTGGTAGGTAAAGCCACACACGGCCATAGGGGGCCCTCGGGAACCCCGATGGAGTTTATGGACCAGAGAAGTTGTTGATAAGATGCAGTAAAGAAAGCCATCACCCAGCAGAGTGGGCCCAGGGCCTCCGGTTGAACATCTGGAGAACTAGAAAGACACAACGTTGACGGCGATAAGTTTAGGGTCAAAATATTACAGTTTATGTTCGGTCTCTAGCTCCCTCTCACACGCAAACCTTGAGTAACCCTTTTCGAACCCTTGCAATAAAGTGAGAGGTACATATATTTGCTAAAGAAGTCTTCCTGTGTCTTTATTATTGTGTCGTTATGATGCAGTAGATGACAATATAACACTAGTTCTTGCCAATAATTTCATGTGACGGAACACGAAATATATTGCTACATAACGGAGTTAAGAGCTGAATCTTTTAAATGTAAATAAAATAGAATGACAGGAAAGGCTGCCAAGATCAACCAACTCATAGTTGATGCTCGAAACAAGGAAAATTGTATGTGGAAAGGATTTCAAAAGCAGAAAGTAGCGATTGCACGTTGATTTGGTGTTATTTGCAAAATATATTTTATCAGTTAAACGTTATATATGTCCTTAGTATTGTATTAATATCACGTGGTTTGAGTATTGTTCAGGAATCCAAGTTCGTATAGGAACAGTTATTCATTTCCATTACTAATAGATCCAATCGAATCAGATTGTTGTTATCTGATGGGATCCCGTCTATGGTTCAGTCACGTCTGTTTGGTTATCATTCATCATCACCATCATCATCATGTTGCACCTTCAGCACGGGTATACTTGACCCTTTCTCACCACCCCTCTCTATCGTCCACCGCTTCCGATACGTCTTCAAGGCTACATCCTGAATCGGCACCGACCCGTTGTACGTAGGTTCTAGCGGGACGTCCTGCTTTAGTTCGTCCATATCAAGGGGTCCACATGACTATTTCGCCTATGTGTTCGTTTTACTTCTTCAGCAGTGTCCCGCATGTCTGGTTTGTCTAACTTAGATAGTTTTCGTGATGGGTGGTAAGTGGGCGTACAGCTGCTGCTTTGTGGGGTGCTGCTTCCAGGACTTGTTCATTATTGCTTGCAATATTCTTCTATAGATGCCGTCAAGCTTTTCCTCCATACGTTTAGTTAGCGTCCATAGAGTGCATCCATACGGTAGTATCGACGTTTCATTTTATCGATCAGGTCTGACTTCCATATGACCAATAGTCTATCGATAGCTGTCCGTGCCTTTGCTAGTCAAATGTTGATGTCTGTCGCGGTTAATGAAACATTGCTTCCTAGGTAGGTGAACTTGTTAACTAGTTTTAGAGAGCTACTGTTTAGTGTGGAGATGTCACCTCTTTGATTAAAGCACATACATTCCGTCTTGTATGCATTGACATGGTGTCCTTTGCCTGTAGCTGTTCGTTCCAGACAATGCACCATGTTTTCGGCTTGGGCGGGTGCATTTGCCAGTAGCGCTATGTCATCGGCGTAGTCCGCGTCCGTAATTGTTATTACGGGATATCTTCTGCTTCTTTCCTTTGTTAGCTTGAAATAACGGTTATGATTCAAATTAGATAACCGTGTACAAATTATTTCATAATGAAATTAATTATTTTTAGCTATAATTACTTTTAAGGTTTCTTAGTTGCTTGTTAACGTATAATTGCTTGTCATACCTTAAACTATATTACTGTGTGTAAACAAATTCTTATTACTATCAAATAGGCTTATTAGTTTAAACCTTTATCATCAAGTCGCTATGCCTGTGCGGATTTTACAAAGTATCTCTTTTTCCATCAGTCCTAATTATCTACCGTTCCCTGCACGTCTTACAAACGATATCCCGTGTCCGAACAGAACTAATATAAATAAGTAATTGCTAGTCGGCAAACACTGGGGTCCATAAAAGGAAGTCACCTATGAGTCCAGGCTTGCTTCACCAGCAGGGTTCCGCATGTCTTGTTCGTCTAATTCCCCCCCAGTAAAATGGTTACAAGTATTGCTCTCTATCACTAATAATTCAATTAAACATCGGTATTTTATTTGCACACTGTTACATGATCAAACAGTTCTATTTTAAACAGTTCAGTTTAGCATAAAGTCACGTGTTTGTACACAATTCAAATGTCAAACAGTTCTGTTTGTACCATACATAGGACTGTATCAGGTTTTATTTGGGTCAGAGAGGACCTGGGAGCATGGCCATAAAGGAGTACTCCGCATTCCCCAAAGCTCCAGTTTTACTAGAGCCTCGGTATTTTTAACAGCCCCAGCCGACTGGGATGACAGGCATTGTGGAAGTTACTATACAAGGAAGTTTCCCTGGTTTAATAGTTATCGTCATAGGAAAAGAACACAACGACATGAGTTCAAATACTGGACAGGGTTGATTGCATTTCACGTCGCATTAGTAACCCTTGGGAAAGGTATGGATCATAATTATTCTTCCTTCTGCTATGGTTAAATAGTAGGGTAGACTGTGTTTTTTAGCCTTGGTTAGGCAACCAGCCAAAGAGAAGGAACACTCTGAATTCAAACCTATTAAGCTTCGCTAAAACTTAACCTTGTGTCACATCCTGCTCATACTGAGGTGTCGGTAAATACATACAAAGAGACTCATTTTCCCCACAACTATTTACCATGGCTTTAAAACCTTTTAACTGCACCCTAATAAAATGTAAAGGACTATATAGATTTACCCGACGATAACCATTACACAACTAGTGTTACATAGCCAGATATACGGCTGCGTAAAACGTACATGAGAATGTTCATAACATATATACATAGACCATAAGAATCTCGAAACACGAAAACACGTACGACTTCTTAGTTCAGGTACGAAACTTTTTATTACCTTTGAGTTTAAAGGTTCTTCGATATAAGGAGAGAGATACACATTCTTTCTATTCAGGCTTTTTCATCTGCCACCCCCCAACACGTGCGCACCCGTCGCAAGGCCTCCGCGAGCAAGCGAAAGCCAACCGTCTTCTTCCGAGACAGGACTAAACTCTACTAACTGACTTTTTCAAAATCCCCAAAATCCCCCGCACGCTTCCGGTGCGTGACGTCACCTGCACTCTATAGCCCCGTTTCCCATCTGGGTTATTGTGACATCTCTGAGTGACACGTCCGTTACGCCCGCGAGCGTGAACACCTGCATTAATGTTGCACCTAAGTTACCCATGCACTGAGCCGAAAGGTTCTCAGCTGAACTAAACCCAAAGGCATAAAACGAAATCCCTCGGCCATTATATTACACTAGCACCACCTCAAAAGATAGATATACGTTTTGCAAGTCTTCTGTGTGGACAGTTCTCGACCCACACTTTTATCTTTTTTCTGGCCGACGTGGGCAACGCTATAAGATCTTATTACGATTCAACTACCAGTTCCTCTCAGATTACTGAACCTAAGCAAAGATTAGCCAGTTTACTACTTAGGTGGGTGGCTTTTTTTCTAGGGAAGGACATTCACAAACTATAGTTGGTTGGATGATTGTTTCTTTTTGCGGCGTATCAAACCTTTTCGGGTCATTTAACGGATAGTATTTTGTATTATTTATTTCCAATCGAAACAATATCAAAATATATAACGAAAAATACGAATATGTATTATTATACCCCTAGGGGATTTTTTCCGCCAACGATTGCAGATAGTCTTTCACTGGAGTCTGAGTGACAACAAGACCCTTCAAGATACCAAGACTCTTCTCAGTATTCTGACTGATCTTGATAATATAGCCTGGATCGTTTCTATTTATCCTCTGATTTCTTATTTTTCCAATCCTTTACCAAGTCTTTGGGTAATGTCTCGAGTGCAGAAATCAAAATTAGTATCACCGTCAACATCATGTTTCATAAATTTTCTTTTTTCTGGCAAGGTCTAAGCACTCGTCAACTTTTTGGCTTTCTTTGATTTTCTCTGTGTATAATGATAAAAAGCTGAATTCAAAGTTAGCAAATTCTTCTTCTTCTTCTTCTTCTTCTTCTTATTATTATTATTATTATTATTATTATTATTATTATTATTATTATTATTATTCACAGAGTTATCGAAATATTTTATTTGCTTACAGAAACTAGATGGGAGCTCAAGATTCTCACATAGCGTTCTGAACAAATCCTGAAAGCAAAATCAACCAAATTTTAACAGTGTAGCCGTCTTCCCTCCATCCCATTCCCAAATAAAACAAACAAAACATTCATAAACTCATAAGGCACGTTCTTTTATAGACTACTACGCATAGACAAATCCCTCACTTCTGTGCGGACTTTGGATGCATTCTAGATGACCTATCAGGAGTAGTGAACTATAGGGATGGATGGCGAGAGGGAAAGAGAGAGAGAGAGAGAGAGAGAGAGAGAGAGATTCAGGTGACTCTGGGCACTTAGTGTGACTTACTTTAAAGATTATTTGTGAATAATTCCTAATAATATCTATGCTAACTGCATAATGTTCAACTGGTAATAATACAATCCTCTTGTATTTGGTTAAGAAAATTTTCTAAGATATTCGCGGTATACATTATTATAGGTGATATCGTTGGATTTGAATTACTTTGAAATGTTGGTTTTCATAGTCTAATTGCTAATCCAGCTACCCGTGGGCGCCTGTATAAAATGTGCACCAATTTGAAGAAGTAACATTTCTTTTTAATATTAGATCCTCTCTGTCAGTTAATGATCATAAAAATGACGCTCTGGGTGTTTCGATGAAAAATAATTGAAAATAAACAGAAAAAGATATCCAGAAAAATAAATAGTATTTTAAGTTCGGGATATTTGATGATTTTGAGGAGACGCAATGCTAATGTCACATCTGCTCAGATAACTATAGTGGCATTGTTACTGACATGATCTTTCAGAAAAGCATTTCACTAACGAGCGATCATTATTGTAGCCGAGAACCTGATACCAATTAAGGATTCTCCAAGGATTTTCTGTTATTCTAATCCAGTTCCAAACAGGCAGACAATAGGTGGTAACGTTGAACCACACCGGTTTAGCAGCGGGAAGTTATTTAATTCTCTATGGTCGCTTTATAATGATATATTGCAATCAAGTAGATCTTGTTGGCTTTGAGAATAATGGTTGAAAGACAGATAACTAAATAGACTTAATACGTCGATTACTTAGAATAAAAAAAAAAACTATTACACGGATAATTCAATATATATATAGTGACTTAAAAAAAGCAAAATAATTTGAAGTAAACTACGCTTCTCTTAAAAGGATTAGTTTGTTGGTTGATGGGTTTTTATGACATATGAAACCTTCGAGGCAATTCAATGCCCAATCCTGTTTATACATAGTTTGGGCCCAGTCAGCTGAGGTTGTAGAATACACCAACTGTCTCACTACAGGGGTGTAAGACCCCCTACCAACGAGTCTCTTGGATATGCCACTAAACAATCTGATGGCGAGGCTCTAGTAATGCTGGAGCTTTGGGGAATGCGCAGCACCCCTTTATTGCCATCGCTCGCAGGTCTGGTCTAACACAACGTAGTAGCACTAACTGCTTTTTCTCAAATCTCAGCCCACGCTTCCGGTGCGTGACGTCACCAAAATACCCTGATCCCAATTCCCATCTGGGATTTTTATTTTGACATCTCTGAATGACACATTCTCTCCGCGCGCGCGTGAACATCAGCGTTAATGTTGCACCTAACTAACCCATGCACTAAGCGAAAGGTTCTCATCCTAACTAAACCGAAAGGCAAGATATATAAAACGAAATCCCTCGGCAATTATATTACACTTTTTGATAACGATGTCAATGTCTACCACATTAACCACTACATCAAGTCAAAGTGATTGTAAGAGTTTTTGTTATTCTTATTTTAACAATTAGAATAACAAACCTACAAAATCAGCATTCGAAAAAAAAAGTTCGCACCGGAACCTCCTGCTAACAGGGCGTCAAAAAATTTGAAATGAACCACATCATGACATTAAACAGCCTTAACGGAAGACACTTTTGTGAAGTATTTCATCCAAGAGACAATTTGCATTTCTGGGTCGTAATAGAAGTATTTCAGAACTTTTTTCATTGTAATCAACATAACTAAACCTTTTGGAGATATTGTTATGTATCCGAAATCTAAAAGTAGGAATTGCCCGGTCGACTTGGGCTGTATAATACAACGACTGCATCTCTGTAAACAACTTCCCCCACCAACAAGTGTCCTAGATAGGACACTAAACAAACTGATGGTGAGGCTCCAGTAATGCTGGATATTTGCGAAATGCAGATTACACTTTCACTGCCATCGCTCACAGGTCCTCTCTGGTACGGAGCAGTAGCAGCTGATATGGTCCTATCTATGAGTTAAATACAACTAAACTGCGTACTTATGCTAAACTGAATTGCTTGTAGTAGAACTGTTTCGACATTTAAACTGCTAACTTCATTTAAACGGGGGACTTATGCAAAACTGAATTGTTTAAAGCAGAACTCTTCCGCATGCTAACCTAAACTGTTTTAAATAGAACTGCTTTGACATTTAAGCTGCATAGTTATGCAAAACTGAATTGATTGAAATAATAAAATTTTGACATTTAAACTATTTACTTACGCTAAATTGAAATTTTTGAAATGGAACGGTTTTTGTATGATAAATTGAATTTGAAATAGAACTGTTTTGATATTCAGCTGCGCAAGAACAAAAACTTCTGCAGAGGTGTAAGACCCCACCCCAATGAGTATCCTACATATGACAAACTAAGCAATCTGATGCGGAGCACCCCTTCCATTGCCATCACTCCCAAGTCCACTCTGGCCCGGAATTGTAGCACCTGATAGGCCCCTATCTATGGGTTAAATAGAGCTACGTACTTATGCTAAACTGAATGGTTTGAATTTGAACTGTTTGACTAAACTGAATAGCTTGAAATAGAAATGTTTGTGACAATTAAACTGTGTAATTATGTTAAACTGAATTGTTTGAAATAGAACTGTTTATTTGTAAAAAATGAATTTCGCATTAAATAATATACAATGGTTGATGTGACATAAAAGCCAATCAAACAAACAAATATAATAATAGAAAACACCCTAAAAGTTATTAATAATATGGGGTTTATTTTTTTTTAGTCATAAGCTAGTTTACTTAGAGGAGTGAATTCAGTATGACAGTAAATACTCATCAGCACTTAATTAAAAAAAAAAAAAGAAACTGTTTTGTCATTATCCTTTCGTTATATTTATCTTCCGCCGAAATTTTTACTGATGCAGACAATGAAGATGATCAAGCGCTTCTTGTAAAGACACCTGCGGAAGCCAAATCTCACCTGTATAGCCTGTAGCAGACAACAAGAGACACTGATATTTAATATGATCTTTGTATTTAGCTTTGCTTTATACTTAAAGTCAACCTAAGCAATACCAGTTCGCCACAGAAGGCAAATGTTTACAAAATGATAAATAAAGAGTATGGATTTAACAAAAGAGTATTATTAAAAGACAGCTAAGCAAGAATAGAAACTAAGACACTTATTAAACATGCAGTTAGATAAGTTCAAGGTTGTAGCTATAAGGAAAACATTTACGAAGATGAATGATACACAGTGCAGATGTTCTAGGAACTGGGCTGCTGGCATGAAGGATTCATTTGGCGTGGGTGAAGATTCAGAAACAATGAATGCTACTTGCTAGGAATGTTGAATATTGAAATATCGTTTCATAGTGGAAACAGCGGAAAGAAGCGAGAAGAATCAAAACAGAAAAATGTCTAAAGAAAATTCCTCTAGCGTAGGTGGCGCTTGTTATTTTGACTGGGACTGAGAAAACAGTTTTATAGGGCATTATGGTGACTATCGTGCTGAGGAGTAAAAGTGTCGATGAGCATGACGATGATGTTAAAAAAAGATGATGATCAGGTTAAAAAAGAAAAGATGATGATGATGATGTCAAAAAAAAGACGACGATTCTGTTAAAAAAGAGAAGATGATGATGATGATGATGATGATGATATTAAAAAAGAAGATGATGATGATGATGATATAAAAATATGATGATAATATTGAGAAATAGAAGATGATGATGATGTTAAAATGAAAAGATGATGATGATATTAAAAAAGGAAAGATGATGATGATGATGTTTAAAAAGATGATGATGATGATGTTTAAAAAGAAAAGATGATGATGATGATGATGATGATAAAAGTTGAAAGATTATGACGATGATGTTAGAAATAGAAAATATAATGATAATGATGATATTAAAAAAAAAGAAAGATAATGATGTTGATAAAAAAATAAAAGATCATGGCGATAATAAAAATGGGAGATCATGATGATGTTAAAAAAGAAAAGAAGATGATGAAAATGATGGTGTAAAAAATGGAAATAGGATACTGATGATGATGATGATATTAACATAGGAAAGATGATAAAGATGATGGGGATATTATAAAAAGAAAACATCATGATGAAGATGAAGATGATGATGTTAAAAACGACAAGATGTACCACGTGTGTCGATATGCAAGAAGAATAAATGGAATAAAATGCATCTTTCATTTGATAATCGATTTTTTAATCATTTATCTTTTTGCCAACCAAAGGTTTCAGACTGAAGCTTTTAATCCGACTCCCAATGAGGCCAGGATATGATGTAAGGACAGTTTAATGTGGAATTCTCTGTTGGGAGCAATCCTCTTGCGGAATGGTTTTAAAAATCTATCGGCATACCCCCTCAGCCAATCCTACTTTTACCGGATGACATTAGTGCTGCCAGAAGAAAGCCCCCCCCCGACACACACAGAGGAACAAAACTGTCAATTATTTTATGTGCCATCCGAGCTGAAAGGCTGAGAAGCAATAGGATTAGAGAAAGAAACAAACATTTAAACAATCCATTAAAACATTTGATATTTGATTGTTTATTCTTGAACTATTGATTTGTCTGGAGGTCATGCAATAACAGATCATACAAACCGCTGTTTTTTGTAGTTTTTTTTGGGAGGGGGGTTCGCTTGACTTTATTGAAGGCGGATTTTTTTGTCTCATATCTATTGTTGAGAGTATTTCAAACGGATTCTTTCCTGTTTCTGTCGATCGGAGTGAACGACATAGAACTGGCTACTAGTGATGTTATCTTCGCAGCATGTTGATCCCCGAGTGGGTAAGTCAGAACGCAAGGCTTTTAAAAATACCAAACGTAAATATAGTCCACGTGCCTGGTATATCAAATGTATAAACAAAACCACCTGTCTAGTTTTAAATTATCAATGTTCGTAAATGTAATAGTTTTCAGAAAAGTACACAAACTACTTGATCATATAATGCATTTCAATGAGCTTCGTTTTTATATTAATTTTCTCACTTTTGTATCAAAATTATGAATATAAACATTTCATGTACTTTCAATTGCCACTGACCATTGTCAAGAAATAATGTCATTAAAATCACATATTTTCCTGCAGACTGTTTATATATGAATTGCTTAAAATTCCTTTTTTTTTTTTGACACCACTCTGACACAACCAAAAGTTAAAAGGTTATAAAAAGGTTATAAACTTAAAAAAAAAACAATTCTCTTCAATAAAATATAATAGAAAACTGAAAAATTACTATTAAAACACACCCTTATATATATATATATATATATATATATATATATATATATATATATATATATATATATATATTCCAACAAAGTCAGCCGATTAGGATTTTCTTTCTTCACTATCTACGTAATTCAAGAGAGCTGATGGAAAATAATAAGGAATTAAAATGCAGAGCAAATAATTCCACATAAAAGAAAAACCTTTAAAAATTACTCATATTTTTTGTAATAATATTAATTTTAGAAGAGCCTATATTTTTTAAAATATTAAATCTGCATCTTCAGACAAAGAATTAATGAGAAAATATACTGAAGATTATATATATATATATAATGTGATGAAACACATGTAAAATGGATAAAATTTAAACTATAAATAACGTTTGCAGATACATCATTGTTAATTTCTGTTTAAACTTTTGCTGAATTAATCAAAACCTAAGAGGATGTATTATCCGACAGAATGGGGAAAATTTTTAAAGAGCATTCGGTTTCCAGAAACCCATTAAAGACAACACAAATCAAATTGTCAAGACCTAAAAAATATCACGTTCATATAGAGATTGCTCTGCCATAATTATTAATACCCAAATTTAGGACCAGAGAATACACCGACTGCATCTTTGCCGAGGGGCAAGACTCCACCTGCGTGTTCCTAGATATGACGCAAAACAATCAGATGGTGAGGCTCCAGTAATGCTGGAGCTTGGGGGAATGCATAGTACCCCTTTATTGCCATCGCTCCCAGGTCGCATCTAGGCCTGAATGGTAGCACCTGATAGGGTCAAATAGAACTAAACAGTGAACTTATGCTATACTTAATAGTTTAAAATAGAACTATTTCGACGCTTTAACTGCTTACTTATGTTAAACCTAATTGGTCGAAATAAAAGCGTTTATATGCACAAAAAAAACGGATTTTGCATTAAATAATCTACAATGATTGATATGTAACATGTTGACCTCCGACCCAACCGTCGATCAAGGCACAGGTGCATCCGGTCGAAGATATCAGGGTATAACCTTGACTGTGGATTGGTTGAATTGGGTGCAGATGTGACGTCCACAAGAAGTAGGTGGATGTCAAACAATTATATAATCTGGGGCCACAGACAGGTTCAGTTTGTTGGAGTCAGTTAGTTGGAGACAAGATGCTGTAGAGAGAACCAGCACCCAGCAGAGAGCTATGGGCCCTCAGGACCCCCAATTGAGCAGGCCAGCAGAACGAGAAAGAAGTGCTGCTAAAGACAAAGGAACTGGGGGTCAATATGTTACAGTTTGTTCAGTCTCCAACTCACCTCTCACACATAACCCTTTCGCAACCCTTTCGTAACCTTTTCGAATAAAGTGTGAGAGGTATATTTTTCTAAAGAAGTGTGTTCGTTCGTCATTATTGATGTTTATGTTTCTGCATGTATATGTATATAGTTGTATATGTATGTGGCTATACAACACATATGCCATAAAACCAAACCAAACCAAAATAAATATTAATGTGCTGTCATATCGAATTCAGGAACAATCATTATCATCATCATCATCATCATAAGGTCGTGCTGCTAGCACGGATATCCCTGACCCTCTCTCGCCACTTTTCCCTATCGTTCATCGCCTCTGGTAGGTCTTCAGGGCTACATCCCGTATCCTCACATAGCTGCTGTATATATTTTCGAGCGGGTCGTCCTGCTTTTGCTCGGCCATATGTGGGGTCCATAGGAGTACATCACTTATGAGCTCGTCTGTGCTTCTCCAGCAGTGTCCTACGTGTCTGATTCGTCTAACTTGGACAGTTTTCGTGATGGGAGGCAGGTGGCTGTATAGTTGGTGCTTTGTGGGGTGTTGCCGCCAGGACTTATTCAATATTGCTCGCAACATTCTTGTGTAATGACCGTCTAGCTTCTTCTCCAGCCGTTTGGTTAGCGTCCAAGTGGTGCATCCATACAGCAGTATTTACACGACCGCTGCCTGGAAGAAACTGCGTTTCATTTTATCGGTTAGGTCTGATTTCCATATGATCGATAACTTCTAACCTCAATCTTAACCCTTCATTTAATCCACGATAGTGAATTGTCTTAATTCCATAAGCCAAGACTTTATGCAAGTATTAAGTCATGTAAATAATTCCTTGTTATTTTCACCTGTAATTAGGATTGAACCTGCAAACTTCTGATAATTTCACTTAGAACTGTATAAACTGAACTGGAGGTGTCCGTGGTGTAATTGTAATCGTCTAAGGAAATGGATACAGCGACACGAGTTCAAATCCTGGACGAGACTGGTTGCATTTCGCATGGAACTAATACCCTTTGGAAAGGTATGAATCCAATTATTCTCCCTCTAGCTATGGGTAAATAGTCAGACAGACTAGGTTCTTCAGCCTTGGTGAAGGAGAAGGAAAACTCTGAATTTAAACCTGTTAAACTCCGCTTAAAAATTGACCTTGTGTCATATCCTGCCCGAGTGATGCCACGTTATGCCAGCTAAACAATTTAGAATGAATATTTAGGACTTATGTACTTGATATTTTTTTAAATCTAAACTTTATAGTGCGACTTATTATTGTTTTATATGGACTTTTTTACTTTTGCTCATATTGCAATATTTTTTTAAAAATCCAACCAATTGTAACTTAATTGAACGGCTCATAGAAAATTGAAATTAAATAATTTAATAAATAAATAAATAAATAAATAAAACAGTGTCCGAATGGCCAGTATTCATGGTAATTTAACAAGACTTGAAAAAAAAAAAAACGGTGGCGTGAAACCTTCTGTGCAGGTGTGAAACCACCGTAAACAAATATGTTTCCGCCTCCTACATGATAGTCGGAAGTGAAGGGACGACCGGTTTTTTTGGAGAGACAAAATTGAAGCTACCAGCGTAAAAGAATGTCGGAGTAAGTTTTATCCCAAAGGAGTCGCGACATTTTGATAAAAATATCAACCAGTTTTTCTTTTTTTTCTTTTTTTTTTGTTGGACAACTTACAGTAGCGAGCCAGCTATAAACCCCAAAAGAAAATACTAATGTGTCTGTATTATTTTTCTATATCAACCATCACGTTTTCTGATATATGCTTGTGTGACCACGTCCGTATCTGTCCCCGCTCACTACCTAATCCAATGCCTACGCTACACTAGCCTTTTTTAATTACTGGTTATCATATTGTATTCAAATCTATACTTGGTCAACTCAAGAGGTTGCAAGATCCGAAAATATGCGCTACTTCTCTGAAACGTCTTTTTTCTTCAATATTCTTTCCAATCTATAACATCAACATCATCCCATAAAAAAGATGGTCTTCATTTTTATTTTCATATATAATCAGCTATGCTTGACTTTTCGGTTTCACCTCATACTGCTGCTTATCCCTGTGTTTTTCCAGCCTTACTTTTAGTGGGCGGAATGGATCACCTTTGTAATCTTTACCACAGAAGCATAGAATGGAAAATACACAAATCTTGGTCATGTTGTCTTCTGTTGAAAGCTTGACTCAGAAGAGATATTCTCAAAGAGTTGAATTACTCCTAAATATTGTCATGATATTGTATCGGCTTCATATTTTTTTAATCTTTTCGGCCAGACCTTTGATAAAGGACAAATTGTATTTATATTTTCGGACATTTGTCTTTGTCGTTCGATCTAGATTACTTGGAGCCAATTTTATGCTCTATTTATATCTTAATCAGTTCATTTTTCCTTGATATTCATCGGAGTCACTACAAATGGATTTTAGTCGAAGTTGTAGGCAACGAACAATTCCTTTCTTGGCATTGTATGGATGATGGGAGTTGCAAGTAAAAATGAGACAGTCGGCAGTATACTTTAAATAATATTTCAGAGATTTCTTTGTTTTCTTAATAGTTTTTGTTTCGGCAAGTCACCACTTGTTGTGTTATTCAATCCCGAAGTCATTCTTTTCATCAATTATTCACGATTGTTTTTAATAAAAATGATATGGTTTAAGTAGAAAGACTGTCATGTCTCCGTTGCTAAGGATATGGACTGACAAGCCAAGGGATTTAGTGGCAAATGTTCTGGACAATGAGACTGTAGTGGCAAATGTTCTGGACTGTGAGATCGTAGTAAGTGAGTTCTAATTCCAGTCGGCGGAGAACTTGGAGAACAACAATATTGACCCTTATCTACTTCTTAGCAATTTTGTGCCATGTTCAGGGCCTCAAGTCTTCGCTGACAAGAAGTACTCAAACGAGGGTCGCTATATATCACTCCTACCTGGGGGCCCCGCCAACTCACTAGCACTCTCCTGATCTCTTGACTGTCCGAATCTCTTTGTCTGCCGACCGACTGTTACTCTGTCAGTGCCTGCATATATGGTTCCACAACGCCTAATACTTTCAGGTGGTTGAACCATCTGAGCTGCTTCCGTTTGTTTACAGAGTTGCATCCAATGAAGAAAGATTCCTGATTGACGACTTTGTCAAAGGTCAATATGCAACATAAGAGAAGGGGAAATATCAATTTAGATACGGAGGAAGCGAAGCAAGTAACTTCAATGCTTAAAAATTTCTTAGTAAGAAACTTGAGCACCATCAAAGATTCAGTAAGGTTTCGGCCCCATTGTTTCATATAGACCCTTGACCGAGTCGTCAATAAAAAGTTCTCTTCAGAGGACGCAACTGTGAAAATAAGCAGAAGCAGTCACGGGATTAAACGGAAATGTGTGGGTGTTGGGAAATGATATGCGCAGATTCCCATGTGAGATCCAGTCTCAGTCTTCAGGCCGTCTCATCTTGTGACCAGAAGAGAATAAGTCAGTCACGGAGAGCGCCAGTGAGAGGCTGGGAGCTCCACCGGGGTAGCGTTCCACGGAATGGCCCACAGCAGGCCTCCGGTTGAGTATCCATCGACCGAGAAGCAAAAGTGCTATGTGTGGTATTGAAGATGACACAGAGGGGCTGAGAAGAAGTTATTGGTCAATATGACAGGTTGCCTCCGTCTAACTCCGTCTTGGTTCGCCTCTCTGTCTCTGGCTCGGCCCTTACGCGAAATAAAGATGTGATATATTCTTATAACCAGGTGTTATAGTTCTTTCTTTGTTATGAGTACACGACCCTATGCCCATAGCATATATATATATATATATATATATATATATATATATTATTAAACTCGTGGTACTCGAAGATTTATAAAGACAAACGATTAAGGTCGTACAAACCGACGTTTGGAGGTTCGAATAAGACAGCCTGTACCCAGAGAGTTATTTTAAATAGAAGCCGATTAACATCCAGGCAATCTCAGGCTATGGACTCGGCTATTGGAGAACATCTGTTAGCTATAAATAGTTTCAGGACCAATTATCAAGATGACTATTTTTCTATTCTACATAGACCCACGGATAAAGTCCTATTAAACATCTTAGAGGTGACCTATATAGCTTTAGATTGCCCCTCTCTATGTAGACAGAGAAGCAGTCATACCTTACATATATTGTGGGATGTTTTAAATACTGGTGTATTTCATAATTTTTTTCCTCGTTCCGCAGTCGTCTCATACTTTAAAATAAATTACCCGTTTTTATTGTTCTTCCGGCGTATGCATGAATAGAGCCGGAATAGGACCCTCGCTTTCGATCTATCAAGGCCAAATATTTCTCGTCAATTCTGTTTTTTTGTTTTCTTCATACTGTAATATTAATTTCCATAATTTGTATCATCTGTCTAGACTACGTACTTAGAACATCTATCGATAAAATCAAAGAAAACGGTTTCAAGCTCACAAAAGAAAGAAGCAGAAGGTACCCCGGAAAAACAATTACCGACGCCGACTACGCCAATGATATAGCGCTCCTGGCAAATGCACCCGCCGAAGCCAAAACCCTGCTAGATAGTCTGGAACGAGCTGCTACATGTCAATGCACACAAAGCGGAATATATGTGCTTTAATCAAACTGGCGACATCTCCACACTAAACGGTAGCACTCTGAAACTAGTTGACAAGTTCACCTACCTCGGGAGGAGTGTCTCTTCAACTGAGACGGACATCAATGGGCGACTAGCAAAGGCATGGGCTGTTATTGATACGCTATCAGTCATATGGAAGTCGGACCTGACCGATAAAATGAAGCGCAGTTTCTTTCAAGCAGCGTTCAGACAATTCAAACCATCTAGAGACCTGCATGCAAGTCCGCAGAAACAGCATGCAAAAGATGTATTCGAGGAATTAGCTTGCATGACGGATATAGTTTTTGCCTTCGATTTCAATACTTTGAAATGTTTCTTGTTAAAGATCTTGATGACTTGGTAGCATTTTGCACTTCCCTAAATATTCTTAAGTGAAATAACTTGCTCGAATGTATAAACTGGTATACTAGGAGCCATAAGATTGTATTTTTAGCTAGTCTCTGTAACTGAGATATGCTCATCAAACATGAATATATATGATGACTTCAACATCATAACAAGTTTTTACCACCAAAATTACAACTCAGACATCCTGATTAATTACTTATTCAACTCGTGAAGAACAGACAAGATTCAATCAGCCGATAAATTTGTGAGACATCTGTACGTCGTTGGGTTATAGTGGAATACGCTTGTAGGCTACTAATGCCATTATCTGGGTCTACATACACAGAGCCCAGTACAAGCATTGCAAGATAACTGGTGACTTAGAAAACTGCACGTTTGACTTTTCTTGACAAAAGATAATTTCATGTCAGTCGTGATTAGATGCTGGAATTTCATTCTCCAGTGTTAATTTTACAGTTAACATCTGCAAGAGTTGGCTTTACCGTAGTCTTATAATTTAACTGGAGCCTTATATATATATATATATATATATATATATGAGTTCTGATAGAACGAAACAGATCTGTTTGTGGATGACTATAGAGATATATATACTTCCCTACCGCCGTGGGGTTGAGTTCTCTGGCGAAGAAGTAATCGTGTTGCCATTAGCGATTATTGCAAGCCTCTTCGTTTGAATTGAGGTCTCGGCTACCGTTGAACGGATGTATGTAAACAATAGTAATTGTGATTCATAACCATTTAAAATTTACTTCGCAGCTAATATCTCCTCGTGGCTAAATGGTTCGAAGCTTGTGTTGACGTTTGAGTCAACCGGGTTTCGATCCCAGCTACGGGAAGATACTGTCTTACCACACTGATGAGTTCTGGAGGCGCCTCTGGTGGTGTAATGGTTAGCAAGCTCGACTAGCAGACCAACACGAGTGAGTTCGAGTCTCATTGGGTGCCCCTTTCATATGGCCTTGTGCCACATCTAAGCAAAAAGCTTAGTAAATTTCCACTGATGAGTTCTGATAGAACGAAACAGATCTGTCTGCGGATGACTATAGATATATATATGTATATATATATATATCGGGGCTTATATGTAAGCCGAGGTTATAAGCCAAATTTATATGCCAAACTAATTGAAGCCGATGCGAATCGAAATGTGTGTATAACGTGTTGGGGGAGGAGCAGTTTGCTTGAAAAAGATATAGAATAAAATAGGAACGGAGAATTTTCTTTTTAATATTTTTCTAACTGATATTTTCTAGTCGTCACGCAATATTTTTGAAATTTGGATACATAAAAATTGTCCGAAATTTTCTACCCAGGCGCTTTCCACCATTAATGGTTATTATCAAGGGTCTAATGGAGATGGTATTCTTAATTCAAAATCCTTGAAATATATATATATATATATATATATATAGCGAGGTGTGTGTGTGTGTGTGAGAGAGAGAGAGAGAGAGAGAGAGAGAGAGAGGGAATATGTGTATATGAATATAGTAATGGGTTTGAAATTAGAAAATAAACATTTCCTTAAAATCCAAGAACACACACACACACACACACACACACACACACATATATATATATATATATATATATATATACTAATTGGGTATAAATAGAAAATAAGATTGATCTTTTTCTAATGTATAGCAAAAGTGGTCAGTATAAGAACAGAACGGTTAAAAGGTATGTTTTATATTACACTAAAAACGACGTTAATTGCAACTTGTTTTACAAGAACGCGATCTTTTATATATATATATATATATATATATATATATATATATATACGAGGTGCATTCAATAAGTTTTCAGACTTTTTTGTACAGGCATTTAAAATTGTTGTAGATGCTTGAAAATTCAGTATGTTATTGCTATACATCGTATGAGATGACTGACCAATTTTTATGATTTCAGGTTCAAATGAACAGCTATAGAAGGAATTAGAATACACCTACTAAAGCCAGATTGTCACAGCTGAATTTCAAAATGAAATCTGAACGCGATGACGCTTTAGAAGAACGATATGCAATAAAATTCTTTTTTAAACTTGGAAAAAATGCCAGAGAGACGTATGGAATGTTTCAGACTGCTTTTGGAGCATATTGCATGAATCGAGCATCAGTTTTTGAGTGACATAAGAGATTCGAGGAAGGCATGAAGTCTGTGAGGGATGATGAGAGGTGTGGGAGGAGTAAAGGAGTCAATACACCAGAGTTGATTGGACAAATGGTTAGGGTTAGGGTTACTATGTTGAGGTTTTAAGGGAGTAAGAGATTTCGTCGGAAGTGGCCAGCACTCTGTCAGTGGCATTTCCACTAGGACAATACACCAGTCCACAACTCCATCCTTGTCACAGACTATTTGACCAAGATGGGCATCAAGACAGTTCCTCACCGTCCCTATAGTCCAGACCTTGCACCCTGTGACGTTTGCTTATTCCCTAAGCTCAGAGGCTGTCGTTATGAGACAATTGAGGAGATGAAAGAGGCTGTGACAAAGGTCACTGACATACTCACACAAGAGGACTTCCATGGGACCTTCCAGAATTTGTTTGAACGGTACAACAGGTGCATACAGCCGGAGGATATTACTTCGAAGGGGACTAGAGTTTCATGTGTATACTATCAATAAAAGTGGCCATACGAAAAAAGTATGGAAACATATTTAATGATCCTCGTATATATATATATATATATATATATTAGAAAATTGAAATACAAATGAGAAAAGTGCATTAAAATCTTCAATTCTAGCATGAGAGATCGGGTCTATAATCTAAATTATCCAAATTATCAACTGATTACATCCGTTACTTAAAGTTTTGTGTTGATCACCCTGTCCCCGAACACACACACATATATATATATATATATAGAATTAACTTGAATCGCGAGTCGAAAATCTTCTACTAAAGTTTCACCTTAACGGATCATCATGATGAAACTTTAGTAGAAGATTTTCGACTCGCAATTTAAGTTAATTCTATAATTGGCTCCATTGTATTGTGTTGAGCACTTTAGTAATTATAGCATTGCAGCATTCGCGGAGGGTTTTTTGGTTTTCTTTTGACCACTAACTGCGTACCCATTGATTTTTTTCAATGAGTCGTACGAGGTTGGCCTTTTCTTTCTTTTTTACCCAAAAAACTTTTTTCTTTTCCCTCTGGGCGGTGATTCGAGGTACTTTTATCTCTTGTTCCTGACCAGGTTTTTTTTGTTTTTTCCGATACCGTGAATACTGGTAGATATTAGATTAGTAAATATATATATATATATATATATATATATATATATATATATATATATATAGAGAGAGAGAGAGAGAGACATTGGCATCTACCGACGGATTTTTTCGTTGTTTCAAAACTCATCAGTTTGGCTAGACATGCCAGCTGCTTCAAGATGAGTTCGAAACCCTGCTTAGTTTACGTCAGACTGATGAAATACCATTAGAAGTATCAGCGTTAGCGAAGGAATTTTGACACATATGTATTTATTTTTCCTTTGTTTACATTTACGCTAACGGCTACTGGTGCCAGATGAGTTTTACATGACGGGAGTGGCAGACGTTAATTTCTTCACAAGAGTGCTCTAACTCGCCGGAGATGGGGAGCGTATCAATCTGTTCCTGAAAGTTTCATGCCAATTTCAAAATAGTCAAACAGAAATATATATATGTATACCGACACAGACCCCCACCACATATGTATTTGTATTTGAGAGTATATATATATATATATATATATTTCTGTTTGACTATTAAGTGATAGACATGATACTTTTAGGAACGGACTAAATGAGTTCCCAATTTTGATATTTTAAATTTTAGACCCACTCAGTCAAAGAGATTAAGGCTAAAAATTAGGAGTCAAATTTGACGCTAAAAGTTTATATAATCAGTAAAATCTTTACAATGCTATATGATGGGCAATATTCGAATATGTAATTATAAAATAAATTTGTTTGATTTCTTTAATTCCATACGAACAATCTCGTGTTATTTAATGTCGAAGCAATTCTTGTAAAAGAACAGCCATGGTACTGGTAAATCCAAGCTTCCCTAATCAGTGGCTCCATACATTTCCCAAGGGGATTATTACGAAAGTGAACGTATTAGTTAAACTGGCCTAATGCAATGCAACAGTCCAACAAGTTAACCGCTAAGCCTCTATATAATAGGATAATAAAAAATGTTGAATTAACTCACGATTCTGAGTTTCACGTTCTCAGTCCTCAGGTGAGTTTATTTCGTCACCATTCTCTCTCTCTCTCTCTCTCTATATATATATATATATATATATATATATAGTTAGATAGATTGAGAGACAGACAGTAAGACAGATTGACATGCATTCTCTCTCTCTCTCTCTATAAATATATATATATATAGTTAGATAGATTGAGAGACAGACAGTAAGACAGATAGACATGCATTCTCTCTCTCTCTCTCTCTCTCTCTCTCTCTATATATATATATATATATATATATATATATATATAGTTAGATAGATAGATAGAGGGACAGACAGTAAGACAGACATGCAGAAATAGAGATAAAGAGAGAGCAGTAAAGAGAGAGAATGCCAGAAAGCAAGAGAAAGTACAAAAATCGATATAGAATTTGCAGAGTGAGGTTTATCTTAATATAAAACTATTTTGATCGAGATAAACCGAGTTGAATAGAATGCAGGTACTCAATATAGAATGGTTCTTAGTAAGTTTGTCTAAGAGTACATCACTAATTTAATGGATTGGCCCTCACCGTGCACTTGACGATGGCGGATTCTTTTCGGTGGGACTTGAAAGAGAATAACATTTTCATTAACATTTTCAATTTCATCGTTTATCGGTGATAGATAGATAGATAGATTGTCAGAAATACTGCGGTTGATAAACTCATATGTGCATATGTCATCATCATCATCATCATCATGTCGTGCTGGTAGCACGGATATCCCTGACCCTCTCTCGCCACTCCTCCCAATCGTTCATCGCCTCTGGCAGGTCTTCTAGACTACATCCCGTATCCTCACGTAGGTGCTTAATGTATGTTCGTGCTGGCCGTCCTGCTTTTGCTCGGCCATGTGTGGGGGTCCATAAGAGTACATCACTAATGAGTTCGTCCCTGCTTCTCCAGCAGTGTCCTGCATGTCTGGATCGTCTAACTTGAATAGTTTTCGTAATAGGAGGTAGGTGGCCGTACAGTTGGTGTCTTGTGGGGTGTTGCCGCCGAGACTTGTTCAAGATTGCTTGCAGCATTCTTGTGTAATTGCTGTCTAGCTTCTTCTCCAGCCGTTTTGTTAGAGTCCATGTAGTGCATCCATATAGCAGTATCGATGCGACCGCTGCCTGGAAGAAACTGCGTTTCATTTTATCGGTTAGGTCTGATTTTCATATGATCGATAGCGTATTGATAGCTGTCCATGCCTTCGTTAACCTCGTGTCGATGTTCTTTTCGGTTGATGCGACGCTGCTTAAAAAATTGAAAACTTAAAAGAAATAAAACGGCAATAAATCTGTAACCAAGAAATAAAGTTAAACATGAATATGGGGCTTACTTAATGTTAGACAGCTACTTAGTCACATTTTTAGATTGGGAGATTTACAATAATGTAGAGGTTGGTAATAAATTGTACCTAATGATATCGTGCTCATTGAAAGATATTACGCTAGAAATAATCAAATCCTGGAATCATTGATTTAGAAAAAGATTGACTTTTTAATAAAAATCTTCTTTGAAGCGGACTTGTTTCCATGTGAAAATAGATAGATAGATAGATTGGAAGAAAGTGATAGATAGGTAGATAGATAGATAGATAGAAATGTATGAGAATGATTTATGGGGAAGAAAAGTGTAGACATGTCGGAGTTCAGTTCGACAGAAACCGGCAGTCTTGGATAGATAGATAGATAGATAGATAGAAATGTATGAGAATGATTTATGGGGAAGAAAAGTGTAGACATGTCGGAGTTCAGTTCGACAGAAACCGGCAGTCTTGGATAGATAGATAGATAGATATGGACATTGTGAAATCAATAAGCCAACAGACTTGTAAATTGATGGTCTGATATGGTAACTAATGTTGCGTGAGAATACTAAGTGGTACTGAATTATTTTGATCAATTATTATACGATTTTTTTCATTATTATCTTCTCAGAATTTTCATGTCCATCGACTAACTCTCCTTAAACGCTACGTAGTAGAAATCTATGTTCAAAAGTTAAGAAAGTGTAGTTTTGAAAATATCATAAAAAATATTTTCATGTAGTGTATTACAGCGAGAATACCTTTTTTTAAATGTATGAATCTACGGTTATAAATATATGAAAAAAATCCCTTCATCCCAATTAAATCGACCATCAACCATCATCCACCTAAGCAGAGAACAGTGATTTGTGTCTCACTAACAACTATGTCTCCCCCTTTGAAAACAACCACTGGGCTGCTCTCAAGGAGGACAGACGTGAGAGGAGGTTCCGTAAAAATCTACTTTAAAGCCTTGACAAGACCTTCAACAGTTGCCGCTGCAAATGAGCCTACCCGTCCCACATCGGCTTTATTAACCGCGAGCGTACCTGCAGTCGGCGAGGACCGATTCATTCTTATCTTCATTCTCGAGTCAAGATATATGAACATATATATATATATATATAGTAAAAAAGGTCGATGAATATTCAAAGAGTGAGTGCTCAATGTACGGCTATTTGATATAAAATATACCCGCAGAGTA
Organism: Sepioteuthis lessoniana; assembly: GCA_963585895.1. Lineage (NCBI taxonomy): Eukaryota > Metazoa > Mollusca > Cephalopoda > Myopsida > Loliginidae > Sepioteuthis > Sepioteuthis lessoniana. The sequence continues at coordinate 102,669,335 of OY757913.1, read as the reverse complement.
AAATATATATTTGTTGTTGAAAATGTAAGAAATTTAGAAATAATATTCCATTTCCATAATAAAACTTGAATAAACGAAATGAGCTTATGAAATGGAATATTATTTCTAAATTTCTTGCTTTTTAAACGATTGGCCTAGCGGTTAGAGTGTTCGCCAAGGGCCCGGGAGACCTGGGTTCAATCCCAGGTCGAGTCATACAAAAGACTAAAAAAACTGGTACTTGATGCCTCCTTGCTTAACACTCAGCATTATAAGGTACGGATCAAGAGTAAAGTGGGGCAATCTAGGGAAAGGTAATAGCGCCCTCCCCTATACCTCGTTGTAGTAGCTATCGAAAAGGAAACCTTCGGGTCACCCTCAACTATGGTCGCCAACTTTACTTTACTATATATATATATATATATATATATATATATATATATGATTATTTAGAGTGATCAAAAAATGATTTTACTAATAGAATTGTTTGCGAACATAAAACATTTCGGTATTTAGACCTTTCTTAAATAAAACGAAATAATCTTACACACACGGATGAGGGTCAAAAAGCAAAACGTTTAATATTGGCACAAAATTCTATCAATAAAATCATCTTCTGAAGACCTTTTTTATAATAATGTTTTTTTCATAATGTTGATTTATTTCCCGGGTACACATAAACACTCACACACACACACACACACACACACATATATATATATATATATATATGTATATATGTGTGTTCTAAGATGTATATATGTGTGTATCTATATATATATATGTGTATCTAAGATGTATGTATGAATGTGTGTACGTGTTCATGGTATGATGCCATTGAGTTGTAAAATAGGAGACATGGTCTTAATAACAATTTAAATCGAATAAAACGAATGGGCACTTTTTGACAGACACCTTTTCGAAAATCCATCGTCCGTATTTACCAATGAAGGAAATATCTTTCTTTAAGAATAAAGGATCTTACAATTAGTAAGAGACAAGGAAAAAAATCATTTTAATCTATATCAAGTCAATGACTCACCCAAATATTTCAATCTTGCATTTTAGTTCTCTCTGTCTAAACAACATATATATATATATATATATATATATATATATATATAAGTAAAAGTAAAATCGGCGACCATAGTCGAGAGTGACCAGTAGGCTCCCTTTTCAATAGCTACTGTGCCGATGTGTAGGGGAAGGCGCTACTCCTTTCCCTGGATTGCTCCACTTTACCCTTGATACGTACCTTATATTGCTGAGGGTTAAGCAAGGAGCTATCAAGTAGTATTTTTAAAGTCTTTGGTATGACGCGACCTGGGATCTACCGGACCAATGGTGAACACTATATATATTCTAGTGTTTCCTTTGTTTTCATCATATTTTGATAGGCTTGGGGTTCTTTTTCATTCCATGATTTGTGTCGGTGAATGTCCAGTTTGAGTTAAGATGTTGTTTCTCTTTTTCTTTTTTTTTTCTCTTCTACTTCTTTTCACTAGAATTTAAAAAGTAACTGGGCTAGTATAAAAAAAAAACAATCTATTTCAATTCCAAATGACAAACTAAATGGTTTCCTCTTCAAATAATCATCTTCGAGTCTAATGCACTTTCACATCCTTTTACGGCCAGTACATATGCAGTGCTGGAAGGATTCTTCTTGGGTGTTCATCTCGGCTAGGAACTGCTGGACGGTCAACATACCCACTCCCGTTAATTTACAAGCGTATCCAAATCATCAGAGAAAATCTTCCAAACACTGCCCTTTTCCATAATCAGCTGACTTGTGAGGATTCGAACAGTCAACGGACAATTGCACACACACCACAAGCCTTACCTTACTAGATTACTTTAGTCCTGCTTGCTGAAGGCCTCCCTCTCCTAGAGTCATCTTTCATCCCTCCGTGATCTTTTTGAACGACTTTACCACACAAAAACGAGAACACGTGACATACACTTGCTGAAGCATTTCAAGTTTTTGTTACGGAGTTTTCTCCAACCGGAAAAAAAATTCATGTTTATTCGTTCTTCAGTGTTCATATCTGAACGACCTGAAAAACAGGAGCTGTAAACAAAGGCGTATGGGAAAAAATGCAATGATTGCAGAAAGCTAAGATAACAGTTATATTCCCAAGATATCATGAATTGATAACACAATCCTATTATCACTTTTCTGTCCGTAGCTCACATAGTATACCCAGTCCCGTAACTTTATATATATATATATATATATATATATATATATATATATATATATATATATATATAATGGAAAACACTTAAAATAAATCAGATTTAATGTTTTTTCGATCTTTCCGATTTGCATTTTTGTTCCATCAGATTTGAATGTTCTAAGCCAAAGATTTTTTCTCAAATACATAAACAAATAAATAGATAAATAAATACATAGAATAAAAAAATATTTTTCAAACTTTTTTCCTCGCATTGTGTGTGGTTCGAGCTGAATTACATATAAAATGATACCATCGGTAAAAATGATTACCGTCTCATTACCGTTGCATAACCACTATGACTCTTACGTGTTGTAATTGGTTGCAAAAGCCATGAAACCCGACTTTATTCGTGAATTTAATTCTCATATAACAAGGTTGGCTTAAATATTGTAGAGAATCATACGTAACGATTTCGTAGTGAAATATTGCTTAATATTGGAGTCGTGGGGTTTTCAAAATATTGTTTGGCTTGATTTGGTTTGGTTTTATGTCAAATTGTTGGTATCTCATGCCAAATCCTGTTTATACATATATATATATATATATATATATACAGTGACACGCAAGCGTATTGGATGCATGTTATTTTCTGTTATAACTCTAGATTATGTTCGCCATTTTGCCTGATATTTGGTAAGTAATATCTCTTAAAATTGTTTTAGTTGTATGTGGAAGGAAAATTAAAAATTCATAGCTGAATCCTTTTTTTTTAAATCCTTGAATTGCAAAATGCACGTCAAAGAGTCAAATGATTAATAGCACAATCTTGTAAAAAATTGCGTTGTTTCTCTGATTGGTCAGAGATAACATTCCAATACTATCGAAAATTTGAATACTTAAAGTCTTTTAAAATACAAATTTTCGATTGGAAATTTGAATAAAGTGTCATGTATCCAATACTTTTGCATAGGGTAATTCTGTACTTTTAAAACAATGTTGCCTACAAAATAATGATTTACAAAACATATATATATATATATATATATATATATATATATATATATATATATATATATATATATATATATATATATATAAAATCAAGTAAAGTTAGCGACAATAGTCGAGGGCGACCAGAAGGCTCCCTTTTCAATAGCTACTACTCCGAGGCGTAGGGGAAGGCACTACTCCATTCCCTGGATTGCTCCACTTTACCCTTGGTCTGTACCTGCTGAGCGTTAAGCAAGGCGGCATCAAGTAACATTTAATGAGTCTTTGCTATGACTCGACCTGGGATTGAACCCTGGTCTCCTGGCCCATTGGTGAAGACTCTACTCATCTGCGACCTTAGGTTTTATGAAACCTAAGGTCACGGACAAACTTCAATGGCATTATACACACACACACATACGCGTGCGCGCACACACACACACACACACATATATATATATATATATATATATATATATATATATATATATATATATATATATAGCTATTTCTCGGATACTGAGAACTTTCAAAATTGTATCGCACTTGGTTCGCCACAAACCCACAAAGTGAATTACTGACAACCAACACTGTTCCAATATATATATATATATATATATATATATATATATATATATATATATAAACAGAATTCTGCATTAAATAACGGACCAGGGGTGATGTCTCTGAAAACCCAACCAACCCAACAATCATTATCTGTGTTCTGTCACAAAATATGTGAAAAGTTATTTCAGGAAACTGTAAGACACTTGAATTAAGGACTTTTACAGACCCTATTACAACATACTTATGGCTTTACGCTAAACGTAATTTTAGATTACCAAATGACAACACAGTGTAAACAATATCAGAAAAAAATCCTCATATCTAATTTGAATTTTGGCATTCAATTCTATTTTTCTGGTATTAATTTTAGGTTAACCCTTTCCCAGAAGAAAATAACCTGTTAGAGTCTCGTAGAGTTATAGATTATTACTATTAGATACGAATACTTGAAACAGTATACTTTGGAGCAAGCAGATTCTTGTTATTGTTAAATAAAAAATACTTATTTGAAAGCATATATGTGCTGGCCATGTTTGCTTGGGTGCTGTAGAATACACCGACTGCATCTCTGATGAGGGGTAAGATTCTCCCAACGAGTGCCTTAGATATGACACAAAACAATTTGATAGTGAAGCTTCTGTAACGCTGGAGCTTTGAGGAATGCGGAGTACCTCTTTATCGTATTTACCAACCCCTCCGCTCGGGCAGGATATGACACAAGGCAAATTTTTTAGCGGAGTTTAACAGGTTTGAATTTAGAGTTTTCCTTCTCCTAGACTAGTCGCCTCACCAAGGCTGAAGAACCCAGTCTGCCCTACTATTTACCCATAGCTGAAGGGAGAATATTTGGATTCATACCTTTCCCAAGGGTATTAGTGCTATGTGAAATGTAATCAGGATCGTCCAGGATTTGAACTCGTGTCACCGTGTCCACATCCTGTGATGATAACCATTACCCCATGGGCACCTCTTTATCATATTTACACTCAGGTTCACTCTGGCCCGGAGTAGTAAAACCTGATAGGGTCCTATATATGGGTCAAATGGAACTAAACTGTGCATTTATGCTAAACTGAATTGTTTGAAATAGAACTATTTTGACATTTAACTGAGTGTAAACAAAAATGTTCTAATACTCAACTGAATTGTTTGAAATAAAACTGTTTATATGTATAAAAATGGATTTGTCAGTAAATAACCAACAATCGTTGATATGCGATAAAACCAAACCAAATCATATCATTGTGTACAAATTATAAAGATTGATTTTCGTTTTGTTTGATTTATTTTTAAGGGCCTATCAACAATATGTTATAATCTGATTACAAGCATCGCTTTATTTTAACTTCAATGGTTTTTCTTAATCTCACATTTTTTTATGTATAATAAGTCATTTCTTTGCACATTTTTATATCGTATCAGTATATAATTACCCAACACCTCCACCTCTAGGAGGATGTGAATCAAGGTCAATTTTTTTAAGTTATAGCTAATTCGAATTCAGTTTTCTTTCGCCTACGCTGATTACCTAATAAAGAATAAAAAATAAAGCCTGACCATCTATTTTACCAGGGATGTCCTCGTAGTGTAATGATTAAAGCGATGGGCTACAGAATCTTTTGATTGAGTTTGAACTCCAGTCACGTTAACTTTCGGATAAATACTCTTGGGAAACGTATTAAACTTCTTATCGTCCCAGTTATGGGTTATATAGTACCACTGCTGTTCTTTTAGGATGTATTTGGCATTAAATAACCCAAGAAGGTTAATATATCATTAAAAAAGAAAGCAAACTATTCACCCGCAGCTGTGGGGAAAAAGAGTTAGATTCGTGCCTTTCTCAATGATATTAACACGAAGTATATCGAAGGATTTGGCATTAAATAACCAAAAATAGTTGATATGCCATAAAACTCAACTAAACAAAATCCTATGTATTTGATATATATGTATGAACAAGATTTAGCATTAAATTACCTAAAATAGTTTATATGCTATAAAACCCAAGCAAACCAAATCCTATGTATTTGATATATATGTATGAACAAGATTTAGCATTAAATTACCTAAAATAGTTTATATGCTATAAAACCCAAGCAAACCAAATCCTATGTATTTGATATATATGTATGAACAAGATTTAGCATTAAATTACCTAAAATAGTTTATATGCTTTAAAACCCAAGCAAACCCAACCAAAATCTTATAATGTATTCACAATTATGTGGTGTTAAATTACTTGTCTTATTTAATGACAATCATTTGTTTACACGAATCAATTATTCCTACATGATGCAAATAAGTTTCAAGAAACCTACATGTTTTCCTTCGTATTTGGTATAAAGTATTCTTATTATACGCATAATTTTTTTAAAGAAATCTATTCGACCAATAGGTGAGACACTAACAGGTACTACCTCTCCAGCTCAGGGGACCAGCAAGTAATCGCAATGAAAGAGTAAAACCACACTTTTCGGGTTCCAAACGTAGAGCTTCTACCACTGGATGCAATTTAGTGTCATACACAAGACCCCAACTCATTAAGTGAGAATGGGGCTTATTCTCTATTCTGGGGATAGAGCTAACATATTCTAGGCCCCACCGATAGGTTTGCCGTGAAGAAGGATATAAAACAATTCATTCAATCTCAAGTTATTTATAAAATCGATTAAATCCAAAATCCGTTTTAGAATGGTTCTTTATATAGATGAAGTTTATCAGTAATATCTCCCTTGACACCATGCTAAAACGTTCTCTTTTGCAGCATAGAATTGCGTTCAATCCTTCTGTAATGTTCATGTATTTCTTCAAGAGAAACCCCTTCACCCTCCGTAAAATGGTTTCCCGGACGCTCAGAATTTTCTCTCTGTGAATCCGGACTTAATTAATAAGATAGCATTGGAAAGCGGTTGAAACGCTTGGATACTGCAGGCCTTTCTTTCCCGCACAGAAATCCGAGATGAAACCAAAGTGAAGAACCTTAGAGTTCAATCGAATGGACACAAAATGCCGGAATGCTGATGTTATTACAAACATCAGATAAACCAAGTTTTGCCTTTGAGAGAAAGAAATATTAGCGCTAGAGGTTTTTAAGAGTTTCGCTATAAGATAGAAATTGGAATCGGCAAATGAAGATGTTCGATAACAATTCTCGGAAAGGAAAAACAATTACAGGAAATAATTGAAAATATAAATTCTATCATCGGCGCCAAAGAGAAAAGAGAATTCTGCAAAAGAAGATTCTTGTTTAAAGAAAAAAAATTACACTGCTAAGTCTTTGCGCAAAGGTGAGAAACAAATTGAATATTTTATCTTCTTAATTTGTAAGAGATACAGTGGGGCAATAATGATCCGTAGCTTGTCTTGTCCCGCTTTTTCCCTAACTTGAGTTCTTTTTTTATAACAACCGTGGGCTGTCGGTTTTGGTCTCAGTCGTACTAGTAACGTTTGGAATTCTCAAATGAAAAAGAAAGAAAAACAAACCCGAAGATGCGAGTGTATTCAATCTAATCTGGCCATATCAATCTGCTACCTGTCCATTTTCATATGTGATCCTACCTCTCCACCACGTTGTGTTCTCATGAAAAAAAGGAATCGGTTAACGGTTTTGATCGAAACGTTTAAAGCTACGGGTTCAAGAATGCACCAACGTATAGCCGTTTTCTATTGGTAGTTTTTATTTTTGATAAAACTAAGAGAGTGGCATGACTGACGATTAAGTCAAGTAGAACCTTGTAATCATTGAGGTATACTGACAGAATAGATTGCCTGGACTCTCAACAGTCATCCGTCCTCATGAGTCAATGCTCTTGGTGAGTCCTCTAAACGGCACCCAGTGTCCATAGAAAGCCCATAAATGTAGGTATTTTTATGGTCGGTTAACACTGGTCAGTCCATCCGTAGAAGTCCACGGAAGAACGTCGTGAGATAGGTGGTGAGTAACCGCAAAGCTGTTGGTCTCAGGGTTTGCTCAAAAACAAAACGCAGTATGCTTATGTTGTTCACATGTAGCCTTTTCTCCACACGCTTATTTAAATTTCATTTGGTGCAGCCATTCTATAGTACTGACGCAATACAATTTGTAAGAAATCCCGTTTTTTTATGAGTAAGTGGGTGGAGTGTTCGTCAATGGTCCAGGAGACCTGGGTTCAATCTCAGGTCGCGTCATACCAAAGACTTTAAAAATAGTACTTGACACCGCCTTGCTTAACACTCAGCAATATAAGGTATATATCAAGGGTAAAGTATAGAAATCCAGGGAAAAGAGTAGCGCCCTCTTCTACACCCCGGTGTTGTAGTTATTGAAAATGTAGCCTTCTGGTCGCCTTCGACTAGGGTCGCCAACTTTTACTTACTATTGTGATATAGACTGCAGACGAAGTACCTATCCGAGTCTCCCTTGCTAACCGACTTCCTTTCTATGTGTGTGTATGTTTTTAAGAGACGCCAACTTTGATCGAAACTGTAAAAGCCACGGGTCAGGAAAACTAAGAAAAACAAACAAACAAGAAACAGAACGAATCCTAAAATAAAAATCATGGAACTGTCTTTATAGACATTTTTTTCTTCCAAATAATTCTGGGAACGGTGTATGTGATTGCTTTTTCATTAAAAGTCGAGTAGACTCCTGTGGGATATTTTCACGTGGTATCTTTGCTGGCTTGGCCATGCTCTGCCTCGACAGATGGGTTACTATATCCGTGAATCTAACACTCCAGTGACCCCGACTGACCTGGAAGAGTGGCTATGGTGGCTCAGGAAAGTGAACAAAAGTTAGAGAATCGATCTTGGGTCTGTGCCTGTATTAGGTATGCCCATAGAACCACGTGGAGCTGGCATCTCGGAACGTTGTGCTTGCTCGACCTTCATTCGAGCTGCGGTGAATTCTTTTGAAGGAGCTGATTCAACCGAATCGGGGTCGATGCCATCACACACACACACACACACACACACATATGCATACACACAGAGACACACACACAAACACATTCACACACATCCACTAATTACTGTGATATGGACAGTGGACGAAGATAGGAACGTTGGTGAGTACCTTGTCACATTCTGGATCTAGCAGCTTCTCCATCCTCACATCAAAACCTGTCCTTGCTTGTCTTTGTTCCCTAACTATTGGCCAAGTTCTTTTATAAAGCCTTTTGCACAATTGTAAACTCGCAATAAGTATCCATTGGGCAAATTCTATATACTACAATCGGTGATTTTATCCGACTCGCAATGTCTCCTTGAATATATGTGGTTTCGACACCTGGAAAAGAAGAGAAGGTTTCCTGCTTCGACCACCCATTATTTAAAAAAAAAACAGACAACAAAAAATACAAAAATATAATTCGTCTTAAGCTATAGGACAACGTTGCTTTATTCTCTCCATTCTGTTTCAGAGGGCGAGGAAACCGGGAGAAATGAATAATGAGGAAATCATGTGACCCATCTTATTCGCTCTTCAAGGAACAGGACTCTTCTCGTATCTTTGGTTTGTCCTTCGTCCTTCATTCACGGGAACGTTTGTCTCATTGTGTTATAAATAAGGGCAGCTTCTTTTTAGATTATCTATCTTATTCATCCTCGGCCTGTCGTCGCTTCTCACCGCCATATAGTTCTTTCTTCTTTATCGGTAACTCGATTCTCTTCGCT
>OY757913.1:102527470-102654970 GCA_963585895.1 Sepioteuthis lessoniana | reverse complement strand
AATTTGGAAACGTCTGTGGGAGGCTGCTGAGGTTACGATATGTGGTATACATTGATCGTCAAGGGTACTGATCCACTGGCTGATAACTCAGTGGTAAAGGTTTGTATTTTAGCTTCGCTGTATAAGTCAACCTCTTGTTATGTAGATACATTTTCAAGTTTAATAGTCGACTTGTACACCGTAATTGACGGTAAATAAGATTTTGTCCTATTTGAGATTTAAGGTGTTAGCTGGGTATCACGGGTTGATTTACTTGTATTCGAACACACTCACGCACACACATACAGGGTGTCTCAAAATCGATGCAAACCACTTATATGATAATGATTTATTACTAAGACAAGCGCCATGGTGGTCAATTGAAACACATCCAGTAAAAAAATGCATCTTTTGAGCTAGAGACATCAAGTCAATAGTTTTGTTGTTGTTATTCGATCAGCTTGAAGGACATGCACCCTTTTTTCAAGGTTTCTGGTGTCTGTAATAAATGATTATCATATTAATGGGGTGCATCTATTTTGAGAGAGTTTTGAATCATTTTGTGTCCAAATAAGTAGTGGGGAAAATATTTTTCCTCTCCTGACCAAGGTATTGTGATCGAGGATTGATAGTTGTTATAGCATACTATTTTCAAATATGAAACAAAAAAGACACAACATTATTATTAATAGAATTATTAGCAGTCACATAGGTCCCATGTGTATTGAGATGGTTGGTTAGTTCGCATATCAACCCTTGTAGGTTATTTAATGCCAAATCCATTTTAAAACAAATTAAAAATTCTATTTCAAACGATTCAGTTCAGCATAAGTACAGTTTAATTGTGAAAACATTTCTATTTCAAGCCCTTCAGTTTATTTAAATAGTTCTAATTCATCTAAGTCAGTTTACTATGAGTACAGATAGGCCGAGATTAGGTGATCTGTTTATATGTTAAAGTTCCATAGTTTATGCGTAGCATTTTCTAGGACAGGTGCTGGGTTGTGCATCTACCATTTGGTCGTATGGTCAAATTTAAATTTCTTGAACATTTCCCATTGGACCACCTTGCCGACCCAGTCGTGTCTCGCCTTATACTCCCTCTGTGCTAATTTTCTGCATTCGCTTATTATGTGATTGATGGTTTCATCTCTGTCACCACATAGACTGCATTTGCTATTTTGTTGAGTACTATCTATTCTCACTTTGATATGATTGGTTCTTACGGCGTTGTCTTGTGCTGCTTTTAGGAGAGATTGTGTTTCTCTCTTAATGTTACCTTTTAGTTATGTCCAGGTTTTCTCGTGCGAGATCGTGTTGATTAGGCGTTTGAAGCGACCAGAGAGTCGGGTTTTTTTCCATTTTTGTTTCCTCGTTGTCATTCTATCGTCTATCGTGTTGGCTGTAATTAGTAGTCGATCGTGTTTTTCTATGTAGTCTTCGAGCCATTGTATCAATGCATCAACGCTGTCTTCAATGCTGGCAAGTCCTCTTCCCACCTCTTTTCTAGATGCATATAGTCTATCAACGTCGTCTCTGGGATGTAATGCCTTTATGCATGGTCATTAGTTTTCTTGTACTTTGACGCATTTGTTTAAGTTCATCTCGAGTCCACTTGTGAAAGGGTCTCGAATATCTAACGAGGGGCACAGCCCAAGTATTTATTCCTTTGATGAGGTTTCTGCTTGAGAGTTTTGTCTCCAGTAGTTTTCTAGTTCTCCTGAGATATTCTTTTTGAATTTTGTCGTTCATTTCCACTTGTTAGATGCTCTCAGCCTCTAAGATAGCCAAGTTTTGTAAATTTCATTTTCTCCGAGCGTTCTAATTTTGTACTGATTTGGTAGTTCCATTCCGTCAGTCATATGTCGTTTGTCACTTTTCAGGACGAGCATGGCAAATTTTTCTATGCCAAATTCCATTCCTATGTCCTGACTGTATATTCTTACGGCGTGTATTAGTGTTTCCAGTTCTTTTTCAATTTTGCAAATAGTTTGAATGCCATCCATGTACATTTAGTGATTGATATTTTCTTGCGATCTGCTAAGTTTGTATCCGGTTGTGCATTTTCTGAGTATGTTCTTAAGTGGCATTATTATTATTATTATTATTATTATTATTATTATTATTATTATTATTTTTCCGTATAGGTTTTACACACGAGCGTTAGCTGATGCTCTATCACAGAAGATTGAGTGATAGCAAGTCTCCGCGAGTCTCCGGGACTCTTCTCAGTATCCTGGCGGATCTCAATAATGCTGTAGTTTAGATGGCTTCCACTGGTCCTCTTATTTCCAAGCCCATCTGTCCCTTTATTAATCCTTTGGTGACTGTACCAAGAGAACCAATTACAATTAGTATAAACGTCACCTTCACGTTCCGCAGTTTCTTCAATTCCCGAGCAAGGTCAAGGTATTTATTCTTTTTTTCAATTTCCTTCAGTTTTACTATGTGGTTAGCCGGGACTGCAAAGTCTACAATTTTGGAAGTTCTTTTCTTCTTCTTCTTCTTCTTCTTCTTCTTCTTCTTCTTCTTCTTATTATTATTATTATTATTATTATTATTATTATTATTATTATTATTATACTCTTTTGAGAGATTTTCACACCAGCATCAGCTGGTAGTATTTCACTGTAGCTTGAGTGACAGCAAATTTCCGCAAATCCCAGGTCTCTTCTCTGTATTCTGGCCGATCTTAACAGTGCTGTTGATTGGATGGTCTCCACTCGTGTTTTTATTTCCAATTCTTCCAGTCCCTTTACCAATCTTTTTTTGACTGTACCAAACGCATTGATTACAATTGGTATCAGCGTCACTTTCATCTTGTTTAGTTTTTTGGTAATGATCTCTGTTTTTGCCTTCCTACAATTTTACTCTGTGGTTTGCCGGGACGGCAAATGTAACAATTTGTCTAGTTCTTTGTTTTTTGTTGACTGTCACTAAGTTCTAGTTGTCTGGCCCATATAAGCTGATCCATTTTTATCTCAAAATCCTAGAGAATTTTTTACGTTTCGTCCTCCAAGGGGGGGGGTTCTGGTTGAGCATATACATTTGTTCATATGGTTGAATTTAAATTTCTTGCACAGTTTCCAGTGGATCACATGTGCCACCCAGTCGGGTCCACTCTTAAACACCCTTAGCGCTAATCTGCTGCATTCGCTTAATATGTGATTGATCGTTTCATCTCTGGCACCACAAAATCTACATTTGCTGTTTTGTTGCGTCCTTATGGCGCTGATCTGTGTTGCAATCAGAATAGATTCAGTCTATCTCTTAAGGTTTCCCTTTATTCACTATTATTATTCTTCTTATTATTATTTACTCTTTTAGAGTTTTTCACATCAGCGTTAGCTGATGGTCTTTCACAGGAGTTTGAGTGACAGCAAGTCTCCTCACGTCTCCAGGACTCTTCTCAGTATTCTCAATAATGCTGTCATTTGGTTGGTCCTCTAGTCCCTTTAATAATCCTTTAGTTACTGTACCAAAAGTACCACTCACAATTGGTATAATTGTCTCCTCCATTTTCCGTAGTTATTATTATTATCATTATTATTATTATTATTATTATTATTATTATTATTATTATTATTATTATTATTATTATTTTATGATGCTTTTCTTTTTCTTGTTGTTTTGGTCTTTGAGAGATTTACACTGATTGTTTTCCCCTGAAATCTAAGTGACAGCAAATTTCATCAAGTCTTCAGTACTCTTCTTCGTAGCTAAGATGATTTTAACCATACTGTGGTCTAAATTGTTACAATTCTTTCTCTGATCACCCAGTTTCCACAGTCTCTTTTCTCCGCCTTTGTAGACCTTTCCAGAGGCATCAACTTCAATCAGTATCACCGACACCGTCATGTTCCACATTTTTTAAAAGCTTCTGTCAAGACCCAGATATTTATCTTTTTTTCCCCTTTTTTATCATTCTTTCTTTCTTTCTTTCTTTTTTTCTACTCTGTGGTCGGCTGAAACGTGGAAACTATGATGACACGTTCTTTTCTCCTTGTTAATTAATACTAACTCTCGTCATCTTGCCGGAATTGAGTTGTCGGTTAGAATTTCGAATACAAAAAATGTTGATACATCTTACTTTCGAGAAAATGTGAGACATAAAATTCTGCTTTCAGCAGATTCCATTTGTTCGCCTGGTTAAATATTATTCAAAGATAAATTCTTGCATGTTTCTTTTCATCTAATTTGAAATATGATGTCATTTTAATTTTTCATCTATCCAATAAGGTTGGTTTGTTGGGTTGTATGGTACATAAGCTATTATAGGTTATTTAATGCCAAATCCTTTTTACACATATATATTAAATATATATCATTTTTAAACGGGTTTTGCGGATAACATCTTTAAACGAATCTAGACTCTAAACTGTTTTTGCGCACAGATAAATGGTTTCAATTTTTGCTATTTAACACTAATAAATCAATTCAAAATTTATCATTTGTTTGCGGACAGTGAAGGGAGTATAAGTATCACTATTGAGCACAAATTATTATTTTCAATATTCCTTTGAGCTCAGTCAAATAGTTCTGAATATTGCTATGTAATACCAATAATTCAATTCACGTACACAGTTTAAACCGCTGCTATTTCCCACCAATAATTGCATTTAACATTAACCGTTCGTTTGCACAGGGATTAATGTTTCCTAGTATTTATAACGTTTAGTATTAATCCTTTGTTTATGGTAAAACGTTTTCAAACATTGTCATTATCAATAGTTTTATTTGTTAAATGATGTCTAGTATATTCATTTAACACTAATAATACTATTCAATATTACTCATTTGTTTGCGCATAGTTAAATCATTCAAAGTATTGTTATTTATGATTAACAATTCAATTAAACACTAATTTGTTTGCACAAAATTTCATTTGACTCATAGATAGAATACTATAAGATGCTATCACTCCGGGTCAGAGTGGACTTAGAATCAATGGTAATTAAGCGGTACTACGCATTCCCCAAAGCTCCAGGATTATAACCTCACCATCAAATTGTTTATAGAATACACCGACTGCAACTCTGCTGAGGGGTAAGACCCCACCGACTGAGAGTCGTGGATATGACACTAAACAATCTGATGGTGAGGTTCCAGCAATCCTGGAGCTTTGGGGAATGCAGAGTACCCCTTCATTAGCATTGCTCCCAGGCCCACTCTGGCCCGGAATGGTAGCATCTGATTGGGCCCTATCTATGTGTTAAATAGAACTAACTGCGTTGTTATGCTGAATTGAATTGTTTGAATTAGAACTGTTTGACGAAACTGAATTGCTTGAAATAGAAATATTTTTGACTAATAAACTGTGTACTTACATCTTAATTGGGTGCTTATGCTAGACTGAATTGTTTGAAATGGAACTGTTCTTTACATTGAAACTTTACTTACACTAAACTGATTTATTTAATAAAAAAATATTTTGACATTTAACTGAGTGTAAAAAAATGGTTGAATTAGAACTGCTTGATTAAACTGAATAGCTTGAAATAGAAATATTTTTGACAATTAAACTGTGTACCCATGCTAAACTGAATTATTTGAAATAGAACTAATTATTTGTATAAAAATAGATTTGCTGTTAAATAACCTAAAAAGGTTGATATGCCATAAACCATTGCCAACCAATTGGTTTAATGTAATATCCAGGAGACTTTCCCAATAAGATTTTGTGCATATTATTTTTTGCAATATCAATCATAGTGAGATTTATCACATTAGTAGTCACTTCTCAACACCCAGGACTCTCCTCGGTATTATAGCTAATGTTTGCAGTAATGTGATCTGAACAGGCTCAAGTCTTCCTCTGATTTTTAGTTCACCAGTCTCTTTTTTATCTTTTTTTTTCTTGATTTTTCCCAAGGGCTTAAACTATGATCTAACACGTTCCTGATCCTCAACTCTCTGGCAAGGTCTAGGTAATCACCAAGATTTTTGCTTTCTTTTTCTTCAATTCTGAAATCAAAGTAAATGGGGTGCACTGTTATATCCAAAGAACAAAGATATAACTTCAAAATCATTTTAAACAGCGAAACTCTTCATACCCAGTGTCACTATCAATGACTCAGAAGCAAATATATTAAATTAGCTCTAAATTCTTTTAAACATCCAATCAGGTTCTTGTATTTGATCCATTGTTGGGACTATAACGGGTACTACTACTTCAAGACAGAGTGGAACTGGTATATTGGCAATGAAGGGGTACTCCACACATTCCAAATCTCCAGAGTTGGAGACTCACCATCAGATGCAGTTTAGCGTCATCCTAAGGACACCTCGCTTTTAGGGGTCCTAGCCTTCTTCAGTTGAAAAAGTGCATTTCATGCTCCTCAGACAGGGAAGGCACCACCAGAATGACGACTTATCAGATTTTATGACAATTAATGAAAAAGATATCCACCCGTTTATATGGTTTCCAAAGAAGACTGGTTGGAACTAAATAGAAATGAATAATATTTATTTCATTCTCGTTAGCATACACCCACACACGCGCGTGCGCACACTCTTTCTCACTCTCTCACTTTCTCTCCCTCTCTCTCCTTCTCTCTCTGTTTATCTATTTGTCTATCTTTCTCTCTCTATGTGTATCTCTGACTTTCTGTTTCCCATTAACCACGCAATCCATTCGATTGTTTGTGTGATTGTTGGTTGGTTGGTTGGTTGGTTGGTTGCATTTTATGGCATATCAACCTTTGTAGGTTATTTAACGCCAAATCCATTTTTATGTTAATGTTTCAAATAATTCAGTTTAGCATGTGTACACAGTCTAATTGTTAAAAACATTTCTATTTCAAGCTATTCACTTTATTCAAACAGGTCTAATTCAACTAATTCGGTTTAGCGTAGGTACAGATTTTGTTTACACACTGTTAAATGTCAAAACAGTTATGTGTTAATTCAGTTTAGTGTAAATACAGTTTCAATGTCAAAAAAAAAACCAGTTCTATTTAAAATAATTCAGTTTAAATGTAAGTACGGTTTAACTGTCAAAAACATTTCTATTTCAAACTCTTCAGTTTAGTCGGACGGTTCTATTTAACCCATAGATACGGCCTTATCAGGTGCTACCACTACGGGCCAGAGTGGACCTCGGAGGGATAGCAATGAAGGGGTACTCTGCATTCCCCACAGCTCCAGCATTGCTGGAACCTCACCATTAGATTGTTTAGTGTCGTATCCAGGACACTTTTTGGCGGGGGTCTTACCCCTCTTCAGAGAAGCAGTTGGTATATTCTACACCTCCAGCCGACTGGGAAATTTGTGTGATTGTGTATTTTAGTCTGATTATATTAATTAAGAAAATGTTTCCATTATTCTTTGTGGTGGATTTATTACGCGCAATGTCAAAATGAAATTAAGTAAAAGTTATTACAAAAGTTTAACGATTTAAAAGAAAAAAGAAATATTATTGAGTTTTGTGAAAACAAGAAAGGCTACCGAGGTTACAGAAAAAAAATGTTACTTTGCTTACAGAAAACGCAAGGTCAATCAATAAAAAAAGAAAAGAAAATACGAAACAATACAGAAATCTCCTTCGAAAAAGCGACTTCATGAATTCTCATTTTTACACGCAGGCACGTTTGCGAATCAAGTCCGTGTTTTGTGTACGTGTAATTGTTTGGCTTGAGGGTTTGTTTTAGCTTTTGTTTTTTGTGGTTTTTTTTATCTAAAATGAATGATGATTTTTCCGTTACTGATATCACAATAGATTCCGCTAGAACATTCAGTGCCCTTCTCTTTGTTCGTTAAAGAAAAGAAATGCTTTGCGTTATCTCCGAAGGAAATTACAATTTTCTGCCTCCTTTGAAACTGCGGATGTACTTGAGTAACATGTAGAGGGTCTCCAAAGATCTTAAAAGAGAAAGATTGTCACTTTATCTCAACGGCAGGAAGGAATCGACATGTTTTCAACAAAAAGGATTACGTGTCTTTCGGATGAGACTAAACCGTATCTGATGTTGCAGGTTCATTTCTAGTGCTCTGAGGAATGTGGCACACCCCTTAATGGCCATTGCTCCCAGCCCAACTCTCCTCTGGGGGAATAGCACCTGCTCTAGGTCAAATATTTGTTTGCAAATAATGCAGATAGCAATAACAGTTATCGTATAACCAAACGCAAATCTTGAGAAACGAGACAAAAACGTAAATATCTATATATACGATTCTTTAACTGTTTGACATAAAATAAACCCAAGTGGGGTTTTATGCCGTTAAAATCGATCAACCACTTTAGTTTCCCCACACATCTTTCTTTTTTCTTCGCTTTTTTTTTTGTTCGTGAGTCAAATAGATCTGTTGAAAATATTTTTAGATAAGAATATTTAAACACAGAAAATGTATTTTTGATTATAATGAAAAACTTCTGAATAAGATAATTTTGTTTTAAATAACCCAGAAGAAGTTGAGTTTAGATTTGGGTTTCTTTGTTTAATGGCACATAGATCTTCATTATTATTGTAGGATAACAGTTGCATTAATATCTATTAAATAGCTGGTGTTGAGTGTTTTGATTATTTCACGATTTGACATTTCTATTCCTTTCGTTATTTGTTATTTTCTTTCTATGTCTGATCGCATTCCTATATCCTGGCTTTATATTCTTATTATTTATATCAGATTTTCCAATACTTTTTATTCCCTTTTCGTAAACAGCTTGATGCTGTACATGTACATTAGGGGATTAATCGTTTCTTTTGATTTAGTAAATTTTTTGCTTTTAATGCGTTTCCTAAACATTTAACAGAGTGCCATAAATGCTGTTAAAAATAGTAATGGCGAAAGTGTATCACCTTGAAAGATCCCTCTATCGATTTTCACCCCTGCTTACGTTTTTCCTTTTACTGTCAGTTCCACTTCTCCGTTTGTCCTTTTACTGTCAGTATCACTTCCGTCATGAACGTAATGATTTTGACAGATATCGTTAACATTTTTAGATAGTGTATAATCCGCCTTTCCGGAATCATATCAAATGTCTTTTTTTTTTTTTTTGCAATCAAGCCCCGTCATAGCTACATTTTTCTGCCTCAGTTTGCTCTTTTTGATGATATGCAGATCATTATCCAGTAATTCACCTTGTTCCCCTGTGACACCCTTTCTGTTCTTCGGGAAAGAGTCGGTGGCTTATAATTCATGCCTTCCCTAATCTGTGCTGCTTTCCATTGCATACGCAGCATATGTAGACGCATTATTGGTCTATAGTTAATGGAGGTGATTCCATTTTATGAGTCTTTCTGAATCAGGGTAGTCTTCTTAGTCATTCATTCGGCTATCTTTGCATGTTCTAGGCATGTTATCTGTTAAAGAGCCATTTTGTCATGGACGTATATTAATTTTTTAAAACCATATTCCACGTATACCATCTGGTCCTAGAATTTTTGAGATTTCCTCTAAGCAATTGCAGATATATATTCACTTCACGTCCTTGTAATTATTTGTTCACATTATTTTTTCTTCCCTCGACCTTTTTATTATGTTGTTTCTCTTCCTTTATTTTACTGATAATTTTTTATATTATATTATATTATATTATAGATTTTTCTAGATTTTTCTTTTCAAATTGCATTGTCAGCAATGTTTGCTATTTGGTTTTGGTCTTTTCATCCCAACTTATCCCTGCATGTATTTTTCATCCCAACTTATCATCGCGTGTATTTTTCATCCCAACTTTTCCCCCGTGTATTTTTCTTCTTTAGCAACTCCTCTTGTTTTGGCAGTTTTTGGATCAGCCATATATCAATCCTAGGTTTTGAATTTCTCCTCATATTTCTTTGAGGAACATCACATAAATTAGCTTGTTTAGTTCAGAGATATTACCAGTTGGGATACTCGGTAATAATTTGTTTACTTTTGGGGTTTCTACCTCGAAATTTTTCCAGTATTGAAGTCGCTTTTCAGTCATGATTTACTTCATTCTGTCAGTTTGCTTAAGCGTTTGTTATGTGGTGTGTGATGCTTTATGGTATTGTGGTGTGTGATACTTCGTTTTTCTGCATTTTTGGTTTCAATTCTGTTAGGGGCTTTTACTTTCCTGTATTTAGTGTTTCGAGTCGGGTTGCAGGATTTTTTTAATATCCTTCTTTATTTACTTAATTTGATATTTCTAGTATCTCGGGATCAGAAAACGAACCTCTCAATAATATCATTATTGCTTGGTAAGTATTAAATCTTACTGATTCAGTCCAAATTTCTATTAGTCTTTTTCTATTCCATTTTTGGGCATATTACCCAGTCTACTACTTAGACCACCGACAGGTCACCGCTCCTATGAAGGATTGAAACTAGGCTTATCCGGTCATGAGCCGACGAAATGTTTTAGATCCAGATTATCAAACTCGCCACTTGCTGATTACCAAATAAATCAGACAGGATTGATCATTCAAATTGAAGTCAAAACCAAAGACAAAGGCCAAAGACAAAATAACACGAAGGATTCAATAATTAATAAAGTTTAATTAGTAAAAAAAAAAATAACCACGTTCGTTTAAAAAGAAGTAATTTTCTTTTAAAATAAACAAGTAAAGTTGGCGACCTTAGTCGAGGGTAACCCGAAGGCTCCCTTTTCAATAGTTACTTCACCGAGATGTCGGGGAGGGCCTACTCTATTCCTTGGATTGTTCCACTTTAACCTTTATCCGTACCTTATAATGCTGAGTGTTAAGCAAAGGGTCATCAAGTACCATTTTTTGCGTCTTTGATATGACTCGACCTGGGATTGATCTGCTCATATGAGTCTCTTCCCCATTGAGTGAAGGGATGTGATTCAGAGATCTGGCCCCTTTCATCTCAGCAGTCAGTCTAGCTTCAACACTAGACTCGGCTTTTCAAAAAACTAAGTCGTAGCAGTTATCAATTCAGCAAAGAATTCTGTTTAGTCAGGTTTCCGTTACTAACTCGTGATTCTCGCTTTTCTGTCTCAGGTCTTCCTCAAGGCTTCAAATGCAGAGCGATGGGATTTACTCTACCGACTGTTATTTCCAGCCACTGTCTCCGGTCTATCTTACTTTCGGCAAAAAAAAAAAAACTGGGTTTATATAACTATTTTTTCTTATTTCCAAATGGGCGTATCTCATCAACGGTTTTCTTCTTAATTAGATTTCAGTAATTAATTACATCCATACTTGGTTACCTCCGACTCCAACGGTGAATCTTTGTGACCGTTAATTAGAAGAGGAGGGGTTTCCTCCTACTACCATGTGTCAGCAGCTGTGCCTTATATCTGCAATAGGCGGCCCTCTCACTCACGTAACGTCATGCAAATCATTAACGAAGAAAGAAAAATAATTTTCTTTTTTTTCAATTTCTCAGGGTCTGATATTTCAAATATAATCATATCTGCACTTGAGTCGTGAATGACCCTTCCTGACCCCTTCTCCAGCTCTGCCATTGTTTTGGCAAGTTGTCTCCCGATGACACTGTCAGTACGATCAAAATGAATATTTTAGCTTTCCTTCTTTCCTTTCTCTCTCAGGTTAAAAAACAATATGTTCATATTTTTCGTTTCTTTGCCCAGCAAAAAAATTTAAACTTTTTTTTTTCTGTTTATTTTTCATTTTGACAAGTATTGTATCATCCTTCCAAAGTCGATGTACTGATTTTATTCAAAAATCTTTGCCTATTATTTTTCAATTAAAATCTTTCTCAAATTCCTCCTGCTTCAGGTCTCTGATGCACCCTTAACTATGTTATATTATTATTATTATTATTACTCCTTTAGAGTTTTTCACATCAGTATTAGCTGATGGTTTTTCACTAGAGTTTGAGTGACAGCAAGTCTCCTCAAGTCTCCAGGACTCGTCTCAGTATTCTGGCCGTCCTCAGCAATGCTGTTGTTTGGATAGTCTCCACCCGTCCGCTAACTTCCAATTCCTTCTGGCCCTTTAATAATCCTTTAGGTACTGTGCCTAACGCACCAATCACAATTGGCACAATCGTTACTTTCATGTTCCACAGTTTTTTTCAATTCTCTAGCAAGGTCGAGGGACTTATCCTTCTTTTCACTTTCCTTCAGATTTATTCTGTGGTCCGCCGGGACATTAAAGTCAACAATTTTGCAGATTCTCTTTCTTTTGTTGATTATTATGAGGTCTGGTCTTCTGGCCGGGATTAGGTGATCCGTTTGTATGTTAAAGTCCCATTATTATTATTATGATTATTTTACTCCTTGAGAGTTTTTCACATCAGAGTTTGCGGATGTTTTTTTTTTCAATGGAGTTTGAGTGCCTGCAAGTTTCCTCAAGTCTCCAGAACTCTTCTCAGTATTCTGACCGATCTCAATAATGCAGTATTTCGAACAGTCTCCTTCTGTCCCCTTATTTCCAAGTCCTCCAGTCCTTGTACCAATCCTTTGTTGACTGTAACAAGTGCACAAATTACAATTGGTATAATCGTCTCTTTCATGTTCTACAGTTTTTTTCAGTTATCTAGCAAGGTTGAGATACTTATCCCTCTTCTTGCATTCTTTCAATTTTACTATGTGGTCAACCAGAATGGCAAAGTCCATAGTCCTTCAAGTTCTCTCTCTTTTTTTTATTGATTATCATAAAGTCTGGTCGTCTGGCCAAGATTAGATGATCTGTTTGCATCTCAAAATTCCAGTGGTGTTTGTGCATGAAATTCTCCAGGACAGATTCTGGGTTATGCTTATAACATTTGTTCGTATGTCAAATTTAAATTTCGTGCACAATTCCCACTGAATCACCTTGGCGAATTATATTATACTCTTTCTGTGCTAATTTGCTGCATTCGCTTATAACGTGATTGATGGTTTCGTTTCTATAATCACATAAGCTATATCTACTGTTCTGTTGCGTCTTATCTATTCAAGCTTTGATATTGCTAGTCCTCATGGCGATGTTTTGTGCTACTTTTAGAAGAGATTTAACTTCTCTTCTCAGGCTTCCTTTTTTTTAGCCATGTCCTCGTTTTCTCATGTGAGAGGTCGTTTGTTTGTCGCTTAAATCATCCGTAGGGTCATTTTTCTTCTAACTTTTTTTCTGGTAATTGTCATTCGGCTGTTGCACGTGTCGTTTGTATTGCTTCTTGCGGCAGTAATCAGTCTTCCCCGTGCTAATCTACGGGTCGTTGTATCGAGGGGTCCACGGTGTCTTCAATGCTACCAACTCCTCTTCCTCCCTCTCTTCTTTACACATATAGTCTATCAACGTCATCTCTGGGTTGTGTGGCCTTATGCACGTCATTAGTTTTCTTGTTCTTTAATGCATTTGTTTAAGTTCTTCTCTGTTCCCCTTCAAGAATTGTCGCACGTATCTCACGAGAGGGACAGCCCAGGTATTTATCTCTTTGACTAGGTTTGTCTTATCATATTTACCAACCCCTCCGTTCAGACAGGATATGACACAAGGTCAATTTCTAAGCGGATTTTAACAGGTTAGAATTCTGAGTTTTCCTTCTCCTAGACTAGCTGCCTCACCATGGCTGAAGAACAGTCTGCCCTATTATTTACCCATAGCTGGAGGGAGAATAATTGGATTCATAACTTTCCCAAGGGTATTAGTGCAATGTAAAATGCAATTAGCCACATGCAGGATTTGAACTCGTGTCGCCGTGTCCATTTCCTACGACGATAACCATTAAACCACGGGCACCTCCTAGGTTTGTCTTATAGAGTTTTGTAATTGAGTAATTTTCTACTTTTTCTGAGGTACTCTTTTTAAAATCTTTCTTTCATTTTCTCTTCTTTGATAGTGTCGGCTTTAAATATCCCCAAGTATTAGTAAGTTTCCTTTTCTCCGAGCGTTCTGATGACTATTTGATTTGGTATTTCTACACCTTCTGTCATGTGTTGTTTGCCACTTTTCATTACAAGCATGGTGCATTTTTCTCTGCCAAATTCCATTCCTATATCTTGACTGTATATTCTCACTGTTTGTATTAGGGTTTCCAATTCTTTTTCGTTTGTAGCAAAAAGTTTGATGTCGTCCATGTACATCAAGTGGTTCCTATGATTTACTGAGTTTGTATCCGGCTGTGCATTTCATAAGGATGTGGTTGAGTGGCATCATGGCTATCACAAATAGTAATGGTGATAGTGCATCTCACTGGAATATGCCGCTTTGGATTTTTACTTCAACTAAGCTTTTTCCTCCTGTCAATTCCACTCTCCAGGTTTGTATAATCTTCTCAAAAACCTGCACGACTTGGTCCGGTATTTTATACATTTTGAGACAGTGTAGTATCCAGCTTTGCGGGAACATATAATAAGCCTTTCTGTAGTCAATCAAGTGCAGAGCCAGATTTTTCCGTCTCGTTTTACTTTCGTTGATAATTTTTTTTCATTATATATATTATAATTCCTCTGTTCCTCTGTTTTTCTTGCGGTATCCTTTCTATTCGTCGGGGAAGATCCCGCGGCTAATCACTTTGTAGTAGATCTTCTCCCTAATTTGCACTGTTAATATTTTCCACGTTGTCGGTAGGCACATTATGGTTCTATAGTTGGCTGGGGCAGCTCTTTCGATGAGGTATTTTTGGTCATCGATTCGGGTATCTCAGTTTTTTGTATGCATTTACAGGTTGGAAGGATTAGATTGTCGTCCAAAAGAAAATAACACCTCAGCTTTATTTTAAAACTTTTATTGAAAAAAATCAATTCAGGTAACTTGATTATGTAGTAGAGCTGATATCTATTCAATGTAGCCGCCTTCAGCCTCAATCACCGCCTCGATACGGATCCGGAACTGGGAGCATGCCTTTTCCACAAGCGCCGGCGGGAGCTCGGCGAATACTCGGCGAATTGCGGTGATCTGACTGGCTTTGGTGTTATGGGAGGTCATGTTGGTGATGTTCTCGACTTATGACCAAACGAAGTAGTCCAGCGGGTTTAGATCAGGGGAGGGGGGGCCAGTGAGAGAAGGGTACAAAGTTGTAGCACTTCTGAAGCCAAGCCTGGGTCTCTTTGGACTTGTGGGCCGGCGCCGAGTCCTGCTGCCACACCCAGAGTCTGCCACTGGCCATCTGATTGCACCAGTGGATCACCACACTCTTCAGCACATCCAGGTACACTTTGGTGTTGATTTTCAAGCCGACTTCAAAGATGTGAGGTGGCATGATGTGGCCCTCACTTGAAACCACACCAAAGACCATAACCGTAGCCGGAAACTTTGTTTTCATCACCCTGGGCGTTCGGATTTGCATTTTGAGGGTGCTGGTAATGGTCCTGTTGTCATAACTTGGATCGGTAGAGATCATGCGTTGTACTGCGACACATCTCGGATCTCGCGCGTTGAACATTGTGTCACTTTCAGACATGATAGAAGGTTCCTATTGCTCTTGGGATTTGTACACAACTGGCCAACTAGTAGATGATCTGCAACAAAAAAAGAAAACCGGTTTTCATTAAATGGAAATGGAATCATGTCGTGTTTTCTAGGGTAAAAATTTTATCGTTCAACCCTGTATTTATGGAGGTGAATTATTCAAACCAAAATCCATGTATTCCATCTAGATGGTTTTCCAGTTTGCTATCTTTTTAAGTGTTGCCTTGCGTCCATCGATGTATATGTTTATCTGAAGGCCTTCTTTGAGCATTTGCAACACTGTTTCCATGTTGTTTATCCATACGGCGTTTTTGTTATGATCTATCTCTTCCCATATTTTTCTCCGGAAGGTTTTTGCCTCTCTCGCATCCTGCTGTTGATATGGTTTCGCCCATTCTCCCCTCAATTGTCGGTCGATTTTTTTTCGTTGTTTTGGAACATCCTGTTTTGTATATATTGTTTGGTTTGTCTCGTTTTTTTAGTCTCCTTTATTTCGCTTGCATTTTTGGTTTGTCTCCCTGTAACATATTGACCTCCGACCGAGCTTTTGATCAAGGAACAGGTGCAACCGGTCGAAGATATCAGGGTATAGCCTTTAACGTGGACGGGTTGAATTCGCCGCAAATGTGTCACTCACAGGAAGCAGGTGGATGTCAAACAATGATATAACCCAGTATGACAGGAAGTTCAGTTAGTTTGGAGTCAGTTGTTGCAGTTCGAGGCAGTGAGAACCAGCTTTCAACAGAGGGCTGGGCCCTCAGGGCCTCCGGTTGAGCAGCCCAGCAGAACAAGAAAAATGTGCTGCTAAAGACAGAGGAACTGGGGGTCAACATGTTACAGTCTCTGTTCAGTCTCCAACTCACCTCTCACACATAACCCTTTCGTAACCCTTTTGCAATTATTTCGAATAAAGTGTGAGCGGTATATTTTTCTAAAGAAATGTGTTCCTTCGTCATTATTGTTGATTTTGATTCCGCATGTATATGCTACACCCTCAACTTTATTTTTGAGTTCAAGTTGCCGTGTTTTTACAGTTTTGTCCAAGAATTTCTTAATGTTCCGTTTTTGTAGTCTTGCTTGTTGTCGTAGTCTTTTTTATCTGTGATTCAAGTCTGAATTCCCGCCCTGGTTTTGACTTTCTGTCTGTGATCTTCAAAAAGAACCCCGATTTTTACACTCACTAATTTTGCTCCTGTATATATTTAATCGTTTAACTTTGTGATGTCGTTTGTCGGGATATTTGTCAATAAGTCGTTCACTTTCTTGGTTTCGGTTTTGACTGTCCTCCTACATAGCCTCCTTGAGAGAAGGCTATGTAGTTTTCTTTTCAAACATGATACTTTTAATGGTATCTGCATTAGTTTTTTTCCCACTTGGATCGTTGTTTGCGTTTTCGTGTTTGCGGAGTATGGGTCGTTGTCATGCAGTGTTTGGTTTGGAGTTTCTGGCTCTCGAGAATTTAGTGTCTCGGTTGTTGCTTTTGGGGTTTGTTGATGTGTTGCCTATATATGTGTTGGTTGATTTCCAGTATTTTAAGGTAAAAAAACAACCATTCTTTGTTATTGTCCTGACCTGGTCAGCGAGCCATTACTTTGTTGTCTTAAACCTCCAGAATGGAGGTGCCCGTGGTGTAATTGTTATCGTCGTAGGAAATGAACACGGTGACACGAGTTCAAATCCTGGATGAAACTGATATCATTTCACATAGCACTAATACCCTTGGGAAAGGTATGAATCCAATTATTCTCCCTCCAGCTATGGGTAAATAGTAGGACAGACAAGGTTCTTCAGCCTTGGTTTGGCAACTAGTCTAGGAGAAAGAAAACTCTGAATTCAAACCTGTTAAACTCCGCTTAAAAATTTACTTTGTGTCATATCCTGCCCGAGCGGAGGGGTTGGGTAAATAGGATCAACCTCCAGAATTAAGTCCAGATTTCTATCATTCTTTTTCTATACCTACTTTTTTCAGGGTTGCTTCTAAAAAAACTGTATAATGCTAGTTTGTTACCTTCCCTAGTCCATTTTCTACACAGTGGTTTCTGGTGTGAGTGGTCGATTTGTTCATCGTTTGTTTACTTGAAAGAAAGGTCATTTGTGTACCTAGAAGAAAAAAGCCAATATTCGCAGGATGCCTAGCGGGTCCCACCATGTTGGCTATCAAGAGAGAACCTGCCGATTATAATTGCTTTTGACGAGTATTTTTTGGATTGGAATTAACTCCATTTTTATCGTTTATTTGTATCATAATTCCTTTCTATCTCTCTCACTCCTATTTATATATATATATATTAAAAGAGATTACTGAAATTTTCACAGTCAAACTAAGAAGGGGATCACTTAAAACAATACAACATATGACGTATTTCAGTCACAGTCGAACGCAGTAAATTTTCAAATAGCTAAAAACTAATGATAATTTCATTTTTAGTCGATTACTCCTCTTATATTTATATATATATATATATATATATATATATATATATATATATATATATATGTATATATATATATATATATAATCTTAAATATAAAAAAAAATCAGAATATTTTTTTACAACTTGAGATACCTGAATGTCAATACTCAAATAAGCTTCAAAAGTAATAATTTAGAAATTAATTTCCTGTTCCGATATTCTATAATATATATATATATATATATATATATATATATATATACATGTGTGTGTGTGTGTGTATGTGTGTGTGTGTGTGATATTTTATTTATCACGAGTAATCTATAACCTATATATGTATATATTTATGTATATTGTGTGTAATATTTTATTATAACAAGTAACCTTTAACCTTAAACCATTTATATATATATATATATATATATATATATATATATATATAATGATAGCGTTGACGATACTTGTTAATTGTCAGTCTCTCCCCTTACTTTTTGTCTGACAAAAATTCAGGCAAGAAAGAGTTTGTAACCAACCACCGTTGACTTCATGTTTCGGCAATCCTATATACGCTCAACTAATGATATTCTGCATTCTTGATTTACAAAATAGGAAAATCTATCATTTTATATATATATATATATATATATATATATATATATATATATATATATATATATATATACGAAGTGTGATGAGTTTGACTGAAATTTTTTGTTTTGCTTCGTTCTTTGAAAGATAAATTAATTAAGTCTATTGGATTAATTATAAGCTTCTAAAGTTATTGAATTTGATGTCTTACCAAGAAATTGACCCTGCGTAAGAATTGTCATTCTGTTCACAGACGTATACATTTTTACTATTTTCGTCGACCATAATTCATTTTCAAGATGTGAATCTAATATCTGAATATTGTGGATCATAGAGTTTATATAATTTAGAAAATTGCTTAAATGTGCATTATATTTCGTCCTGGGACGTCATTTCTATTCCACGGGTCTATTTAGAGACCACAGACTTGAGCAAGATTGGAGTTTTATCTTATGTATTAGAATTATTCAAGCCTTCCTTTTTGGGTGTCCGCTTTGTCGACTTCAAGAATTTATATATTTCACATATAAATCTTATGAATTGTATTAGAAATTCTACCGTTTACTCTCTCCAACAAGTCAATAATCTTGCGTTTATTGATACATTGTGTAAAATTTGAAGGTTACATAATCGTGCGAGCTCAGGTCACTATTTTCAAGCCATGGAAATACATTTAGGGCTTGTTCAAATATTTATGACTAATGCCTGGGCTATAGTTTTCATTTACGAATTGACAGTATTTCTCATAAGTATTTAAAAAAACACTTTTTGGTCTCAGATTTCTGACTACATCTGACATTTGAGCAGGTGAATTCGGATTAGCTTACTTGTTTGGCAAATCTTCAAAGCTGTGATGTGAGTTCGACTCTAATATCTTCGTTATCCATTTTATAATATAATGGGTGCCTCCCACCACGAGTGAACCCGATGCCCAGCTGTGTGACCAACAATCACAAGCACTCTCGCCGTGGGTAGGACTTTGGTAGGGGGTCAGTTAACGTCAAAGCGACAAGTAAGGACCTATATGTCGGAGCAGGCGAATTCTCTCTTTCTTTCTTTCTTTCTTTCTTTCTGAATATCTATCTATCTATCTATCTATCTATGTGTGAAGATTTGAAGGTTTGCAAGGAAATTCATAATCTGATCAAGATACTTTTAATTATGACACAACAAAGAATTACTCTGCCGTTTAAAATGTATTAACAAAAAAAGAAAGGTCTTTATTTTTTGTAAGTCACAAAAGATAACCTTCTTAAAATGAAAAACATATTGAAATAAAAAAGTAGGATTGAGGCTAAATTTTCTAACTTACATATAAAAGGGAATGTCACTAGATTTACTAAGTTCATTATTTTTTCAAAGCTTTCAAATGTTCTGGATGTTACCCCTATATCTAGGCAAATCCCACTGCAAATTCCACTCGGCAATCCCGAAAAGTTAGTGACTAAGCCGGTCGATACGAGATCAAGCTTGTTTTTACCCCTCTCACAAAATCTATGCGATACAAAAATGTACTATCCAGTTGAAAATAGTTCGAGTGAATGTTTGGTCTCCGCTTCGATCCTGGTGAATGAAAGCTAGGTCTTTATGGGTCAGCCAGTGAAATGTGATGACATAATGCATGGCTAGCTGACCAGTTAGACATATTTAATCAGGTACTTGTTGCGCACCCAACCAAATGGGTGTGTGTGTGGCACAAGGCCTTTTTAAAATGGGTCCAGGCACAAAACCCGTAGCCCAGACACGCCCGCATTAACAAAAGTGAGCAGGCCACAACTGCTTCACCTAAAATGTGTCGCCTCAGGCCCCAGGCAATAAACATAGCCCCTGCGAGGAGGGTTAGAGCCTGGGGGTAGGCACCCAGCAACTCAAAAAGCCCCGGTCTTAGCACCCGTAATATGAATAGCGGCTTCCCGGAATCCATGTCAGACTGCTTCGACCGACTACGACCGGGAACAATACGCACCCAGCCTGATCTGTCTACCTGTAAATACGATCGGCTGAAGTACGTAGGGATGTTCTGTCTACCTGTAAATACGATCGGCCGAAGTACGTCCCAGGCCATTGTTCAGCAGATCCTTAAAAATACGTGGGTGCTGAGAACACAGACAAAGCAATATCAGTTCCCGTTGTGGTCCACACACTTCTTCCATAGCTGTTTCATTGCTTGTATCCCATTGGTAATAAAGAATCAAAGGCGGATATGACGTTATCATATGAATTTTCCTGCAAACCCACGTACATACAAACACACCGATATATATATATATATATATATATATGGGAAATCCCTGTGGTGTAATGGCTAACGAGCTGGACTGCGACTTCATGGCGAGTTCAAACTCCAACTATGACGTTTACTTTCTGACTAATACTTTTCTGAAAGGTCTTAACTTCTTTATCACTAATTAATTGGTTAGATAGTACCTCAAATCTTTTCCCTGAGAACGGCTTCGACTCTAAATAACCCAAAAAATTTGATATGCCTTTAAACAAAGAAACCGACCCAAACCAAATCAAATATGTACATGTATGTGATTGTGTATCCGTGTATGGAAGGGGTCATGGTAATAAGAAAGCTGCTGACACTGTATATATTAATAAGAACTCTCTCTGTTCAATGCTTAAAATATTCTCCAAGCAAAGAACTTCAAACGTCAGTAATTTACGTTTCGGTGTTTAATAACATATCAACCTTTGTGAGTAATTCAATGCCAAAGACATCCTTCTAGAAGAAAAGCAGTGAAACTATCTAACCCATAGCTGGTAGAATAAGCGGGTTCATACCTTTCCCAAGGGTATTTGTACGGAAGTGAACGTAGTAACGCAACTGAAATTTTGAACTCACTTATTAAAATTCCTGCGATTTTAATCTTTATACCACGAAGATACCCCCCTAACCAGTGCTTTCGTTCTAATTGGTTCTGTATTTGACTGGAAGAAAATGGTTTTCTTATCAATACATAAAAGTGATCCATAGTAAAATGTAAAGGAGATAAGTAGGTTATAACTAAACTCTAAAAGTTCAACTTTTCTGGTCATCATTTTGCGAAACAAGAGAGGGCGTTCGTTGGTAGCAAAATACTATATATCTTGGGGTATACAAGGGATGTTAGTTTGAAATACTGAATAGTCATTTTTTCTTTTAACATTGTGTACTGTTTATCCCTTTTTAAAGAAGTTCATGGTATATCTGTTGGGTTTGCTGAGGTCAGCAGTTGTAGTCGTAGTCTGACTGGAGCGCTGGTGGTTTGTACGGCGCGTCGTCCATTTGAATTCAGCCTGCTGCTGCTTTGTCGCTGCTTGTGTGTCTTCCATATGTATGCTGTGTAGTCATATTCGCATAGAACGTGTGTGAGTGCAAATATACATATCTATGTGTCAGCGGCATCACTGCATCGAAACGTCCCCGAATAACGTTCTTCCATTACTACACATCAAACTCTATCTCTTCCAATGAACAAGAAAACTTGCAAAAATACATCATGGCAGCTGCTTATTTTATTTTGTCTCCATTAAAACCTGCCATGAAGCAAAGTGTGTTTTCATCAAACATTTTGCAATCGTTTACAATCATTCGCTTTCCAAATCTAATTCCTGATTAGCTTTATACAGGGTGGAACCATAAAATTGTCGCCCAAGAAAAGACGACATGATACCATTTCCGTTTAATGAAAACCGGTTTTACTTTTTTTGTTGCAGACTATCTACTAGTTGGCCAGTTGTGTACAAATCCCAAGAGCGATAGGAGCCTTCTATAATGTGTGAAAGTGACAAAATGTTCAATGAGCGAGATCGGAGATGCACCACTTTACAACACATGCTCTCTACCGATCCAAGTTATAATAACAGGACCATTGCTAGCACCCTCAAAATGTAAATCTGGATTACCACGAATAATAGGGACGTGCCCAGGATAATGAAAACTAAGTTTCCGGCTACGGTTATGGTCTTTGGTATGATTTCAAGTGAGGGCCACATCATGCCACCTCACATCTTCGAAGTCAGCTTGAAAGTCAACACCAAAGTGTACCTGGATGTGCTGAAGAGTGTGGTGATCCCCTGGTGCAATCAGGTAGCCGGTGGCAGAACCTGGGTGTAGCAGCAGGACTCGGCAGGTCTCAGCGCCGGCCCACAAGTCCAAAGAGACCCAGGCTTGGCTTCAGAAGGAGTGCTACGACTTTGTACCTTTCTCTCACTGGCCCCCTCCTCCCCCAACCTGAACCCGCTCGACTTCTTCGTTTGGTCATTAGTCGAGAACATCAGCAACATGACCTCCCACAACGCCAAAGCCAGCCTGATCGCCGCAATCCACCGAGAATTCGCCGAGTTTTCGCCGGCGCTTATGAAAAAAGCGGCAACATTGAATAGATGTCAGCTCTACTACATAATCAAGTTACCTGATTTGATTATTTCAATAAAAGTTTTAAAATAAAGTTGTGGTGATGTTTTCTTTAGGGCGACAATTTTATCGTTCCACCCTGTAGATGTCAGCTCTACAATATAATCAAGTTACCAGAATTTATTTTTTTCAATAAAAGTTTTAAAATAAAGTTGTAGTGATGTTTTTCCTTAGGGGGATAATTTTATCGTTCCATCCTGTAACAACTGACATGGGCTCTGATTAAAAATCTTGTCCACAATCTACAACACATCAAATTTCGTTCACAACCAGTCATTGTTCAAACATCACTCGCAAAATTTCACTGTGCAAACGTCGTTCGTAATAAACCACTGTAAAAAGCTCGTTTGCTATAAACCAGAGTTTAAGTCTCATTCACAAACTTTCACTATTCCAATCTTGTTCGCGTTTAAACCCGGTTGGCAATCAACCATTACACAAATTTTGTTCGCAAATGACGCATTTTTCAGATATCTTTTGCAGTCATTGGCCCATTAACAGAGGAGTCCATGTTTAAAAAGTCCACAAATGAAGTGAAACACACGTATACCTGTAGTACTTTACCAATGTTAAGTATGATTAATATGATTATTTAGTTTATTCCGACAATTCTCTTCATGTTTTATTGTTATATTAACAACGAATCATGGGGTTGTCTTCGTGGTGTAATGGTTTAAGCGCTGAACTGTGGAATCGTCGTAAGCGATTACGAACTCCAGTCGCGCTATTACGTTCACTCTCGGATAAATACTCTTGGAAAAGGTATGAACCCCTTTATCCTCCCAGCTATGGGTTAAATAGTACCACTGCTGTTCTTCTGGAAGGATGGCTTTGGCCTTGGATAACCTACAAAGGTTGATATACCATTAAACAAAAGACCAAACCAAACCAAACAACATATCAGCCAATGCGTCCTTCGGCCTTTTTCAGGTATTTCATGCCGAAATCAATCGCGTAAACGGAAGTTCGAACCGAACCCATATGTCCGGCTGGCGTAACTGATATAGGAGTTTAGTTTAAGTGCTTCTAAGGGAAATCATCTGACGGTTGCGGGTTCAATCCTAACAACATGTACCTAACAAAGAATACTTGTAATCGATTTGACATTGAAAAAATTCAATGTTTGATATGGCATAAAACCAACCCAAATCAAATCGTATAAATATATAATTTATATGCATATAGATGATTTGACATTAAATAACCTATAATGGTTGATATGCCGTAAACACTAACCAGATCAAATCCAATATCTTTGATATATATGTATAAAAAAGATTTAGCATTAAATAACCTTAAATTTTAGATATGACATAAAATCCAACAAACCTACTATGATTCCTTGAATGTTTGTTTAACATCAGACATCAAATAAACGGACTGATGGACGTATAGTTTGTGAATTATAAATAATAAGATATGAATTAAGAAAACCAACAAAGAAGACTTTTTTATATCACTTTAAGAGAGTGTTTTTAAATTTTGGTAGTTCCACAACTCAACGTAAACGCTGCAAAGACATCTTTAAAACTTATATTGTCCGATTAGCGATAGAGTCGGAAATTCATTGTTTTACTTGTATACACCTATTGCTGTAACATATTGACCTTCGACCCGGTCGAGCTGTCAAATAAGAAATGCCCCTGTGTAAATAACAGGTGCATCCGGTCGAATATATCAGGGAATAACCTTGACTGTGAACGGGTTGAACTGAGTGCAGATGCGACGCTCACTGAAGCAGGTGCATGTCAAGCAATTATATAACCCGGTGCTACAGGAAGTTCGAATTAGTTGGAGATCAGAGTTTGGAGTCTGTTGTTGCAGTCCGAAGCAGTGATAACCAGACCCAGCAGAGATCTGGGTCTTCAGGGCTCCCGGTTGAGAAGCCTCGCAGGATGAGAAAGAAGCGCTGCTATAGCCAGAAGAGCTGGGGGGTCAATATGTTGCAGCCTTTGTTCAGTCTCCAACTCACCTCTCATACCATAACCCTTTCGTAACCCTTTCTTACCCTTTGGAATTAAGTGAGAGGTATATTTTTCTAATGAACTGTGTCCGTTTTTCATTATTGTGTTGACTATGTTTCCGGGCGTATATGTGTATATGTATTATACGTATAGTTGATTACGAATATGCAACATTGTTGCACTTGTATACACCTATTAAAATTCAGTTTAAACAGCAAGCACTCCCCAAATTTTAGCTTCTGAGTATTTATCATTGTCTTAAAAAGCGGTCAAAATTCTACTAACTTATATAAAGATGAAACTACGAGAAGTAGTATTTTCAGTATTTAACAGTCTGTCGACCAAATACAGATCTAAATATAAGCAAAAGGTGTCCGGTGGCAAAAGCTGCTTGGTAGCGCCAGGAGTGGCAGTACCGCCTTGAACTACCGAAACTGTGTTATCACCCTGGTTGGCGGCTGATGAGGACAGAGTATCGCACGTGCTTTCACATGTTGTATGATATATATATATATATATATATATATATATATATATATATATATATATAAGAAAAGTGAATTACATGTATCTTTCTCAAAAACTATAACTCAATGCATATATTGGATGTAATTTTCATTAAATATATTTTAGAGAATAAACCTTTTTTTATGTTTATCAACGAGATACACCCAGAAATAGAAAGAGGTCTCGGTTTAAAAAGGTATGAAAATTACTGCTTTTGAGGGATGGATATATTGAGATTTGAAAAATTGTGCCTGAAGGAAAATATGCACAACACTAGAGGTGTAGAGAGTTGAAACACTTGCATATCAACGAATGCATGATTATTACCCTTCATATTCTTAAATTTATGCCGGATCTAAAATGTTCATATTGTTCAAAGCATTTCGCTTGTTCAGAAATATTGATCTATCTTGCTTTTGGATATCGACGAGTTCTTGAATTTTACATTTAAGAATACGAAATTTATTCCTAAAATAAACTTATTAAAGAATTCGCAGAGTTCTAATGGGATAGCATGTCGACGCATAAAATCTATGATTTCATTGATATTACTTTTCGACGTGTGAAACTAGTGGGCATATGAAAAATTATCATACCATAAGGAAACCAATATATATATATATATGTATATATATGTGTGTGTGTGTGTGTGTGTGTGTGTGTGTGTGGTCTTGTTTTGTTTTGCGTGGTTTAGTTTTATGTAATACCGACCATTATCAGTCATTTAAAGCCAAACCATTTGTATACATATAGTACAGATCTGATTTCTAAACACATATGGCAGACAGCATTTTTAAACCAGCCTGAGCACGTTTTTTGTATATGTTATGTTTTGACCTTTTGACCCGGCCAAAAATGCCATCAAGGTGGTGCACCGGAAGGAAGTGACACATCCCGGTCGCTGGAAATCGGAAGAGGTTGCGTAGGCGTGTCTATATTACTGCGTGGGAGTTTGAAGGTAATATAAGGCCGACGAATTGAGGACAGTGGGACATAGGCGAGAAGGAGGGCAAGCAGTACAGTGGAAGACGGAAGTAGACGCGATGTAGTAGGGAAAGCCAGCACACAGAAGAGTTTACTCCAGGGTCCGGTTGAGCAACCATGGAGAACGAGAAAGACACAACGCTGACGGCCACAACTTCGGGGTCAAAATATTTCAGTAATGTTCGGTCCCCAGCTACCTCTCACATGCAAACTTGGAACATCCATTTCGAAACTTACAAATAAAGATGTGAGGTAAAATATGTTATAAAGAAGTCTTCCTGCGTCTTCCTTGCATGCATCGTTTATTCTTGCGACTTTATCATTGTGCGTCTGTTTAATTATTTATGGTGCCGTTGTGATACTGCATGAACATGTATATGTGTATATAAGCATATTTATTATGTGAGTATATAACATATACAGTTAACTGGTCTCTCTTAATCTTAAACAATTTACACACAGTTAATCGTTGGTTTAAATACAGTTTTTGTTTTCACACAGTTAAATGATCAAACAGTTCTATTTCAAACAATTAAGCTAAGCATGTCAAAAAAGTTAAATACTTCCAAGTATTGCTATGTATCACAAACAATTCAAATAAACATTAGTGATTTCTTTACACGCAGCTAAATGATCAAAGAGTTCTATTTTCAAACAATTCAATTCAGCTTCAGTATACAGTTTTTTTTTTGTTTTTTTTTACATACACTTAAATGTAAAAAGTGTTCTAATTCAAACAATTCAGTTTAGCATAAATACTCAGTTTAGTTTTATTTGACACATAGATTGGCTCTCATAAGGTGCTTACACTCTGGACCTGGGAGCCGACTGGGTCATATGTACGAATGTAAGTATATATAATTGCTGACATATCTTGATAGACGATAGTCGTTGTTACAAACCTAACTGTAACTCACATCTCCTGATTAAAAACTAAACTTGCAAAATATACAAGATGCGGAAAAGGATACGGTACCTAACATCACTTTGTACATCGCAGGATTTTAGTTTTTATAATACATATTGTTTCCTCAGGTTTTACCACCCAGTAAGTAGTATACCAAATCACAACGGAAGATGAAAAATTCAGGTTTTATTTCAGAGTATTTTCTATTAGGTTTTTCCAGTCAAAGGATAGGTGTCCGTTATATATATATATATATATATATATACATATATATCAGCAGTAGCAGTATGTCACGCCATCAGCACGGATAAATCTGGCCCTTTATCACTCCCTTCTCTATCGTCTATTGCTTCCGGTAGGTCTTCAGGACTACATCCCGTATCAGCACAGATCCGTGTATGTTGGTGCTGCTTTGTTGGGTGCTGCCACCATGACTTGTTCAATATTGCTCGCAGCATTCTTGTGTAGTTGCCGTCAAGATTTTTCTCAATACGTTTTGTTAGCGTTTATATTGTGCATCCATATAGGAGTATCAACACGACCTCTATTTGGAAGAAACTGCGTTTAATTTTATCAGTCAAGACTTACCGATAATATATATATATATATATATATATATATATATATATATATCATCATCATCATCATCATATCGTGCTGGCAGCACGGATATCCCTGACCCTCTCTCGCCACTCCTCCCTATCGTTCATCGCCCTAGGCAGGTCTTCAGGACAACAACCTGTATCCTCACATAGCTGCTGAATGTACGTTCGTGCTGGTCGTCCTGCTTTTGCGCGGCCGTGTGTGGGGATCCATAAGAGTACATCTCTTATGAGTTCATCTCTGCTTCTCCAGCAATGTCCTGCATGTCTGGTTCGCCTAACTTGAATAGTTTTCGTGATAGGGGGCAGGTGGCCGTACAGTTGGTGTCTTGTGGGGTGTTGCTGCCAGGACTTGTTGAAGATTGCACGCAGCATTCTTGTGTAATTGCCATCTAGTTTCTTCTCCAGCCGTTTTGTTAGCGTCCATGTAGTGCATCCATATAGCAGTATCGATGTGACCGCTGCCTGGAAGAAACTGCGTTTCATTTTATCGGTTAGGTCTGATTTCCATATAGTCGATAGCCTATTGATAGCTGTCCATGCTTTCGTTAACCTCGTTTCAATGTCCTTTTCGGTTGATTCGACGCTGCTTCCTAGGTACGTGAATTTGTCTACTAGTTTAAGAGGGGTTCCTTCTAGAGTGGAGATGTCCCCCGTTTGGTTATAGCACATATATTCCGTTTTGTGTGCATTAACATGGAGGCCTATGCTTGCTGCTGCTCGTTCCAAACTATGCAGAAGTGTTTCGGCTTGGTCAGGTGTATTTGCCAGTATCGCTATGTCATCGGCGTAGTCGGCGTCGGTAATTGTTGTTGCGGGGTATCTTCTGCTTCTTTTCTTCGTCAGTTCGAAGCCATTCTCTTTGATTTTGTCAATCGATGTTCTATGTACGTAGTCTAGACAAATGATAAAGAGATACGGAGCCAGCGTCTCTCCTTGTAGTACTCCTGCTACTATGTCGAAGTATTCTGTATCTCCATCTGGTGATCGTACTTTTACTTTAGTGTTTCTATAGAGAATCGTTATTGCCGCTACGGTTTCTTTAGGTATGCCGTACGCTAGTAGGATTTGTTCCATCTTTCCTCTGTGAATGGAGTCGAAAGCCTTGGTAAAGTCGACAAATATTAATGTCGCTTGTAGGTTCTTTGCCCGTACACCTTCAAGGATTCTGCGGATGGTTAATATTTGTCATGTCGTGGATCTATTTCTTCGGAAGCCATTTTGGTTTTTTCTAAGTATGTTGTCGATTTTGGGTTCTATTCGGTTTCGTAGTAGGGCATTGTAGATTTTGGCAGCTATGGATGTAAGTGTTATGCCTCGGTAGTTTTTGGCTAATCCGAGGTCCCCCTTTTTAGGGAAGGGGAGTATGCATCCCTTCGTCCATCTATCTATCGGATTTTGATTGTATACTGCGTTGCAGTGTCGGAGCAGTATGTCGTCGAATTGTCTGGTCTTCCATACTTCCGGGGGAATTTCGTCCAGTCCTGCAGCTTTCCTATTTTTAATTTTTCTGAGAACCGAGTCGAGTTCTTCTTGTGTGAACGGTCCTAGTTTAATGTCTAATTGTTTGCTAATTATTCTGGTGATTGGTTCAGGCGTTTTTTTTTGGTGGGTTTCCAAGTAAGTTTTCGAAGTGCTGTTTCCACAGTTTTATTCTTTCTTGTTGGTTTGCTGCTTTAAGTTTTGCTTTGGCTGTGTTCTTTCTTCTGCTCACTTTGTTTATTGTTTGCCAGGCAATTCTAGATTGTCTATCTTCCACCGAGTCTCTAATCTTATATATATATATATATATATATATATATATATATACCAGTCTCATCTTTACAGATAGCTAGATCGATAGATAATTCGACAAGAGAGCATAAATATGTATTTGAATAAATATCATCACCGTATGATTAGAAAATATTTTAATCAAAACATTTCCACTAGCAGAACGACATCTTGAGGAAGATAGTGAATTGGAATACTAATTTTGGAATCTGAAATTTGTACTTGAATAAAAATTATCCTAATATAAAAAAAATAAGATTTTTTACTTGTATATATATATATATATATAATTAACAAAAAAATCCAATCCAGCTGTTCCATAATAAATTTATTCCAGGTCTACAAAAATTACCTTCATTAGATGGAATTAAGTACACTTACGCTTTGAATACGATGTATACACCCTATCTGGCTTCCGGCGAGAAGATAGAAAATGTATCCGTTGTAAATATCATTACATTTATGCTTCCCTGTTTTTCATTTTAAAGAACTTGTTATTCATATTAAAGATTAATTAAGATTTCTTAGATACTTTAATCCAATATCTGTAATAATATTAATCCAATATTCATCAAGGTTAACTTAAAAATGAAATGATAATTCTTCTTAATGTAGATAATTAAGAGTTAGTAACGATAGGTTTTCTGAATAGATATTAAGTTGAAGTAATATTAATAATGATTATCTAGACAACGTCGAGTATATTATTGAATATTTAAAACATAGGATAAAAATTGAAAATTAGGAATTAAATCTTAACTTTATTTTAATTATACTTTATTTGATTAACTCTCGACTCACTAGTAATACCATTCGATATTCAGCGGTTAAAAAAATCAATAGTAATTCAAATTATTAGTAACGAGTTCTTTAAAATAAAAAAAGGGGAAAGTAGAAACATTTTATTTATTATCATTTAATGATATTCCCAACGAATAAAATATTTTTTCTTTTCTCGCTGGAAGCAAGGTAGGGGGTTGGTTGGTGGGTTTGTTGGGTTTTATCGTATATCAACCGTCAAGGTAGGTGTGTCTACATCGTATTCAAGACATAAATGTATTTAGTTCAATCTGATGAAGGTCATTTTTGTAGACCTGAAATAAATTTTGTAATGGAACTGCTGGATTTAATTTTTTTCATTAAATTCATAAAAAATGTTTTTAGCTCGACATGTGAGTTTAGATATATTTTTGATGTGAAATTAATTATATATTCGATAGCCATTGACCAGACCAAAGTAAACACACTCTAGGAAAGAGAGACAACGACCCCTATATAAACCAGCCTGACCAACCAATGGTCATTTATACTGGAAACAAGGGGTGAGTTCAAGTCTCATTGAGTGCCTCATTAACAAGGCCTTGTGCCACATATGTTCTCTGACGAAAGCAACAAGCTGGAAACATACACATATATAACTCGTATGTAAGAACAAAATAAATAAATTCCAAAAATACAAATCTCTTCTAAGACATTCTTATTTAAAAATATATATATATATGTGTATGTGTGTGTGTGTATGTGTGTGTGTCTCCCTCTCTCTCTCTCTCTCTGTCTCTCTCTTTCTTTCTCTCTCTCTTTCTCTCTCTCTCTTTCTCTCTCTCTCTCTGTATTGTTGGGCGGTTGTCTTTCATTTAAGCATTTTTTTATTATATAATAAAGGCACATTTTGTCCATATAATTTTCTTAAGATCCTATCATATTTCCTGATAAGTGTCTGATTTCAGGTTGGAATTGGTGGATGAATTTACCAAAGTTGTGCCGAGCGTTTTCGGGCCTTTCATTGGCCATCATCAGGAGTTCCTTGCATGTATAAAGACTGTTTTCAAAGAGTTATATATATATATATATATAGAGAGAGAGAGATATGAAAGGTTGGATATACGCACGAAAAGAAATTATAGTATTGACGGAAAATATTTTTTTAAAAGTTCATTCCCACCACTTCATGGAAATTAAGAATAACAAATATTCAAGACATGTAATGAAATTTATTTGGTTTTATTTTTCAGGTTGACAACGTTGGTTTAATAAATGAAAAATACAAAAGCAAGAAGAACATACTATCTTGACTCAAATAAACAATTCGTTCAATGATCCCTGTAATTTATAGAAAGCGATAGACATCAGTATTAGGCCACAAGTTGGCAACCAAAATGTTGTAATAATAATAATAACAACAACAATAACAATGAAAAAAAACTACCAGAACGAAGTGGGGATTGCACGAAGGCAAATCAACAACCGGATGACAAGGAAACAAGACAATTTTGCAGCAAAATATGGTAAGAGAACATAACAGAAAAGCCGAATTGATAAGCAACACGGGAAAAAGAGATAGAAGGACTCGAAGATGGACCGAAGGCGAAAACGCACAATGATTCACTCGGAGCAACACTCCAAAAATTTCAGATTGGAAAACTCCAGGCCATGTAAGCATACATGGATTCTGGTCCAACAAATTCACTACCATCCATGAAAAACAAGCAATCGAAATGAATAGATGCTTACAAAAGGCAGATATACCTTAATGGATGACAAACGGAAAGATCATATTGATCTAGAAAGACCCCCCCCTCAAAGGATCAGTTGAAAAATTATTTATATTCGATTAGACTGTGCAAAGAAAAAACAATCTTAAAAAAACAACTAGATAAAAAACGGATGCATAATGAATGCATTTCTCTAACCTTCCAAGGACAAAATAACTCAGGAGTGGCTAACATACTATTAAAATCAATCAATAAATTGGTTTCTGGAGTAAGAGGCATTGTAAACCGATTGATTGGTTAATTCTCTTGCATCTTTTAGTGAAGAAATTTGTTCACTAAGATGGTATGTATAATTCTATTAATTATAATGAATCCATTGAAAAAATCAAATTGTTGATGATGAAAATGATTTGTTTGTTTATTTGTTTTGTTTTTTTGTTTGTTATGTTTTCCACTTGGAAAATCACCTGATTGTTTTGAATTTGGACACTTGTGAAACATTCAGTCCATGGCTGCTCTCACCGACCTGAAGATGTGAAATTTATTCCTGAAAAAAAATTATTGAAACATTTTCTGAACTCGAATGGGATGAAATATCCTATATGACTTCGCTCGAGGGAATCGATGATTGATTGCAGTGATATTACTTTTGAGGGTGTGAAAATAATGGACACAGGGAAATTATCATACAATTAAGAGAAGAGTTCCCATGAGTGATTGACTACATGAATACTAGATTCTAAAATACAACATGTATGCTTAAATCAACAATAACCCAGCCTTAGAAAAAAGATAGTTCTAAGATATAATCTGTGAATCTAGTAGGTATAAATAATTGCATATATATTGAATGCCCAGCCTCTTCGTGGAAGAACAGTAATGATACATTATAACCCACAGACGAAAGTATTAAGTTTGGTTAGGTTTGGTTTTATGGCATATCAACCATTGAAGATTATTTAACGCTGAATCCTGAATATATCATCATCATCATCATCATCATCATGTCGTGCTGGTAGCACGGATATCCCTGATCCTCTCTCACCACTTCTCCCTATCGTTCATCGCCCTAGGCAGGTCCTCAGGACAACATCCCGTATCCTCACATAGTTGCTGAATGTGTGTTCGTGCTGGCCATCCTGCTTTTGCACGGCCATGTGTGGGAGTCCATAAGAGTACATCACTTATGAGTTCGTCCCTGCTTCTGCAGCAGTGTCCTGCATGTCTGGTTCGTCTAACTTGAATAGTTTTCGTGATAGGAGGCAGGTTGCCGTACAGTTGGTGTCTTGTGGGGTGTTGCCGCCAGGACTTGTTCAAGATTGCACACAGCATTCTTGTGTAATTGCCGTCTAGCTTCTTCTCCAGCCGTTTTGTTAGAGTCCATGTAGTGCATCCATA
Organism: Sepioteuthis lessoniana; assembly: GCA_963585895.1. Lineage (NCBI taxonomy): Eukaryota > Metazoa > Mollusca > Cephalopoda > Myopsida > Loliginidae > Sepioteuthis > Sepioteuthis lessoniana. The sequence goes on along the minus strand of OY757913.1, from coordinate 102,621,676 downwards.
TAGCAGTATCGATGTGACCGCTGCCTGGAAGAAACTGCGTTTCATTTTATCGGTTAGGTCTGAACTCCATATAATCGATAGCCTATTGATAGCTCTCCATGCCTTCGTTACCCTCGTGTCGATGTCCTTTTCGGTTGATGCGACGCTGCTTCCTAGGTAAGTGAATTTGTCTACTAGTTTAAGAGGTGTTCCGTCTATAGTGGAGATGTCCCCCGTTTGATTATAGCACATATATTCCGTTTTGTGTGCATTGACATAGAGGCTTATGCCTGCAGCTGCTCGTTCCGAACTATGCAGTAGTGTTTCGGCTTGGTCGGGTGTATTTGCCAGTATCGCTATGTCATCGGCGTAGTCGGCGTCGGTAATTGTTTTTGCGGGGTACCTTCTGCTTCTTTTCTTTGTCAGCTCGAAGCCATTCTCTCCGATTTTGTCAATCGATGTTCTAAGTACGTAGTCTAGACAAATGATAAAGAGGTACCAAGCCAGCGTGTCGCCTTGTAGTACTCCTGCTACAATGTCGAAGTATTCTGTGTCTCCATCCGGTGATCGTACTTTTACTTTAGTGTTTCTATAGAGAATCGTTAATGCTGCTACGGTTTCTTTAGGTATGCCGTACGCTAGTAGGATTTGTTCCATCTTTCCTCTGTGAATGGAGTCTAAAGCATTGGTAAAGTCAACAAATATTAATGTCGCTTGTAGGTTTTTTGCCCATACACCTTCAAGTATTCTACGGATGGTTAATATTTGTGATGTCGTGGATCTGTTTCTTCGGAAGCCATTTTGGTTTTTCCTAAGTATGTTGTCAATTTTGGGTTCTATGCGGTTTCGTTGAAGGGCATTGTAGATGTTGGCTGCTATGAATGTAAGTGTTAGGCCTCGGTAGTTTTTGGCTAATCCGAGGTCCCCCTTTTTAGGGAAGGGGAGTATGCATCCCTTCATCCATCTATCCATCGGATTTTGATTATATACTGCGTTGCAGTGTCGGAGCAGTACATCGTCGAATTGTCTGGTCTTCCTTATTTCTGGGGGAATCTCGTCCAGCCCTGCAGCTTTCCTATTTTTAATTTTTCTGAGAACTGAGTCGAGTTCTTCTTGTGTGAACGGTCCTAGTTTAATGTCTAATTGTTTACTAATTATTCTGGTGATTGGTTCATGTGTTATTTTCGGTGGGTTTCCAAGTAGGTTTTCGAAGTGCTGTTTCCACAGTTTTATTCTTTCTTGTTGGTTTGCAGCTTTCAGTTTTGCTTTGGCTGTGTTCTTTCTTCTACTCACTTCGTTTATTGTTTGCCAGGCTATTCTAGATTGTCTATCTTCCACAGACTCTATAATCTTATCCATCTGATTTTGAATGTATTCTGTCTGTTCCTTTATATATATGCCTGCTAATTGATATTGTGCCGTTTTTAGTTTTCGGGCATTTGTGTTTGTTGGGTTTTTTTGATAGTTTTTGGAGGCTGATTTCACTAGTGCACGTTTTTCTTTCACCGCTAAAGTTTCCCATGGGACTCTAGATTTAGTTTTGAGTTTTGTTGGAATACATTTCCCTGCTGCCTCGAGGTGCGCATTGAGGAAATTTTCATATTCGTCATTTGGTGTACATTTTTTTCTGTCTTCTCTTGTAGTGTTTCGAATGTGTTTCTTAATTCTAATACGTATTTATCTCTTATATCTCTGTTGTTCAAAAGGGCCTAGTCATAGTGTTTGGTGGTTGCTGTTCGTTTGGTGTTTTTTCGTAGGCTTAGCCGCATTTTCGCCGTGACTATTCGGTGATCGGAGGACACACCCTCGAAAGAGGAGTATGCCTCGCAATTCATTGCACTATTTTTCCATTTCTTGTTTATAAGGACATACTCTATCTGTGCTTTACTATTGTTCGTGTACGTGTATGTCCATAGTTTGCCCTCCCTTTTTTGTAGTTTTTATTGAGGCATGCTTATCTATTTTCTATCATGAAATCTGTTAGATGTTGCCCATTCCTATTTGACGTGTTGTGGAGGCTATATTTGTTGTTTCCGTTTTTCCCGATTTGTGCATTCATGTCTCCGCCAATGACTAACATGTTGTGTTTCGGGATGCTACGCACTAATGAGGATAACTCATCGTAGAAGGTGACTAGTTCAGTTTCTTCACTAACGTTGGTAGGGCTGTAGCAGGAGATGATTGTTGCTCTGGGGTTGCCGTTAAAAGTAGCTGCCATCATCCTAGGTTGTATTTCTCAATGCTATTTAGTGTTTTTAATGCTCTAGGTCTTATAAGCAATCCTACCCCTCCTACTCCGGCGTTGAAAGAGTTTTTCCATGCCGATACAGTGGCGAGCGACCATCCATTGCCAGTTTCGTGATATTTGATATCTTCGGTGTGCGTGTATCTGTGTTCTTGTATGCATGTTATGTCTATCTTGATGCGATTAGCTCTGGTAGTTGTCCTATTCTATTTAAGGTTCTTATGTTATATGTCGCTATTTGTAGTGTTTGTTTGCATTTTAATAGTTTTTGTTGTTTGAGCTCTGTAGCTGATTTTTCGAACACTGAGGCCAGGGCTCCAACCAGAGCGGGACGTGCCCCTTTTTTACCTGTGCGAAGTGCCATATGGTTTGTGTATGCGGTTTGAGTGTGGGTCATGGTTATCTTTCGATGGCTGTTTTATTCTCTTCTATAGAAGCCACTCTTATAGAGGAGCAGCAGTAGTTCCCCGAGCGAACTAACAATCCTGAGCGTTGAGTCGTCAAACTCACGTCCAGGACCTGTTTAGGTATTGAGTTTGGTTTTCAATGGGTTTATTCAAATACCTTTACGTACATCATGCTGCTTCCCATGTGTACGTTAAAAAAACGAGGCGGGTACTTTTAATTTAAGTTTTCTTAAGTTTTAACTTAGTTAAAGTCTAGCATTAAGGTACTTTGGTCAGACTTTTAATTGTACTGAAATTTGTTGTTTTTTATTTTTTTGCGCAGTATTGGGACATTTTCCTAGACTTCTTAGTTTTTCTTCTATACTACCGTTGGGAGCGGAGGAGGCTTTAGGAATTATATAGCTTTTACAAATGACAATTTTCTTTTTGTGGAAGTATTGGGAGTTTTAGGCTTTTACTTTTTCTTCTAAACTACTGTTGGGGGTTTAAGAATTTTAAACCTTTAGAAAAGATTCAAAAACGTTTTGCCATGTTCGCTGACATTTGGACAGAGTCATATATTCAATTTGGGTTTATAGTAAGTGTGTTTTTACATTTAAAACGCACAGTTTTAGCAATATTTTACAAACAAAAATACAGCATAATATTTTGTAAAATTTTCAGCATTTTAGATTAATAGGACTTAAAGACATACTGACATATATTGAAACATTTTTCTCTGCTGGCAGGTGCGAGTTCAAATCCTTCCTCTTTCTTTTAGCGTTTATTTACTATTGAATTTTAAGTATGCTTGGAGACGGCCTACTGTTTGAAACAGCGGTTGGGGAAGGCTAGTTATTTCATCATTTCTTTTTTTTTTTATTTTGGTTTGGTAGCTTTGGCAGCTTTAGGCTTTTACTTTTTCTTCTAAACTACTGTTGGGGCTTTAAGAATTTTAAACTTTTAGAAAAGATACAAAAACGTTTTGCCGTGTTCGCTGACATTTGGACAGAGTCATATATTGAATTTGGGTTTATAGTAAGCGTGTCACGTATATAAAATCATCATCATCATCATATCGCACTAGTAGCACGGATATCCCAGACCCTCTCTCGCCACTCCTCCCTATCGTTCATCGCCCTAGGTAGGTCTTCAGGACAACATCCTGTATCCTCACATAGCTGCTGAATGTACGTTCGAGCTGGTCGTACTGCTTTTGCACAGCCATGTGTGGGGATCCATAAGAGTACATCTCTTATGAGTTCATCTCTGCTTCTCCAGCAGTGTCCTGCATGTCTGGTTCGTCTAACTTTAATAGTTTTCGTGATAGGGGGCAGGTGGCCGTACAGTTGGTGTCTTGTGGGGTGTTGCTGCCAGGACTTGTTCAGGATTGCACACAGCATTCTTGTGTAATTGCCATCTATCTTCTTCTCCAGTCATTTTGTTAGCGTCCATGTAGTGCATCCATATAACAGTATCGATGTGACCTCTGCCTGGAAGAAACTGCGTTTCATTTTATCGGTTAGGTCTGATTTCCATATAATCGATAGCCTATTGATAGCTGTCCATGCTTTCGTTAACCTCGTTTCGATGTCCTTTTCGGTTGATTCAACGCTGCTTCCTAGGTACGTGAATTTGTCTACTAGTTTAAGTGGGGTTCCTTCTAGAGTGGAGATGTCCCCCGTTTGGTTATAGCACATATATTCCGTTTTGTGTGCATTAACATAGAGGCCTATGCTTGCTGCTACTCGTTCCAAACTATGCAGAAGTGTTTCGGCTTGGTTGGGTGTATTTGCCAGTATCGCTATGTCATCGGCGTAGTCGGCATCGGTAATTGTTGTTGCGGGGTATCTTCTGCTTCTTTTCTTTGTCAGTTCGAAGCCATTCTCTTTGATTTTGTCAATCGATGTTCTATGTACGTAGTCTAGACAAATGATAAAGAGGTACGGGGACAGCGCGTCCCCTTGTAGTACTCCTGCTACAATGTCGAAGTATTCTGTGTCTCCATCCGGTGATCGTACTTTTACTTTAGTGTTTCTATAGAGAATCGTAATTGCCGCTACGGTTTCTTTATGTATGCCGTACGCTTGTAGGATTTGTTCCATCTTTCCTCTATGAATGGAGTCGAAAGCCTTGGTAAAGTCGACAAATATTAATATCGCTTGTAGGTTTTTTGCCCGTACACCTTCAAGGATTCTGCGGATGGTTAATATTTGTGATGTCGTGGATCTATTTCTTCGGAAACAATTTTGGTTTTTCCTAAGTATGTTGTCGATTTTGGGTTCTATTCGGTTTCTTAGTAGGGTATTGTAGATTTTGGCAGCTATGGATGTAAGTGTTATGCCTCGGTAGTTTTTGGCTAATCCGAGGTCCCCCTTTTTAGGGAAGGGGAGTATGCATCCCTTCATCCATCTATCTATCGGATTTTGATTGTATACTGCGTTGCAGTGTCGGAGCTGTATGTCGTCGAATTGTCTGGTCTTCCATACTTCCGGGAGAATTTCGTCCAGCCCTGCAGCTTTCCTATTTTTAATATTTCTGAGAACCAAGTCGAGTTCTTCTTGTGTGAACGGTCCTAGTTTAATGTATAATTGTTTGCTAATTATTCTGGTGATTGGTTCATGTGTTATTTTTGGTTGGTTTCCAAGTAAGTTTTCGAAGTGCTGTTTCCACAGTTTTATTCTTTCTTGTTGGTTTGCAGCTTTCAGTTTTGCTTTGGCTGTGTTCTTTCTTCTGCTCACTTCGTTTATTGTTTGCCAGGCTATTCTAGATTGTCTATCTTCCACCGAGTTTCTAATCTTATCTATCTGATTTTGAATGTATTCTGTCTGTTCCTTTATATATATGCCTGCTAATTGATATTGTGCCGTTTTTAGTTTTAAGGCATTTGTGTTTGTTGGGTTTTTTCGATAGTTTTTGGCGGCTGTTTTCACTAGTGCACGTTTTTCTCTCACCGCTAACGTTTCCCATGGGACTCTATATTTAGTTTTAATTTTTGTTGGAATGTATTTTGCTGCTGCCGCGATGTGTGCATTGAGGAAATTTTCGTATTCGTCGTTTGGTGTACTTTTTTCCGTCTTTTCTTGTAGTGTTTCGAATCTGTTTCTTAATTATAATACGTATTTATCTCTTATATCTTTGTTGTTTAATAGGGCCCAGTCATAGTGTTTGGTGGTCGCTGTTCGTTTGGTGTTTTTTCGTAGGCTTAAGCGTATTTTCGCCGTGACTATTCGGTGATCGGTGGACACACCCTCAAAAGAGGAGTATGCCTCGCAATTCAGTGCACTATTTTTCCATTTCTTGTTTATAAGGACATAGTCTATCTGAGCTTTAGTATTGTTTGCGTACGTGTATATCCATAGTTTGCCCTCTCTATTTTGGTAGTTTGTATTGAGGCATGCTAATCTATTTTCTATCATGAAATATGTTAGATGTTGCCCATTCCTATTTGACGTGTTATGGAGGCTGTATTTGTTGTTTCTGTTTTTCCCGATTTGGGCATTCATGTCTCCGCCAATGACTAACATGTTGTGTTTCGGGATGCTACGCACTAATACGGATAACTCATCGTAGAAGGTGACTAGTTCAGTTTCTTCACTAACATTGGTGGGGCTGTAGCATGAGATGATTGTTACTCCGGGGCTTCCGTTAAATGTAGCTGCCATCATTCTAGTTTGTATTTTTTCAACGCTATTAAGCGTTTTTAATGCTCTAGGTCCTATAAGTAATCCTACCCCTCCTACTCCGGCGTTGACAGAGTTTTTCCATGCGGATACAGTGGCGAGCGACCATCCATTGCCAGTTTCGTGATATTTGATATCTTCGGTGTGCGTGTATCTGTGTTCTTGTATGCATATTATGTCTATCTTATGTTCTTCGGCCGATGCGATTAGCTCTGGGACCTTTTGTTCACAACATTGTTAAACAAGCTTGCGTTATTTTTTTGTTCACAGTTGAAAAGTTAAACTGTTGAATGATCAAACTATTTTACTGCCAACTAATTCAATTTCGCATGACATTTTTTGCATACAGTTTAAATGTCAAACAGTTCTATTTAATCCATAGATAGGATTCTATCAGGTGCTACCACTCGGGGTCAGAATGGACCTGCGAGCAATGGCAATAAAGAGGTAATCCACATTCCCCCAAAATCCAAAGCTGAAGCCTCTCTATTGTTTAATGTCGTATACAGGATAATCGTTTGAGGAGTCTTACTCCTCCGCAGAGATCCAGTCGGTGTATTCTACTGCCCCAGCCCGGAATTAATAAATAGATTCATACATTTTCGAATGTTATAATTCTAAAAGTGAACGTTATACCATGACTGGGGTTCGAAATCACTAACAACTATGTCACAGTCTTGCACGTTAGCCACTACACTAAGCGGAATCCCTACCACCGATTTATTTGTAAATCTTTGTAATTTTAATCACAGTAAGTATCATAGTGGAGGGATATTTTTTTTTTTGTAATATACAATGGAATATTGTACAATATAGGTATTTTATGTTGGGATGAGATTTCAGTTAGATTACTATAATAATATGTATTGTTTATAGTGTGTTCATGGGATATTGCGTATATATCATAGTAATCCACGATAGTAATTTTAATTGTTTTCAGTGTCTGATTGCATTTTTAATTACTTATTTCTGTCGTTAAGGATTTTCGGAATACAGTTTTCATCTTTATTGTTATTTCTACTACGTTTCGGCCTATATGTACTCCGGCCTTCATCAGGTGTTTGTCGAACTCGGGGGCCTACATGGAACTTCGAAATACGTCCTTTATTGAATCCACGGGGGTCGCCTGTTCTGATTCCGTTAGCCATAACTGGGTACAAGTGTTAAGTATTCCTGTATTGTTACTCGCCTACAGTCAGGATTGAACCTACAACCTTCAGATGAACGGTTATAGGCGTTGATTCCCTAAGCTTCTAAGGAGACAACGATCTGAATTGGAAATTTGAGTAAACTGAATAGCTTGAAATAGAAATGTTTTTAACAATTAAACTGTGTACTAATGATAAACTGAATTGTATTGAAATATAACTGATTATTTGTATAAAAATGGATTTGGCATTAAGTAACCTACATTGGTCGATATGCCATAACTCCACCCCCAAAAAATAAACAACCAACCAATAATTGAAATTTGCATAGATTTAAACGGTTTCAAGTATTCCAATCTAACACGGATACGTCTAATTCTAATTTTAATACTTTACTTACACACAGTTAGATGGCTTCAAATATTGTTATCTAAGATCAATAGTTTTATGTTCACTCACTGTTAAATGGTTGAAAGTATTGCTATGTAACACTAAGAATTTAATTTGACATCAGTCATTTGTTTGCACTCTGTTTAGTGGAAAAACAGTTCTATTTTACTCATAGATAGGACTTTAACGGGTGTTACCGTTTCAGGTCAGAGTTGAACTGGGGGTAATAGCAATGAAGCTGTATCTACATTCCTCAAAGCTCCAGGACTGGAGGCTCACTATCATATAGCTTAGTATCATATCAAGAACCCTCAATTGGAAAAAACTTTACCCCTGTGCAGAGATGTAGATCGTGTTCTACTGTCACAGCCATCTGAATGCTGGTTGCTTCTATCAATAATGCAACAACTTAAAAATAAAATCTTCCAAGTGAATTTTAGGATACAAACAAACTGCAACTGTTAGTTTCACGTTTTAACGTTCGTCAAGTGATACATTTTTCTTTATCATGGCCAGAATATCCTTAAACCATGAAACTGCCAGTTGGGATTCATCTGCCTGTATTTAAATAACAGTTTAATGTCAAATGTCAGAATGGACAGAATTGCTATATAACACTAAGAATTCAATTTGACATCAGTCATTTGTTTGCATACTGTTTAATAGTAAAACAGTTCTATTTTACTCATAATTTATAAAAGATACCTTTTATCTATCTATCTATCTATCTATCTTTATTTTATCAAGTCTGATGATTGTGTTCAGAAAGTTAATGACATATATATGATACATTTTATCTATCGATCTATCTATTTATCTATCTAATTTTCCTAGTTGACAGGCTGGCTGGTGGGTTAATTGTTTGGTTGGATTTATGGTGTATCAAGACTTGTTCATCTAATGCCAGATACTCTTAATATATATGTATATATACGAGGTGAATCTGATAAGTTTCCAGACTTTTTTCATATAGGCACTTTTATTGATATTACACACATGAGACTTTAGTCCCCATGGACGTAATCTCCTCCGGCTGAAATTCACTTGTTGTACAGTTCCAACAACTTCTGCAAGGCCCCAGGGAAGTCCTGTTGTGTGAGTGTGTCAATGACCTTCGTCACAGCCTCTTTCATCTCCTCAATGGTCTCATAACGACAGTCTCTGAGCTTAGAGAATGACCAAAAATCACTGGGAGCAAGGTCTGAACTATAGGGAGGCTTAGCAACAGTCTTGATGCCCATTTTGATCAAATAATCTGTGACAAGGATGAAGTTGTGGACTGGTGTATTGTCCTAGTGGAAATGTCACTGACCCGATTTGAAGAGTGATGGTCTTTTCCCAAGGAATCTCTTCCTGAACTCCCTTAAAAACCTCAACATAGTAATCCTAACCCTAACCCTTTGGCCAATCAACTCTGGTCTATTGACTTCTTTACTTCTCCCACACCACTCAACGTCCTTCACAGACTCCCTGCCTTCCTTGAATCTCTTATTCCACTCAAAAACTGATGCTCGATTCATGCAAGATGGTCGAAAAGTATTCTGAAGCATCCCATATGTTTCTGTGGCATTTATTCCAAGTTTAAAACAGAATCATATTGCATATCGTTCCTCTAAAGTGTCAGATTGCAGTTTTTAAATTCAACAGCCCTGACAATCAGGTTTTAGTAGGGTGTATTCCAATTGCTGCTGTAGCTGTTCATTTGAACCAGAAATCATAAAAATTGGTCAGTCATCTCATAAGATGTATAGCAATAACATACTGGATTTTCAAGAGTCTACAAAAATTTTAAATACCTGTACAATAAACTCTGGAAGCTTATAGAAGGCACCACACACACACACACACACATATATATATATATATATACTTTTTTGTTCATCCTTTTAGGTTCTGATTTAGTGGTGCTACTTTTGTAGTTTCCGTGTATCAAGCAAATTTGTTGACATAATGAAAAGTAAATTCGTTGATTTGTCTTTTATGAGATTAGGCGATCGACTTCATGTTGGCTCACATATCACCTCATAATGATCATGGGTTGATGGTTATACACAATTATATTTCTTACGTATTCAGTAAGAGACCGTCTGTCTGTTTATGCCTTCAGATACACGGTCGAATTGCAAGAATAGCCGTCTTGTTTAGTTTGGCTTTAAAAAAGAAAGCGAGACAAAAGTCAGAAATATATTCCATGATCTTGTTACAGATATATTTGATTGTATACCAAAGAGGATTTATATTTAAATTTTGAATAGTAATAATGAAATAATTTAATTTTCAATGGCGGAAACTTTTTTTTACATCAGACAATGTATTTGGTCCCCTTTATATCCGCTACCGTTTACGTTTCCTTGGAAATCAATGGAAGGCATAAGATTCGGATCTCTCTCTCTCTCTCTCTCTCTCTCTCTCTCTCTCTCTCTCTGTCTTTCTGTCTGTCTGTCTGTCTGTCTGTCTGTCTCTCTCTCTCTCTCTTGCTTGCTCTCTGATACATACAGAGAGACAAACGTACGCACAGATATCATCAGGTAACAGTCGTACATGAATGCAATTTTAAGGAATAATGATATAAACTTGTTATTCATCTGATCAAATAGAAGGACTATATTCCGTTGAGTAGTGATATATAATTGCGGCATTTCAAATATATATATATATATATATATATATATATATATATATATATATATATATACATTTGTTGTTCATCATATATAATAACAGTGTTCTATTCGGTAATAATTTTTTTTGAATAAGATCTATCTATCTATCTATCTATCTAATAGTCATAGTAATTTGAGATCTATCTATTTATCTATCAACGCATTTTTAAATCAAGTATGCTGAGTATGTTCTAATTGGTAAATATATATAATAGAGATCTCTCTATCAATCTGTCTATATTTCTAAGATGAAGTATCGTGTAATATTATTTACATTTTTTGGGTCTACTGTCGCCATATTTTTCAACCGGCCTTCTTCAGGTTGTTAGAACTTAACCTTTTATTTCACTCACCGGGGCAGACCGTTCCAGTTACACGAGCCATGCCCAATGGATGTCAGCTATCAGTTATCTCCTGTTAATTTACCCTCTGAAAGTTCTCCACTGCCTCCTGTGGGTGTTGAACTCACACTCTTTGGGTATGTCACTGGATCTAACTAACGCTTTTATCCACTGTTACATACCCAAAGAGTGTGAGTTCAACACCCGATAAACTCTGTACTTGTGCTAGACTGAATTGTTTGAAATTGAACTGTTTTTATGCTAAAATGAATTGTTTGAAATGAAACTGTTTTTGACATTGAAACTGTATTTATGCTAAACTGAGTTGTTGAAATAAAACTGTTTTGACATTTAAGTGTGTGTAAACAAGAATATACTTATGCTAAACTGAAGTGTTTGAATTAGAACTGTTTGATTAAACTGAATAGATTGAAAAATAGATATTTTTTACAGATAAATTGTATACTTATACTAAACTGAATTGTTTGAGATGGAATTGTTTATTTATATAAAAATGGATTTGGCATTAAATAACCTTTAAAGGTTGATATGTCATAAACCCAAACAAACAAAATATCATATATTCAAGATATATGTATAAATAGGATTTGGCATTAAATAACCTACAATGGTTGATGTGTCATAAACGCAAATCAAACCCAAAATCTTTCTTCTAATTGGCTATTATTTATTATTGAGACCTTTTATATGCATCTATCTGTGGGTAAAAACTGGAAATAAATACGATTTTATCTTAATGTATAGTGATGGAAATCACAAGGTCATCAGAAAATGAATTTGTTTGTTGAAATATTTGCAAATGTTTAACGCTTCGGTTTTTAGTCCTTTATCAGGATATGTATGTTATTAAATGAAACTAAAATGATGAGAAGGTTTTAAAAGATTCCGAATATTTCTCTAAATAAATTCTATATCTAAACAAATCAGCAATTCGTCTCTGATGTTTAGTTTACCATTTAGCAAGGTGCTAAAAATTATTTTCCAAGAGTACCACTATTCTTTTTGATCAGGTTTGCTGGTCTATTTTATTTAGAATAACATTCATGGAATATTTTCTTGCGCTTTTTGTAATGTATTACAAAGTGTTTTCGATCCAGTTACGTCATATTTTTGGCTGAACTGGTGATTTATTCTAGCGATTAAAAGTTACAAACACTAGTGGTATATTCAAGGTTATAATGTAAGACCATTTTTCAGAGAATTCCGACGGTTGGAAGAGATGAGGTTACGGCCTTAGGGATTATAGTGATGGGTTTTTCCAGAATTTAAACTCCATGAAGATGATATCCTAGAATTTTCGCGCAAGAAAACGTGAATGTAATATGTTGGTTGGGTTAGACGCAAACCAATAAATATTTTTGCATTGACATATATATATCTGGCCTGAAATTGGTATGAGTGACTAATATTTGGCCGTTATATAGGAAGGTCGATAAAAACCTTTGGCTTCTTTATAATATATTATGTGTTAAGCCAATCAGTGTAGATGTCAACAACGGAGCCTAAAGTAAAAATTATACAATATAGGACAAAAAAAAAAACAGTGATACAACTTAACAATTTTATAATATCGTTACACCTTCTAATGAAACTTATACGGAATAGATGATTGTTGTGTTGTAGGTTTTTTCTTTCTTTCGTGTGTTGTAGGTTATTGCCGTTAGTGGCTTTCCGTTGTTGTAGCATCTGTCTCCATTGTTTTACTCCTACTCCATTTAATTTTTTGGCGTTATCTTAATCTACAGAAAAATGCAGGAGAATTTAAGAAAGGAAGGAAGGAAAGAGCCGAGGATGCCCTTTAACTCAAAACTTTATTCTTGGGTTCAACGAGCATTCTGTAGGCGTTGAAATCTTTCCTGAAACCAATATAAATAGTCACGTCTCCCAGGCAAGGAGTTAAAATATTTTAAGAATCATCTTTGGTGGTTTTATGAAGTTGAGATTCATGGTAATCTCTGTTAGGTGCTTTTTTATAGAAGCCACTGCTAGCAGGAGACACTATCTTCCACCAATTCCGAGACATGGGTTGACACATGCTCTACCTGCCAGCAGCAAAGAGGATGAGGTCTGATCGTTCTGAGAGGTATCGCTGAATCAAGGTGGAATTCCTCTTTAACGTTGGGAAGGCCCTTTTTTTTTAGACATGCGCCGTTCCTACTTCCTCTCCAGGGCTTCTGGGAACCACGACGTTTTGAATTTATATGATTTTTTATTTTCTTTTTTATTAACCATCACAAACTTTGATTGATTAAACTCACATTGGAAGTGAATATTTTTTTTTTGCATTGTTGTAAAAGTTCTGTTCGTTTTAGCAAAAAATCATAATTTTCTCAAAAGAAAATTCTAAAAAATACCAAAAATCTGGATATTTCTGAGAATGTTTTTTTCCATAATTTGTTATCCTTTTTTCTAATAAACCTTTTCCCATGAGTTTTTTGCTACAGCAAAAGAAACTTCGGCAACCATAATCAAGAAAAATTATTCCTTTCCATTGAATCTGGGAGCAAAATTTGGAATATCTATTATAAAACAAGATTAACTTTGATTTTAAAGATAATCTACAAAATCAGGAGATAGACACAAAACAGTAAATTTACACAATATGGCCACCACTTTTTCAATTATTCAATCAACACGCCTTCGAAATGATTTGCGTGCCCTTAAAATAACTTCGTACATTTTATTCCATTCCTCCTCAATTGCCTGTTTAAGCGAACAATTATTTGGATGGGAAGTTACATTGCTTTGTTTTCTAAAATGCCCCTAATACGGGATTAAGGTCTAAGCTTAATCTTTGTTTAATTAATGTCGTAGACTTTCAATTTATTAACGTACTTTCTTATTGACGTTGTGGGGTCCTTCTAAATCGCCGTGGCGAGAGCAGTTAAAAACACTTCTTTTCGTTTTTTATTCAATCCTCCATTCGCCTTTTTCCTTAAAAAGCACTTTTTCTTTGCTTTGTAAACGATAGACAAAGAAACTTTGTCTCGGTTTTGGCTATAAGCAAACCATAGATCCTTTGTGGTTTCGTTTCTTGCTCACTCGTGTGTAAAAGTAATGTCAGACATCATAGTGGAAGGTGACCCAAAAGTTACCTTTTTATAAGCTACGACACTGAGGTGTAGGTGCTACACTTTTCCCATGATTGCTCCACTTCAGCTTTTATCATCATCATCATCATCATCATGTCATACCGCCAGAACGAATATCCCTGACCCTCTCTCGATACTTCTCCCTATCGTTCATCGCCACTGGCAGGTCTTCAGGGCTACACACCGTGTCCTCACAGAGCTGTTGTATGTATATTCGAGCTGGTCGTCCTGCTTTTGAACCTCCATATGTGGGGTCCATTGGAGTACATCACTTATGAGCTCGTCCTTGCTTCTCCAGCAGTGGCCTGCATGTCTGGTTCGTCTAACTTGGATAGTTTTCGTGATGGGAGGTAGGTGGCCGTATAGTTGGTGCTTTGTGGGGTATTGCCTCAAGGACTTGTTCAATATTGCTCGCAGCATTCTTGTGTAATTGCCGTCTAGCTTCTTCTCCAGCCGTTTTGTTTGCGTCCAAGTAGTGCATCCATATAGCAGTATCGATGTGACCGCAGCTAGGAAGAAACTGTGTTTCATTTTATCGGTCAGGTCTGACTTCCATATGATCGATAGCTTATCGATAGCTGTCCGTGCCTTCGTTAGCCGCGTGTCGATGTCTTTTTTCGGTTGATGAGACGCTGCTTCCTCGGTAGGTGAACTTGTCTACCAGTTTCAGAGAGCTTCCGTCTCGTATGGAAATGTCACCTCTTTGATTAAATCACATGTATTCACCTTTTATACTACTTCCCTTATAATGCTGAGTGTTAGGAGGAAGCATGTACATTTTTTTTAGTTTTTGATATGACTCGACCAGGGTTTGAACCCTGGTCTCCCAAGCTATAGCTGAACATAAATCTTAATTCAAAAAAAGTAGTTAAATAATAGAGCTAATCATGAAAATTTAGATTCTTAGCATTTTTTTTTCAAAAATTAGAATAAGCAGACTAAGAAAATTTTAAACATTACTCCGTTTTTTTCCACGTCCTGTATGTTAGTCTAAGCAATTGAAGTTTTATCAAAATTTGTTGCAATAATAATAAAAAAAATAGTTTAATTTTTTTTCAGTGCCTGCATTTTTGTTCAATTCGGTACCGGTGATGACTTTCAAGGGAATAGAGCAATCGATGAGTCTAAAACGTATGGGAACCAGGACATTGTCTGTGCGTAGATCGATTGATGGTTGCTTCATGGTAAGAGAGACACACTGGACTTTAAGTTTGATTACAGTTGAGTTGGTTTTGAGACCGTACAAGTAAGCCGGACTTGACGGTACCAAAGGCAAAATCCTTGTGATATTAGAACGATATTGAACGAATATATTTACCTCCTTCCTGAATGACGGCTTGAACACTTACAATTCAAAACCGGTCTGAAAAATAGAAACACTGAAAAAAAAAAAAAGCATGATTGAAATACAAGTCTGTCAACTTCTTTCACGTGTGTGAAAAAGAACGATAAATAGTTTCGAGTACTGTCTGAAAACAAGAAAAATGACATCGACAACAGGAAAATATTCTTGATACTTTTTTATGACATCTCTTATTTTATCGTGTATTTGAATCGTGGAATAAGTATTTTGATAAATCAACCTCAGTATTTGAAAGAGTCTGCTTTGTCTTTTAGTGGCTGTATTAATCTGGAATACCTAAAACAAACCGAAACTTTCTAACCTCATCACAGACGCAATAACATTCAGCTTGTTCCAGTTTTCCAGCCACAAGTTGCCGCTGTATATATATTGTCATCCACAGACAGACTGTTTCCTTCTATCAGAACCCTACAGTGTGACTAGACACATAGAACGCTCGAAGCCAGGATCGAAACTCATCCAACTTTACGTTAGACTAAGTCTCAGACCGCTCGGCCAACAAGCGTACCACGTTGGCTAAGGGAATTTTTAAGGTATAATGTTGCAACAGCATCCGTTATTTTACATTCTTATAACCTATCGGCTACCAGAGTGCTCAATTCTTTCGAAGACCTTTGCATTTTGTGAGCGGCGGCCGAATATTCCTTCGCTAGAGTGCTCAAACCCCATGGGGAAGCGTATATATACATATATATATAGTCATCCACAGACAGATCTGTTTCGTTCTATCAGAACTCATCAGTGTGGCTAGACATATTAGCTTCCCGTAGCTGGGATTTAAACCCGGTTGACTCAAACGCCAATTCAAGCTTCTAACCCTTCAGCCACGAGGAGCCAGTAGCATCGAAGTAAATTTTAAACGGTTGTGAATCACAATTACTATTGTTTACATACACCCATTTATATATATATATATATATATATATATATATATATATATATATATTATAAGAGTGATGGTTGTCACTAAATCACATAACTGCCTGATGATTGTTGTTTTGCAAAAAACTTCATGAAACCCATGGTCGCAGTCTATATATCCTGTTTTATATATATATATATATATATATATATATATATATATATATATATATTATACGTGGGTCATTCAATAAATAAGGGAATTGTTTCAAAAATACATAATTTTTACAGATTTTTTTCCCAAAATGTAAACTTTACATCGTTTGGAATTGGTTTGAAGAAAAACTATTTTGATCTCTGGAAATATTTGTTTTGAGGCAATTCAAAAGGGTGGCAAATCAAACAGGGTACTCGAGGTTTGAACAGAGGCCTGTTATGAAATTTGTTGTGGCTAGGAAGTGTAAGTCAAGAGAAATTCACAGAAAAATAAGTGATGTGTACGGAGAAGCCTGTTTTAATCAAAGGAACCTTTAAAAACTGACTAAACATGAGTTTGCCTCAAGTAGTTCTACTTAAAAAAAACATTCCATGCTATAGAAACACCCTAACTCTCCGGTAAAGAAAAAGATCCGGGCGTTGCACTCAGTAAAAAAGAATTAAGAAATAACAATGTATGCGATTACATAATATTAAAGCATATAATAACCTAAGACGAGTTGACATGCCGTTAAAATCCTTCAGTCATTTATAACAATATGTATCACTAAAGGAAGTGTTATTTTCTAATGATAATTTGAAGAATGTTGCAGACATAGACAGTAATTCTAAAAACTGCAAGTTTACAAAATATTACTGCACTAGTTTTAAAATCCAAGATTCTATATTAGGATTAGTGAGAGATTAACAAATGATATTAATAAATCTACAAAACAATTTGACTTCGATCCGTTTCTATTTTTTTTTTTTCGCTTATACTCAAAACAGTAATGTAAGTTTTAAAAAAGTGTTTTCTATTCTTGTCGCACCTCCATTTTTTATTGTATGCTCAGATCAAGTATGAGGAAAGAGGAGACCTTTTTTTTATGGACTGACATTATTTTCTTTCTATTAAGAAATAGAACAACAATTGACGCGATGCTAAAAATATGAAATACCAATCCATTTAGGAAGAACTCGGTGTGTGTGTGTGTGTGTGTGTGTGTGTGCTGGGTGGGTGTGTGCTGGGGGAAACGTGTGTACGTCTTTGAGTCTGTGTATAGGAATAGATTTAAATCTGCATGCGTAAATGTGTTTGTGAATGTATCTGTGGAGTCATATGCGCCTGGGAATGTGAATTTCTGTGTATATGACAACTTAATATATCTCTGTATTTAGGAGTGTTAATTAAGTGGCATTTGTGCGCATGCGTATATGTGCGATGCTAAAATTATGAGATACCAATCCATTTAGGAAGAACTCGGTGTGTGTACGTGTGTATGTGTATGTATGTGTGTGTGTGTGTGTGGTGGGGTAAGCGTGTGTACGTCTTTGAGTCTGTGTATAGCAATAGATTTAAATGTGCGTGCGTGAATGTGTTTGGGAATGGGTGAATGAATGTATCTTTGGAGTCATATGTGTCTGGGAATGTGAATTTCTGTGTATATGACAACTTGATATATCTCTGTATTTACGAGTGTTAAGTGAGTCACGTTTGTGCGCATGCGTATATGTGCGTGCTCTTGTGTATGAATAAAATCATACGTGTGTGTGAATGCTCTTCTACAAGTGTGTATGCGTGTGTGTGAATATGTTTAGGTGTGTGCAAATGCCTTTTGGTGAGTGCACGAATGTGTGTGAATTAACGTGAGTGTTAATACCCTTATGTATGTGTGAGTTTGTGAGCATGCAAGTGTGTGAATGTGCTAAGTTATGTGTAAATGCTTTTCTGTGTGAATAATACATGTGTGTTAATTATATGCCTGTGTTAATGCTATCATGTGTGTGTATATTTGCGTATGCGTGTGTGGGAATGAGCTTGGGTGTTTGTAAATGCTTTTTTATGTGTGCGCCAGTGTGTGTGTAAATACTCTTATTCAGGTGTGTATTTACGTGTATGTGAGTGTGTGAATATGCTTAGGTATGTGTGTGTGAATGTTCCTAAGTGTGTGTGCATGTATGTGTATGTCTGCGTATGACTGTGAAGCATTGTGTGAAAATCTCTTTGAGTCAGTGAGAAGAGAAAACGTCCCTGTATTCGTGAGTGTTGAGATTTGTATAAGTATGTGTATGTATTTTTGGTTTTGTGTTTTAATGTTCTAGTATATATATATATATATATATATATATATATATATATATATATGTGTGTGTGTGTGTGTGTGTGTGCCTATGAATTCATTCATGTATATACGAATCAGCAAAAGTGTGTGTAAATGTGTGGCCATGAGAGTGAATGCTGGGTATGTCTACATTTTTATATTAGTCGGACGTGGAGGGTGTGTTTGCGGATTTGTCTGTGTGAAAGTAAATACCCTCAGGTGTGTAAACTCGCTTCTAAGTTTGCAAGTGCATGTCAGGAATTACCTTGTGTGCACTGATGCGCGAATGCATTCATGTGCATTTGTGGAATGCTCTTGTGGTGTATATGTGCAAATACACTTTTGCGTGCACCAACGTGTTTATATACTCTTATTCACTAATACACACACACACACACACACACACACACACACACACACACACACACACACACACTCACGCACGCACGCACACACACACACGCGCGCACATGAATATATATATATATATATATATATATATAACTGTTTCCATTGTCCTGTGAAGAAAAAAGTGATCACTCTACTGGTATCGTCATTACTTTTGGGAACGGCATTGCATCTCTTTCAATTCCATTATGCCTTTGTAAAATGGCAATTGCAGTCGCAGATGTTTACAGCTCTTTTTTTAGGCGGTTCCCATTCAATCAGTCCGACTTATATATATATGTATATATATATATATCCACGTATCCTATCTTCATAGCTACCGTTAGCGTGCCTATGTTATACCGCACACATCTATTTTATCCGTTTTTCTGGCTTTCAATCAATATTTTCATCACTCTCACCGTCATAATCCCTTCTCTATCCCAATCTGAATCACCTTACACACACACACACACACACACATATATATATATATATATATATATATATATATATATATATATCCTTATCTGTCAATACATACATATATATATATATATATATACACGTTTATACACATTTTACAACTATGCTGAACTATTTTTCAATATATACATATATATATATATATATATATATATATATATATATATATATATATATGTGTGTGTGTGTGTGTGTGTGTGCTTTATAAGTACATGAATACTTGACGCTATTAACGTACACCCGCACAGCCACACACTCACAAACACACACACATATATATATATATATATATATATATTGGTAGTGATATATAAACAGATGTTAGTAAAAATATGTGTACACGCAGATATATATATATATATATATATATATATATATACATATATACATATATGTGTGTGTGTGTGTGTGTGTGTGTGTGTGCATTCATCCATGTATCTACTTCTTTATTTATTAAGCTTGCTTATTATCTAAACCTGTTCGTATCTATATATATATATATATATATATATATAAGCATGTTTATATCTATTAATCAATCGATCTCAGCCAGTTCATATGTATGTATGTATGTATGTACGTATTTATATATGTATGTATGTATTGGGCAAATTCTGTTCATATCTATCTATCTATTAAACTGACAAAACCAGCTTTTTATCTGTCAATCTATCAATTTGTCTATCTATCTCCATTCATGTCTATGTGTCTTAGTTTTTATAGGTCCATTTCAGACTATTCTTCTCTGACTCGTTTCATGTTGATTTCAAGTGAATTATAGCTGACTTTATTCATTGACGCCGGTGGGAAATACCCACAAGTTCCATCCACCTCGTCAACCATCATAAACTCTCTGTCTGCTTTAATCTGTTTTGCTTATATATTTGCATGTAAGTGCGTTTGTATGCTCCCAAAATTGAAGACAACAATCTAACTTTATGAAGCCTCTAACTCTCTCGAGCAATAAGCACGGCTATAGAATGTGGCTTAGAGTCTTTGATATATTACATAAAGATGTCTATCCAGGAACCTTTCACCTTATGTCGGTGAGACTTGATGATATGCAATGAGTGCTCTGCATATAAGTGAGCACTCCCTTTCGTCTTCAACAAAAAAAAAATGGTTTCTGGAGCTGAAATATAAAAAAAAAAAATTTAGACTCTATTTCCGGAGTCCTAGAGAGTCTTGATGAAGGTTGGTTAGTGCTTTACGGTATATCAACCCTTACGGGTTATTCAATGTCAAATCCACTTAATATATATTTTTTTAAAGAAAAACAAAAAACAGTCACATTAGGATTACAAATTTATTTCAATCCTGTTATGGGTATTGTTATTGATTCATATCAATACCCACAACAAGATGAAAATACATTTATAATCCTAATGTGACCGGTTTTGTTTTTCTTAAAGAAATCATTGCTCTGAGATATCAGTTACATTGAGCTCTTTACCAGGAAAATTTAGATGTTCATAGTTGAATTATTTTTTCTCCTGACGGAATTATTCCCGATTCCGGTTTAAGTGGACCAAATAATATATATATATATATATATATATATATATATATATATATATATATATATATGTGTGTGTGTGTCTGTGTGTGTGTGTGTGTGTATGTGTAAAGAAAATTTTGGTGTCCGGCACAAATAGAAAGAAATATTCAAAAATAAATAAGTCGACGAAGAGATTTGTATTTTCTAAAATTCATTTATTAATTCATTTCGTTCTTACATACATGTAGGTTTCCAGTTTGTGGCTTTCGTCAGAGAACGTATATGGTACAAGGCCTTATGAATAGGATATTCTCTGACGAAAGCAACAAGCTGGAAACACACACGTATGTAAAAACCAAATAAAAAAAATGAAAAAATACAAATCTCTTCGTGGTTCTTTTCATTTTAATATATATATATATATATAGAGAGAGAGAGAGAGAGAGAAAGAGATCTGCACAAGCAGTATGTGACTTAAGGACAATTTATGTAGATTTACCAGGTTTAAAATGAAAGTTTTTCTCCTTCTAGACCATTTTCCATACCAAAGTTGTAGAGCTTAGTCTTTGCCAATTATCTACCTATTAGTTGAAGGGACAATAGTTTTATTTATAGTTTTCAAAGATTATTACTGATGCAAACTGTCACATCTAGCATTTGATCACGTGTCCTCATGTCATACGACGGTATCTATTTCACCACGGGTGTTAGTGCCCGTTGTATTAGTGAAGGTGCCGGTGGTGTAATGGTTATCGTCGTAGGAAATGGACACGGCGACGCGAGTTCAGATCCTCGACGAAACTGATTGCATTTCACATAGCACTAATACACTTGGGAAAGGTATGAATCCAATTATTCTCCTTCCAGCTATGGGTAAATAGTAGGACAGACTGACTTCAGCCGTAGTGAGGCAACTTGTTTAGGAGAAGGAAAACTCTGAATTCAAATCTGTAAAAACTCTGCTAAAAAATTAACCTTGTGTTATATCCTGCCTGAGCTGTGGGGTTGGTATATATATATATATATATATACACACACACACACACACATATATATATATATATATATATATATATATATATATATATATATATATATCACATAAATAAGAATAAAACTGATTTTCCTCCAAGCACCGATCGTGTC
The DNA here is from genome assembly GCA_963585895.1 of Sepioteuthis lessoniana. NCBI lineage: Eukaryota > Metazoa > Mollusca > Cephalopoda > Myopsida > Loliginidae > Sepioteuthis > Sepioteuthis lessoniana. The sequence continues at coordinate 102,599,690 of OY757913.1, read as the reverse complement.
GATTCTACTATATGGATGCACCACCTGGTCGCCGACTGAGCGCATTGAGATAAAGCTAGACGGAAACTGAATAAGAATGTTTCGAGCTATACTGAACAAATACTGGATGCAAAATCTCACAAAACACCAACTGTATGGCCACCAACCTCTCATCTCTAAGACTAGACATCTTCAAAATAAATGACTGAATTTCTAACTCATACGAACAAGACATACGGAAGACTGCAAGAGACGTAAGGACAAACTCTGAAATGACTTTTTTTCTCGACGGAACCCATCACACGGATATGCAAAGAACAGGCTGACTAACTAGAACTTATCTACAACGCATCTGTATCAACATAGGATGTAGTCTAGAAGACCTGCGATGGATGGTAGAGAAAAATTGCAAGAAAGAATCAGGGAAATCAGTGCTAGCAGCGTGTCATAATAATGATGATGATATATTCATATAATCATTGTAAGTAAATACTTTGTAGATAACATTATTTTAAAACGAATGGTTAGAGCTTAATTGTCTGAAATGTTAAATGGTTTCAAGTATAACAAACTAACACTAGTAACTCCGTTTAATAATAAACATTTGTTTGCTAGCATTTAAATTGTCTCAAGTATTCCCATATAACACAAATAATTCTATTTGATGTTTATCATTTGTTTACACACGGTTATCATTTACACACGGCTAAATGGTTTCAAGTATTGCTATCCAAGTATAATAATTCTATTTGATATTTATCGATTGTTTACACACAGCTATATTTTACACACGGCTAAATTTTTTTAAGTATTGCTATCCAAGTATAATAATTCTATTTGATATTTATCAATTGTTTACACACGGCTATATTTTACACACGGCTAAATGGTTTCAAGTATTGCTATCCAAGTATAATAATTCTATTTGATATTTATCAATTGTTTACACACGGCTATATTTTACACACGGCTAAATGGTTTCAAGTATTGCTATCCAAGTATAATAATTCTATTTGATATTTATCAATTGTTTACACACGGCTATATTTTACACACGGCTAAATGGTTTCAAGTATTGCTATCCAAGTATAATAATTCTATTTGATATCTATCAATTGTTTACACACAGCTATATTTTACACACGACTAAATTTTTTCAAGTATTGCTATCCAAGTATAATAATTCTATTTGATATTTATCAATTGTTTACACACGGCTATATTTTACACACGGCTAAATGGTTTCAAGTATTGCTATCCAAGTATAATAATTCTATTTGATATTTATCAATTGTTTACACACGGCTATATTTTACACACGGCTAAATGTTTTCAAGTATTGCTATCCAAGTATAATAATTCTATTTGATATTTATCAATTGTTTACACACAGCTATATTTTACACACGGCTAAATTGTTTCAAGTATTGCTATCCAAGTATAATAATTCTATTTGATATTTATCAATTGTTTACACACAGCTATATTTTACACACGGCTAAATTGTTTCAAGTATTGCTATCCAAGTATAATAATTCTATTTGATATTTATCGATTGTTCACACACAGCTATATTTTACACACGGCTAAATTTTTTCAAGTATTGCTATCCAAGTATAATAATTCTATTTGATATTTATCAATTGTTTACACACAGCTATATTTTACACACGGCTAAATTTTTTCAAGTATTGCTATCCAAGTATAATAATTCTATTTGATATTTATCAATTGTTTACACACAGCTATATTTTACACACGGCTAAATTTTTTCAAGTATTGCTATCCAAGTATAATAATTCTATTTGATATTTATCGATTGTTTACACACAGCTATATTTTACACACGGCTAAATTTTTTCAAGTATTGCTATCCAAGTATAATAATTCTATTTGATATCTATCAATTGTTTACACACGGCTATATTTTACACACGGCTAAATTGTTTCATGTATTGCTATCCAAGTATAATAATTCTATTTGATATTTATCAATTGTTTACACACAGCTATATTTTACACACGGCTAAATTGTTTCATGTATTGCTATCCAAGTATAATAATTCTATTGGATATTTATCAATTGTTTGCAGATAACTAAATGTTTCAAGTATTACTATATAACACGAATAATTGTATCTATTATCAATTATTTGCTAATATACATTTCATTGAGTTCCAAGTAATGCTATTTAATTTCAATTGTTAAAATATATTTCTTATTTGTTAGAACACATTTAAATTGTTTCAATTATTGCTATCAAACTATAATAATTCTATTTAATATTTATTTATTGTTTGCACATATGAAAGTGGCATCTTACTCTGAATATTCTATTTAGTCGGACATTGGCCTAGGGGTTAGAGTGTTCGCCAATGGCCCGGGACACCTGAGTTCAATCCCAGGTCGCGTCATACCAAAGACTCAAAAAATGGTACTTGATGCCTCCTTGCTTAACACTCAGCATTATAAGGTACGGATCAAGGGTAAAGTAGAGCAATCCAGGGAAGGAGTAGCGCCCTCCCCTACACCTTGGTGTAGTAGCTATCGAAAAGGGAGCCTTCGGGTTACCCTCGACTATGGTCGCCAACTTTACTTATAAATGATTTGGTTTCACATAGTTGAATTCTTTCAAGTATTTTTCTTTAACGCTATTAATTTTATGTATCAAGTAAACATGAATAATTTGCCCACAGCAGCATAGTTTCGATTAGTCAAACATACTAATTCTTAGTAAATACTTGAACAGGTCTATTTGAACCATAGATGTGAATGAAATAGGTACCACAAATAAGATTCACATTAGACCTTGGAGTACTGGCGACGAAGGAGTTCTGTACATTCCCAATAGCTTCAAGACAGAAACCTCACCATCTGATACAGTTAAATAAAATAGTCAGGAAGCTCTTTAGAGGTGGGGTCTTACTACTCATCAGGAGTGCATTCTATTCTATACCCATTACTGACACAGTGGGAGATCGTTACATCATCACATTGTTATCCTTTTGTTATATAATAAATTGACGAAATTTATCTTTAACATGTACTCCAGAATCTGTATTATTCCGAACTGTGAGAATACCATTCGGTGTGAGTGACTGGCGGTGGAAATTTACTAAGCTTCTTGCTTAGATGTGGCACAAGGCCATATGAAAGGGGCACCCAATGAGACTCGAACTCACTCGTGTAGGTTTGCTAGTCGAGCTTGCTAACCATTACACCACCAGAGGCGCCCATGTGAGTGACTGGCGGTGACTACAGTGGTGGTTTGAATCCTCGGTTCTGAATGGACGAAGAGCACGTGATCAAACCACACTGGTGAAATGAGTTAGAAATTCAGTCATTTATTTTGAAGACGTCGATAAGCACCGTTTGTTAGAATAGCCGAGCGCATTTTTTCCTTTGCCTGCCATACTAAGGCTGAAGTGGCAACTCTAGCCTATTATTTTTATGGTGTTAGCTTAATGGTTAGATTGTTTGCCAATGCTACAGGAGACCTTGGTTCAATCTCAAAGGCTCAAACTAGTCCTAGAAGCCTCCTTGCTTAACATTCAGTATCATAAGGTAAGGATCAAGGGTAAGTGAAGCAATCCAAAGAATGGAGTAGTGTCCTCCCCTACACCTTGGTTTAGAACAAACTCTTTGGATGTAGTTGGATTATATTAATTAGATATAAATAAATTAGTGTGAGTAGACCAAAGTATTATTCGTCTCAACAAGAAATTTCTCCGTATTTAAGTAGAGTTGAGCCCGTGACGAAAGCGAGGATTTGGGTATTTAAGTAGAGTTGAGCCAGGGACGAAAGCGAGGATTTGGGTATTTAAGTAGAGTTGAGCCCGGGACGAAAGCGAGGATTTGGGTATTTAAGTAGAGTTGAGCCCGGGACGAAAGCGAGGATTTGGGTATCAAAAACAAAATGGGAACAAGATAATCACGTCTATAGTAACGAAAACAATTACTCGTATATTCACAGTGGCCCGGCTTTGTTCTATCTGTTTGTGTCGACTCTAGCTAAATAGATCGACTTGGAAAATATAATTATATTTAATAGAAACAGTTAAAAATATATAAATGAAAGCAAAATCTTTTTAAAAATATTTTAAACAATATAAAAATGTGAGAAGAAATTGTATGATTAAAATCATATAAATCCTTGCAAATAATTACCATAATTAAACCCATCTGTCTATTCGTATATTATTCGTATTTTGGAGTTTGGTTGTTTTTTATGGCATATCAACCATTGTAGGTTATTTAATGCCAAATCATCTTTATACATATATATTAAGTATATATGATTTGGTTTGGTTGGGTTTTATGGCGTATCAACCATTGTAGGTTATTTAATGCCAAATCATCTTTATACATAAATATTAAGTATATATGATTTTGTTCGGTTGTTTTTATGGCATATCAACCATTGTATTTATTTATTGCCAAATCGTTTTTATACATATATATTAAGTATACATGATTTTGTTGGGTTGGGTTTTATGGCATATCAACTACTGTTGGTTATTTAATGCCAAATCAACTTAATACATATATATTAAATATATGAGACTTGGTTTGGTTTTATTTGCTTTCATGGCATATCAACCATTATAGGTTATTTAATGCCAAATCATCTTTATACATATATATTAAGTATATATGATTTGGATTTAGTTGGATTTTATGTCATATAAGCCATTGTAGGTTATTTAATGCCAAATCCTCTTTATACATATATTTTTAATATATGATTTGGTTTGGTTGGGTTTTGTCTGCTTTCATGGTATATCAACCAATATATACAACAGCTCTGTGCCGATACAGGATGTAGCCTGGAAGACCTCCCGGGACCGATGGATGATAGAGACGTATGGAGAGAAAGGGTCAGAGGGATATCTATGCTATAATCGCAACATGATGATAATGATATATGTCATTTGCTTGAACTCACTGTAAATGTCAAACAGTTCTATTTGACACATAGATAAGACTCAATCAGGTACTACAAGTCCGGGCCATAGGGGACCTGAGAGCAATGGCAATGAATGGGAACTCCACATTCCCCAAGACTACAACCTTACTGGAGCCTTACTGTTCAATTTTTTGTGTCCAAATCAGGGCGCTTGTTGGATTGGGGATTGCCCCTCTACAGTGGGGCAGCCGGCGTATTCTACAACTCCAGCCGCTTGGGCTGCGTATTTTTGAGACTATATATATTGTGTGCGTATTTACAAACGTTATAGGGGTGTCCTTGCGGTGTAAAGGTTAACGCGCTGAACTGCGGAATTGTCATACGCGTGTTCGAACTCTAGTCGCGCAATTATTTTCACTTTCGGACAAATAACCTTGGTAAAGGTAAGAACCCCCTTATCCTCTCAGCTATGGGTAAAATAGTAATATTCCTGTTCTTCTAGAAGGGTGACTTTGGCATAAAATAACCCAAGAAGATTAATATATCATTAAACAACAAAACAAACAATCCAAACCATATATATGTGTATAAATTAAATTGTGTACTTGAAACCACATGACTTAGCGCAAATCAATAGTAAATATATTTACTATATATGAAACAATATCAGCAAACTTGAAAGCACATAAATGTCTGCAAATCATTTATAAATTTGAAACAATATCATCATCATCATCATCAAGCCACATGTATTTGCCGATTCTGTGACTTTCTCTCTCCTTCTGCTACTATCATCCCTCGTTCCCGGCAGGTCTTCTAAACTACATCCAGTGTCCGTGCAAAACTGATGTAAATAAGTTCTTGCTGGTCGGCCAACATTGATACGTCCATGTGTAGTGGTCCAAAGAAGAACCTGTGCAAATATAAATATACTTGAAAGTATTTGTATTCCTGAAACCCAATAGCTGTATGCAACATATATACTGGGTTGAAGCAATGTATCTGCATGCCAGTCATTAACTGGAGTAGATATTTGAATATACTTAAAACAATATCGTCGTAAGCAAATTATTAGAATACTTAGAAACATGCAACTTTTACAATCTTTGTCTAATATAAGCAAAGACAAAAGAAAAAGGTGTGGGAATCATTAATGATTGTATACAAATTATTTCTGCGAAAAATGGTTACTTGAAGCTATAACTGTTTAGTAGGTATTATCATTAGTTTATTGAAGTCATACACTTGATTGCTAAAAAAAGTTGTGGAAATTATTTATGATTGGTTATATACTGGGTTGAAGCAATGTATCTGCATGCCAGTCATTAGCTTGAGTAGATATTTGAATATACTTAAAACAATATCGTCGTAAGCAAATTATTAGAATACTTAGAAACATGCAACTTTTACAATCTTTGTCTAATATAAGCAAAGACAAAAGAAAAAGCTGTGGGAATCATTAATGATTGTATACAAATTATTTCTGCGAAAAATGGTTACTTGAAGCTTTAAATGTTTAGCAGGAATTATCATTAGTTTCTTGAAATCATAGACTTGATTGCAAAAAAAAAGAAGACTCACTTTTTGATTAGATAACCAACTAATTGACCAACTAATTTACCAACCAATTAACAAATTTATTAACCAACCAACCAGGAAAACGAGCAGCATTACAATAGGGAATTTTCAGAAAAGGTACTTATTGCACTCAAAAAAGCTGTAGAACACACTTAACGAATCCTTCTATGATTAATAACTAAGAGCTATTAGCTGAAATTCCTTTTGAATAGCAAAATTCGCGCCATGATATTAAGAAAGCCTTCAACTGAAAAGACAATAAGATCAAGTATTCAAATTTCCCGTAGTCCATATCATGAAAGATCGCCTCAGTCAGATTGAGAGATGGAAAGATCATTATCACAATATCTATTAAAAGAAAGACTATCTTCGCAGATTCAGTAACCATAAAAAAATTCCTCCCTCCTTTTTAAAATGTGGTTGTCTTTCCGGTCTCATTTAGAGGTGCTCAGAATGTCCCTAGACTCCCAAACCTTCATCAGCTTCTAGGAGATTGTCAAGATTAACTAGAACAGTATAAAAAAAAACAGGAAAAAAATGGATATATTATCGATTGCCCCAATATTCGTCGAGTACCTCTCATTTTTGGAATGAGTTTTCTTTCAAATATTGCAAAATAGGATGCCGTTAATTGTGTACTGCATATACCGTAAGGTACAGTTTTTTTAATGGATACCAGTAAGATGAACTTTGAATACAAAGTAGCTGCAGTGGATGTTTCTCAAGTAAAAGCATGCACAGTACATATTCATACTGGTGCCAAACCGTGGACGAAACCGTTTGCATTTTATATCGTTGTGGAAAGACACGAAGATATGGGTAAATAGTAGGGTAGACAGGACTCTTTAAATCTTATATAGAAATCGTTCAAGAATTGATTAGTAGGCTTAGAACCAATGCTTGTTCTGTCTATTTAATTCGTGAAAACTAACTACTGGATGTAAAATTCTGCAACTTGGTGAAAGACGTAATTCATTTGAATTTATTCAATCAAATGATTTGTTTGGATTGGGGTTTCTTTGTTTAATTGCATATCAACTTTCTCGGGTTATTTAATCCCTAAACCATCCTTGAAGAAGGAGAGTAGTACTCAGAGCACACAAGATTAGGGCTCATACATTTTTTAAGTGTATTTTTCCGAAAATGAACATAATAGCGCGTCTGGGGTTCGAACTTGCGTACTAGAATTTCGCAGTTTAGCAGGTTAGCTAATACATCACTTAGACTCCCTCCAGTAACCATTTGATATTTTATGCAGTATGTAATACCCTGCCAAATATACTTTGTTTCATTTCTGTTGCAATTTTGACCTGTGTCAACTGCGTGTTCTTAATAGACTGTCCAGCTAATTTATCATATTCCTAGAAAGTAGGTGTGCCCCTACTTGAGTTTTATCACGCATATAAATCTTAGAGATGTTTTAGGGATGGCCAAATGGTTTGATATTGAGCAACCAGTACGTTAGCCATTACGTCAAGGGGACTACACCCATAGACTTGGCACAAGAGCACAAGTAGGTGGTGTTCACTCAGGATCAAATAAACTGTTCTGTAGTAATTAGTTTAAGAGACCAGCTTGTTTGATTTTACGTCACATGACGTGCCCGGATACATGGAAGCAGGTTAACATGAAAAATATGAAGTTATTAAAGAAATGGTTTCGTTATAAAAAGTCAGAGAAAGATAGAAAAACTGGTGGACAAGATATGAGCTTTCTGAAATCGATATGAATACACTTAGATATGAATAAAATGAGATAGATATGACAACGAATAGAGACAAAATACAGAAGCTGAGCAATTTATCCAGCCAGATTAATACCGAACGTCTTCTGAAATTCTGGATTATCCGGATCACTGTAATAGTGCGACGGGAATCTGTAATAAAGCGACTGAATTCGCTTTCTACGTTGTCACAATACAGCATGTTAGCCACTGCTCTAAGGAGAGCTCGCACCACGCCAAAGGGTCTCCTATTCTATCAGGTGTACGAGGCCCAACGGTTATGATTCTAATAAATAGACACACAGAGCAGAGTTGAAACCCTGGATTATAATGTTTATGTTTTACTGCGGTTTAATGCCCTTGAGATTAAAAATAAAAGTCCCTCTTCTTCCGCTCTCAGCAATGCGTAAAATACTAAGGCAGAATGGGCTCTTTATTCTTGGTATGAACATTTTACGAGAAGTAAAACTTTAAATTTCGACTCAGCTTAAAAATTGACCCAGAATCGTATTCTGTTTAAGCGGAGTTATTGAGTCAAAACATGTTCTCAGTATGGGAATCTGGTCCTTGAGTGATATCCTTCCATACAGCAATAGACAGAAAAAGGCAGAATTTTCTCATGTCTGAAGCGTTCCTTTTACGTTTGGTTTGGTTTCTTTCTTTAACGGCATATCAACCTTCGTTGGTTATTTAATGTCTAAACCAACCTTCAAGAACAGTAGTCGCAATATTTGACGCATAGCTTGGGGGTCATTCCTTTTCCAAGCATATTAGTTCGAAATGGAACATTGTAGCGCGACTGAATTTTGAAGTTGCTTATTGCCTGTCGGCTGGGGCTCTAGAATACAGTGACTGCGTCTCAACAGAGGAGTAAAATTCACCAACGAGTGTCCTGGATTTGATACTAAAAAAATCTGATGGTGAGGCTCAAGTAATGCTGGAGATTTGGGAAATGCGGAGTACCCTTTCATTGACATCACTCCCAGGTCCACTCTGGTTGGGAGCAAAAACAACTGATAGGGACTTATCAATGGATCAAATGGAACCAGGCTGTACTTATGCTAAACCGATTTGCTTGAAATAGGACTGTTTTGAGATTTAAACTGCGTACTTATGCTAAATGGAATGGTTTGAAATAAAACTGTTTTTGCATGCTAAACCGAATAGTTTGAAAAAGAACTGTTTTTGACATTTAAACTGTACTTACGCTAAACTGAATTGTATGAAATAGAACTGTTTTGACATTTAACTGTGTAAAAACAAAAAAATAGATTTATACTAAACTGATTTTTTTAATTAGAAGTCTTTTACTAAACTGAATAGCTTGAAATAGAAATGATTTTAATAATTAAACTATGTGCTTTTGCCAAACTGGATTGTTTGAAATTGTACTGCTTGTTTGTATAAAGTAGGATTTGGCATTAAATAACCTACAAAGATTGATAAGCCACAAAACCCAAATAAACAAACTTGTTTACTACGATTCTATTGAACAACATTTTAGCAAATATGTCAAAAGAAATACCCGTTCCTTTATTGGAAAAATACGAATGGGACAAGGAAAATGTTTCAAGATATTACTTTGAAAATTCGGCTATCGATCACTTCAAGTAATAACACTTGTGTCATACTGTTTTTTTTGAGAGAAGTGATTGACTCGGCTAAGTTAAAATCAGATGACCTTAACAATTAATATAATCTAAGAAATTCAGTTTTCTAATTCGATTGATTGAATGATTAATAGATCTCAACGGCATATTTTTCACCAAAACTAATTACCATTTATCATAATTTCAGAATGAAAGGTATGGTTATTAATATTGTAAATATTAAAAAAGAACTGTTTATCATATATTTTGTTCTAAGTAAAAATAAATGTATAAAATTACAAAAATATCATAAGAATGATGAAGTATTAATGTTCAAAAGATTGCATATTATTAAGAATTTTCATTTTTAAAGGCTTTTAATGCGTAGCTTATTTCATATACACATAAAAAACTAAGATCCCATTTTTATTAAAATGAATTTGTTATATCGGGGTAATTAGTGTGCTGACAAGAGCCTTGATTTATTCCAAATGTTTTTTTTTTGAGAACCACAGAGATGAGGAAGCAACGAATGCTAATTTAAAAATTATGGATTACGAGTTCAATGTAGACATAATTCCGCGCGCGTGTGTGTGTGTGTGTGTGTGTGGATAAATCAAAAACTTACAAAGGGTAATATTTCGTTGTTCACTAACAGAAGAACTTCATCAGGGTAAACATTTTTTTGCGTTTTTCTACACTTTAGCAATTGAGGATATAGATAAACTAAGGGATAATGTTAAGTAAAAAGTAATGTTGGCGACCATAGTCGAAGGTGACTCGAAGGCTCCCTTTTCGATAGCTGCTACACCAAGAAGTAAAGGAAGGGCGCTAAAACTTTCCCTGGATTGCTCCACTTTACCTTTGATTCGTCTCTTATAATTCTGAGGATTAAGCAAGGAGCCATCTAATACCATTTTTTGAATCTTTGTTATGACTTGACCTAGGATTGAACCTAGGTCTCCCGGGCTATTGGCGAACACTCTACCCATCATGCCAAAGGGTCTAAAGACAAGGGATAGATAAGGGAAGAATAAGAAAGTTTGAGTAATGGTGAGACGGTTTAATTTGGTTTTGACTGTGACTTCGAAGCTAAGTGACTCTAAGTATATCGGGTTTCATCATAGATTTGACCAGAGTTAGAATATTTTTAGTGAGAAAGAGAGAAATAATAGGGAGATCAATTTATTTAGATAAAAAAAAGGAAGAAGAAAAAGGAAATGAAGGGGTGGAGCAAGGGTTAATGGATATTATGTTTCATCATGTTATAATTGTTATAATCACAAAAGTGATGAGATTCTGGCAAATTGGAACCATTGTTTTAAATAGGATCTCAAAACCATTGAAATTGCTAGAAGAATTAAAATGGTGATAAAAAAAACAACATCTGTACTGTCATAAACTGGTCTAATTATTCTAAAGATGATCATTTATTCCTTGTAATAAAGCCCAGAATTTTTTCTATACTCCCTCCAGAAGAGGATCATATCCTTCAGGTTTTCACTTGTTAAACTGACCGTGTGACACACAGTGATGGAAGTTTGTAAATATTACCGCTTCACTTCGACCATGTTGAGCTACCTGATCATTTGACCTTGTCAGAATGGGACTCGTCTTCTGCTTCGGAGAATTTTATTTTCCTCTAAAGCCCTGAAAGCAATAATATCTTTTTATTAGATTTTCTAGGTGGCAGTAGTATATGCTATAAATTATTTCTCTACTGATATATATAACAATTTCATCGTAGCATTCTGGATATAATAAAGCCTCCAATTAATATAAAATGGCCGAATATGTCGGCTATTTTGTATTTAAGATTTTGCCTTGTGACAGACTGACTCTAAATGGTCAACATTGGTAACTGATTTGAGACGTTGAAGAACCATTTGTGAGTTTAAGAAGTTTACTCTCTGCATTGAAGTTTTAATATGTCAAACTTCTTAACACTTTTCGTGACAACACGCAAGATATCGTTCAGCAAGAAAGCAACTCTTTGTATCTCTTTGAAATCAGGAACAAATGAAACAATGATGTGTAGGATGACTTTCATCGCTATTTCTTCTCTGCTTTCTAATATCATCAGTCAGTCAATAGATTCTATATAGTTCAGCACCAGAAGCAATAGACATATTGTATATCTGTTATGACACCAAACCAATGGCAAAGTGCGAAAATTATTAATTAAGGAGATGGGAAACACAGAGGACGCATATCATCATCATCGTTGTCGTGCCGACTGCACAGACTCTCTCTCTCTCTCTCTCTCTCTCTCTCTCTCGTCCATCGCTTTCGGCATTTTATCTCCACGACATCCATATCCGAACAGAAATGATGAACATAGGTCTTTGCTGGTCAACCAACATTTCGCTTAAGACTTCGTCGCTACTTAAGGTAAATAGTTCTGATTAAAACAAAATTTCTGGGTTAATATGAAGCTCAACAAATGTCCACAGCAATCAAGTATTCTTATCTAATACAAATAATTTATACAAAGTCTTATGGTTGAAAGTATTCTTACCAAATTCAAATAATTCATACACTGCCACATCGGTGAAATTGTTCTTGTCTAATACAAATAATCCCACACAGTCATTTGGTTGGAAGTATTTTTATCTAATTGAAATAATTTGCATAAAGTATATGATTTCAAGTATTTTTCCTAATTCAAATGATTTACCTAGAGTCATATTGTTGAATGTATTCCTATCTAATATAAATAATTTGCACACATTTATATCGTTAGAAGTATACTTATCGAATTCAAATAATTTGCGCTGCCATATGGTTGAAAGTATTCTTGTATAATCCAAATAATTTACACTCTGTTATATGGTTGAAAGTTTTCCTGTCTAATACAAATAATTTACTTAAGAATCATATCGTTGAAAGTATTTTTATCTTATACAAATAATTTACACACTGACATATGATTTCATGTATTCATATCTAATTCAAATAATTTTCAAACTCATATATTTGAACCATACAAAGAACTTAACAGGTACGACCACTCCGAGTCAAACTTGACACATTCACACACACACACACACACATACATACACACACACACACACACACACACGAAGTCATGGCATTCTTTGAACTTGTAAGCCAGAGATTTTTAAATTAGCATTCGTTGCTTCCTCATCTATGTGGTTTTCTAAAAACATTTGGAATAAATCAAAGCTCTTGTCAGCACACTAATTACCCCGATATAACAATTATCTAATTTAAATAATTTTAAAACTTAAATACTTGAACCATACAAAGGAACTTAACACTCCGAGTCAATCTGGACACATTCCTCAAAGCTCCAAAACTGGAACCCCCACAACTTGTGATGAGTAAAAATGACGTTGATACATAATTGGTTTGGTTCGGTTCGGTTTAGTTTTATCAACGATTGTAAGTCATCATCATCATCATCATCGTGTAACTAGCACGGATATCCCTGACCCTCTCTCTCCACTTTTCCCTATCATTCATCGCCTCTGGCAGGTCTTCAGGGCTACATCCCGTATCCTCATATAGCTGCTGTATGTATGTTCGAGCTGGTCGTCCTGCTTTTGCTCGGCCATATGCAGGGGTCCATCGGAGTACATCACTTATGAGCTCGCCCTTGCTTCTCCAGCAGTGTCCTGCATGTCTGGTTCGTCTAACTTGGATAGTTTTCTTGATGGGAGGCAGTTGGCCGTATAGTTGGTGCCTTTTGGGGTATTGCAGCCAGGACTTGTTCAATATGTCTCGCAACATTCTTGTGTAATTGCCGTCTAACTTCTTCTCCAGCCGTTTAGTTAGCGTCCAAGTAGTGCATCCATATAGCAGTATCGATACGACCGCTGCTAGGAAGAAACTGCGTTTCATTTTGTCGGTCAGGTCTGACTTCCATATGATCGAAAGACTATCGATAGCTGTCCATGCCTCCGTAAGCCGCGTGTCAATGTCTTTTTCAGTTGATGAGACACTGCTTTCTAGGTAGGTGAATTTGTCAACTAATTTCAGAGGAGTTCCGTCTAGTGTGGAAATGTCGTCCGTTTGATTATAGCACATATATTCCGTTTTGTGTGCTTTGACATGGAGGACAATAACTGCGGCGGCTGTTCCAAACTATGAAGTAGTGTTTCAGCTTGGTTGGGTGTATTTGTCAGTATCGCAATGTCATCGGCGTAGTCGGCGTCGGTAATTGTTTTTGCGGGGTACCTTCAGCCTCTTTTCTTTTTCAGCTCGAAGCCGTTTCTAAAAAATTTGTACATAGCATTTTTAAACGAACCTGAGCTCTTTCTTTTGCAAACAGTTAAATGGTTTCACTTGTGTCTATCTCATACAAATACTTCAATTTACTTTTACTCGTTTGTTCATCCATAGTTAAATATTTTCAATCATTGCTATTTAACACTAACATTTCGATTAAGCATCAGTTTACGTACACTTAAATGATCAAAAAGTTCTATTTCTAATAAGTCACTAAAGCACAAGTGATTTTTGGATACATTTCAGATTTCAAACAGTTCTATTTCACGCATACATAGGACCCTATCAGGTTCTACCACTCTGGGTCAGAATGGACCTAGGAACAATGACAGTGAAGGGGTACTCTGAATACCTCAAAGCTCCAGCGTTACTGGAGCCACGCAATCAGATTGCTAAGTGTCATACCCAGGACACTCGTCAGGAGGAGGTCTTATCCCTTGGCAGAAATGCAGTTGGTGTATTCTACAGCCCCAGTCAATTGGGCTATGTCTGTTTTCATTTCTCACATTCTGCGGATTGATATAATAATAGTGAGCATTGTATTATTTATATTTCAGGAGGTTAATGAACTTGTTAGTTTCTGGGTCGGCTGATTCTATTGTAAATACATTTGAAGAAAGCCGGAGGTTACTCAGCAGAAGCTTTGTCAGCGAAGAACAACGCAGACAATAGGAATCCGTACAGTAAAATAACCTTGATTTCAATAAACACCGAATTAAAAGAAAAGTATATCTGCTGACATTTGCATGATGGTTAGTGTGTTCACCAATGGCCCGGGAAACCTGGGTTCTATCCCAGTTCGAGTCATATAAAAAAAATGCTTCTTTGCTCAAGGATAGAGTAGAGAATTTCAGGGAATGGAATAGCGCCCTCTCGTACACATTGGTGTAGCAGCTATCGAAAAAGGAACCCTCGGGTCACCCTCAACTGCGGTGGCCAACTTCACTTTTAGATCTACTAAAAAGTCCAATATTAACAACATTACTACCCTGTGGGTTCAGGCAGTAGATTACGATAGCTTTATTTCTGCGGAGGAGTAAAACGCCCTTACAGATGTCCAGTGTATTGTACTAAAAACAATATTATCGTAAGATTTATCTCCTGTAGCTTTTGGGAATGCGGAGTACTGCTTCATTACCTGTACTCCCACGTATATGCTGATACCAATTTGTTGTACCTGTTAGGAACCCATCTTAGAAACCAAGGTGAATACAATAACTCAAGTTAAAATTTCGACACATTGAATGAAACCCAGCTGAAGAGTATCTTGATGTTGTGACTTCGAAGTAAATTCGAACTCTAATCCTACTAATGCATTCATTTTCGTATTAATGTTCGAGCTACTGCCCTTGCATCTTACTGCCCAGTGTGAGATATAAATAAGCCATATCTGTCGGTCTTGAAAAGAATTGTACTATGTAAAAAGTTGGGGAATGAAAACTTCTATAATATGCACTAAATACAAGGATCATTAAATAAGTTTCCAGACTTTTTTCGTATGGGCACTTTTATTGATAGTAGACACATGAAACTCTTGTCCCCTCCTAAGTAATCTACTTTGGCTGCATGGCACTTCCTGTACTGTTCCAACAACTTTTGGAATGCCCAATGAAGTCGTCTTGTGTGAGCGTGTCAATGACCTTCGTCACAGCCTCTTTCATCTCCTCAATTGTCTCATAACGACAGCCTCTGAGCTTAGGGAATAACCGAAAGTCACAGGGAGCAAGTTCTGGACTATAGGAAGGGGGAGGAACCGTCTTGATGTCCATCTTGATCAAATAGTCTGTGACAAGGATGGAGTTGTGGACTGTTATATTGTCCTCGTGGAAATGCCACTGACCCAATTTGAAGAGTGCTGGCCTCTTCCCTAGGAATCTCTGCCTGAACTCCCTTAAAATCTCAACATAGTAACCCTAACCCTTTGGCCAATCAACACTCGTCTATTGACTTCCTTACTCCACCCACACCTCTCATCATCCCTCACAGACTCTCTGCCTTCCTTGAATCTCTTTTACCACTCAAAAACTGATGCCCGATTCATGCAAGATGCTCCAAAAGCAGTCTGAAGCAGTCTATAAGATTCTGTGGCATTTTTTACAAGTTCAAAACAGAATTTTATTGCATATCATTCTTCTAAAGTCCAGATAGCATTTTTGAAATTCACCAGCTGTAATAATCAAGCTTAAGTTGGGTGTATTCCAATTGCTGCTGTAGTTGTTCATTTGAACCTGAATTCATAAAAATTGGTCAGTTATCTCATAAGATGAATTGCAATAACATTCTGAATTTTAAAGGGGTTACAACAATTTTAAATGCCTGTACAAAAAAGTCTGGAAACTTATTGAAAGCCCCATACCTGAACTTTCTTATTTTATTCACCTATAGGTTAATTAGTACCACAACTGTTTTTCTCAAAAGATGGCTATGGTATTTAATAGCTCATTGATATTCCATTAAACCTTACAATATCCAATACCTGCTAATAAAATACAAACTTAGAAAGAGACATCTCCTTTTAAACAAATGCATTTGTGAAAGAATCTTGAAGGGCTCAAACATCAGTCTAGTAGGCTGATATTTGTTCTTTGTTTGAGTCTTATGGCATATCAACTTTTGAAGGTTATTTAATGCCAAATCCATTTTTATACAATAAAACAGTTCTATTTCAAACAATTCAGCTTAGCATAAGTGCACATTTAATTGTCAAAAACATTTCTATTTCAAACTATTCAAGTTTGACAACAGTTCTAATGAAAACAATTCAGTTTCGTATAAGTATATATTTTGTTTACTCACAGTTAAATGTCAAAACAGTTCAATTAACTTCAGCATAAGTACGCAGTTTACCTGCTAAAACAGTTCTATTTCAAGCAATTCAGTTTAACATAATCACTCAGAAAATTCTATTTAACCCATAGAAAGGACGCCATCAGGTGCTACCACTCCGAGCTAGAGTTGAACTTGGAGCGATGGCAGTGAAAGGATTCTCCGTATCATTGGAACCCCACCATCAGATTGTGTCATATCTAGGACACTCAAGGTAAGGCTTACCACTCTGCAAAGGTGCTGTCAGTGTATTCGACAGCCCTAGCCGACTGGACAATCCACAGAGTTAAATGTAAAAACAGTTTTTTCCAGATAATTCGACTTAGCATAAGTACGCTGTCAGAACTGTTCTTTTTTAAACAATTCAGTTTAGCATAAATACACAGTTAAAAAGCAAAAACAGTAAACTCTTGAAACCACAATTAAGTTCTACTTGACCCATAGATAGGACCCTATCAAGTGCTACCACTCCTGGCCAGAGATGACCCTGAAGTTATGGCAATGAAAGGGTGCTCCGCATTGCCCAACGCTCCCCCATCACTGGAACCTCACCATCAGATTGTCTAGTGTCATATTCAGGACACTCGTTTGCGAGTGGGGTCTTACCCCTCTGCAGAGTTGCTGTCGGTGTATTCTTTAACCCCAGCCGACTGGGCAATCCAGTGGTTTGAGTTAATCTAATTTCAGACTACATCAAATAGAAGTTTTTCTTCATGGTAGGCTCGAACGGGATCGACGAGAGATACCCATGGGGAATAAGAGATCAGGTAGTCGATGGTTAAGAAATCATAAACAAGAAGAGACAGGCATAGAAACTTAACATACTGGACAGCGACATAGCAGTATAAGTGTTGTGGTCTTCAGATAAGACTTGTGCAAGAACAACTCAAACGACAGGTGATAGGTGAAGGTTATTGTATTAGCAGAAAAAAGGAAGTCTGTCTGTCAAATGTCTCGTAAGAAACGAGAAGTTGTCTTCCCTGAGCGAGCTAGCTCGGAGAATATGTTTGGAGTCCATCTTTGGGGTATGGTAGGATATTTCCCCATAAAAATAAGTGTTTAAACACCAGTTACACTATCACGTTGATTTTCAAAAAAAATTTAGGGAAAGTTATGGACCCCTTTATTCTCCCAGCTATTTGTTAAATATTATTACTGCTATTCTACAAGGATAGCTAAGGCATTAAATAATTCATGAAATTTGATATGTCATTAGAGCATAGAAACCGAAATCAGAAACTGAAATGGTATCTTGTCCAGTCGGCTGGGACTGTAGAATACACAGATTGAACTTCTGCATAGGATTAAAAAAGCACCACCACAAATACCATCACCACCATCACCAAACAAGTGTCATGTATATGACACGAAACAATTTGATGGTGAGACTCCTGTAATGCTGGAGCTTTCGGGAATGCAGAGTGCCGCTTCATTGACATCGCTCCTAGATCCTCTCTGCCCTGGAGTAGTAGCACCTGATATGGTCCTATCTATGAATCAAATAGAACTAAACAGCGTATTTATGCTAAACTTATTAGCTTTAAAAAGAACTATTTGAACATTTAAACTACGTACTTATGCTAAACTGACTTGTTTGGGATAGAACAGTTTTTGTATGCTCAGCTGAATTGTTTGAAATAGAACACTTTTGACATTTGCCTTCGTGTAAACAAAATCTATACTTATACTAAACTGAATAGTTTGGATTAGAAATCTTTGACTAAACTAAATAGCTTGAAAAAGATATGTTTTTGATAATTAAACTCTGTACATATGCAAAACTGAATTGTTTGAAATCATCATCATCATGTCGCGCTGGTAGCACGGATATCCCTGACCCTCTCTCGCCACTCCTCCCTATCGTTCATCGCCCTGGGCAGGTCCTCAGGACAGCATCTCGTATCCTCACATAGCTGCTGAATGTATGTTCGTGCTGGCCGTCCCTGCTTTTGCACGGCCATGTGTGGGGGTCCATAAGAGAACATATCTTATGAGTTCGTCCCTGCTTCTCCAGCAGTGTCCTGCATGTCTGGTTCGTCTAACTTGAATAGTTTTCGTGATAGGAGGCAGGTGGCCGTACAGTTGATGTCTTGTGGGGTGTTGTCGCCAGGACTTGTTCAAGATTGCACGCAGCATTCTTGTGTAATTGCCGTCTAGCTTCTTCTCCAGCTGTTTTGTTAGCGTCCATGTTGTGCACCCGTATAGCAGTATCGATGTGACCGCTGCCTGGAAGAAACTGCGTTTCATTTTATCGGTTAGGTCTGATTTCCATATAATCGATAGCCTATTGATAACTGGCCATGCTTTCGTTAACCTCGTGTCGATGTCCTTTTCGGTTGATTCGACGCTGCTTTCTAGGTAAGTGAATTTGTCTACCAGTTTAAGAGGGGTTCCGTCTAGAGTGGAGATGTCCCCCGTTTGATTATTGCACATATATTCCGTTTTGTTGTTTGAAATAGAACTGTTTATTAGTATAAAAATCGACTTTGTATTGAATAACAAACAAAGATTGATATGCTATAAAACCCAAATAAACAAATAAAAAATGGTATCAACATTTCGGTTCCTCATTGCTGAATGGCATACCAACCTTCATGGATTATTTAATGCCAAACATATCTTTGGAGAAGGACATTTGAGGGACTATTTAACCCATAGATTAAGGGGAAAAGAGTTCATGCCTTTCCATGAATAACAGTTCGAAACTGAACGTGATAGTGTGACTGATGTTCGAAACAGCTTACTTAAAAATTACAAAAATTTCAGTCCAGCACATAAGCCACAGCATCTTGGAGCGTACATTTTCGAACAAGTACTCTTGGAAAAGGCATTTGCTCACTAATTCCTCAAGCTAGGGGGTTAAAGAGCACAACCACTCTTCTACTACGTGGAATGTTTTCGTATTTAACAACCCAAGAAGGTTGATATTAAAGAAAGCAAATCAAGCATATATATTACACGTTATACAGATATACGTATACTTTAAGAATTTTACATGCACAAAGATAAAAAAAGAACCTGTTTTGAAAATTTAATTTTTTTTGCTAAATACGGTGTCATATTATAATTTTTATCGATTAACCGGCTCATTGGCCTACTGGATAGAGTGTTCACCAATGATCCAGGAGACCAGGGTTCAATCCCAGGTCGAGTCATAACAAAGACTTTAAAAATGGTACTTGATGCTAGCTTGAAACACTCAGCAATATAAGGTATGCATGAAGCTAAAGTTGAGTAATACAGGGAAAGGAGTAGTGCCTTCCCTTACGCCTCGGTGTAGTAGCTACTGAAAAGGGAGCCTTTGGGTTGCCCTCGACTACAATAGCCAACATTACTTTATATATATTTAGCTAGAATCTTCAAATTCGAAAAACTCAGACATCCGGAAAATTCGAAATTTCTGATCACGCTTGCCGGATAAATGATTTTCTCCACTTATTTCTTTCTATCAACTCATCGACCTATGTCTCACTATTTTCAAATCTAAGTGTCGGCATATCAGTTTCAGAATGCTCATATTTTGACTTCTTATTTCTCGATCTTTCTCTAATTTTTTATATGAATTTTTTTTTGTATTAACCTCACATTGTTCATTTCAATCTGCTTCTATGTATCAGGGCATGCGACGTAATATCAAACAAGGTGGTCTCTCAAACTTATTACTACGGAACGGTTCGTTTGATTCTGACTGGACACCACATACTTGTACTTTTGTGCCAAATCTATGGATATAGACCTCTTGGCGTAATGACTAATGTACTGGTTGCTCAATATCAAACCATTTGAACATCCCTAAAACATCTCTAAGATTTATATGCGAAATAAAACTCAAGCATGGACACACCTTCTTCCTTGGAAAATGATAAATTGACTGGACAGTCTATTAAGTACATGCAGTTAACACAGGTCAAATCTGCCACAGAAATTAAACAAAGTGTATTTGGTAGGGTATTACATACTACATAAAATATCAAATGGTTACTGGAGGGAGTTTAAGTGATGTATTAGCTAACGTGCTAAACTGCGATATTGTCGTTGGCAAGTTCGAATCCCAGACGCACAATTACGTTCATTTTAGGACAAATACACTCATTAAATGTATGAGCCGCAAGCTTCTGTGCTATGGCTTAAATAGAACAACAACAGTTCTTTTTCATGGATGGTTTTGGGATTAAATAATCTACGAAGATTGATATACGATTAAACAAAGAAAACCAATCAAAATGAATTATTTGATTGAACAAATGCAAATGAACTATTTTACTTAGTTAAAAAATTATAAATTAATTGAATACGCAGATATAGCAAGCACGGATTCAAAGCCCTTTTACCAATTCTAGAGCGGTCACCACATCCATTCAAAAGGGCTATGTGTCTTTGCAGAGAACACCTGTTCTGGATTTCGGTCCGGAAAGTGGCTCTGCAAAAGGAACCTATGTATGGCACTAGACCTTGCGGTCTAGTTCAGGCCATAACCCGACATACGTGCCCGGACCCACATTTGGGTTCGTGAAACTGCTTGACTCATCAGGCTCACATTGCATCAAGTGAGCCGATGAGCAGCATAGACCAGCAGGGTTCGAGTCTCGGCTCGTTCCCGACCTCCCCCCTCTTTATCCCCACTTTAATCGGCCTCCGGGCTTTTGACCTTGTATCAAGCTGTGTCTGATGGGAGGCATTGGTGTACCATATTCGCAATGAACGCTATGTGCGAAATGGACATGTAATGTTCATAACGATAGAAGATATAAAGAACAGGAATCTCAAAAACACGTTACTACTTCTTGTTCAGGTACGAAACCTTTTTATTAACTTTGAGTTAAAGGTTTCGACGTAAGGAGGAGAGACACAATCTTCTATGCTGTCTTATTCATTTGGCCCCCAACTCGAGCGGCCCCCCATAGGGCGCAAGTTCGCCTCGCGCCTGCGAGCTCCAAAATTGATCCTTCTCGTTTGGTGTCTAAAACCCAACTCTTATTTTCTTCAAATTCTCACACAAACTTCCGTGTGCTTCCGGGGCGTGACGTCACCCGCACCTTGTCATCCAGTATCGTCTCGGACATCTGAGTGACACCTCCATCCGCTCGCGTGCACCCGCGTTAACACCTGCTTCAATCTTACACCCAACCAACCCATGTGCTGAGCCGAAAGGTTCTCAGCCTAACTAAACTCAAAGGCATGAACCGAAATCCCTCGGCTATTTCATAACATTGGCAAATATCGGCTATGTGTACTCTACTATTTACTTATAAATTCTTGTCCTTCTTAAACCAAAAAAAATACAAACTGCTTCGTCTACAATTTGATACCTGTAAGTTCTTTTTTTTTATTTAATCTATTTCAGCCACCTATATTCATAGTTCATTGCGTAATGGCTTACGTGTTGGATTACGATACTGTCATACGTAAGTTCGAACTCCAGTTACGGTACTACTTTTGGACGAATGCCCTTTGCAAAAATATGAATTCCCTTATTCCCCACGTTAATGGGCTAGAAAGTACCCCTATTCTTCTAAATGGGTGATTTTGGGATTACATAACCCACGAAGGTTAATACACTATTAGAAAAAGGAACCCCACCAAATATATTGTTATGCTTAATTTACCCCTATGCACACACGCACACACACATACACACACACACACACTTACAGGATGCAAATGAGAGTAATATTTTCAAGTATGATAATCTAGTTTGAATTGTGTTAGGGAATTCAAATTACATTTCTCTGCAGCTGTTTAATTAAAATTGTTTTTCTTCAACATCCCATTAAATACTTTCAATGAATTGAGAAAATATATAATCAATGATTCGAACGTTTCACCACCACAAATTTGCGAAGAGCCAAATAATATTACAAAGATCATTAAATAAGTTTCCTGACATTCTTCGGATGGGTACTTTTATTGATAGTAAACACATGAAACTCTAGCCCGCTTCGAAGTAATCTCCTCCGGCTGCAATGCACTTATTGTACCGTTCCAACAACTTCAGGAAGGCCCCATGGAAGTCATCTTGTGTGTGCGTGTCAATCACCTTCGTCACAGCCTCTTTCATCTCCTCAATTGTCACATAACGACAGCCTCTGAGCTTAGGGAATTAGCAAAAGTCACAGAGAGCAAGGTCTGGACTATAGAGAGGCTGAGGAACTGTCTTCATGCCCATCTTGAACAAATAATCTGTGACAAGGATGGAGTTGTGGACTGTTGTATTGTCTTCGTGGAAATGCCACTGACCTGATTTGAAGAATGCTGGTCTCTTTCGACGGAATCTTTTCCTGAACCCCCTTAAAACCTCAACATAGTATTCCTTTTTGACTGTCTGTCCAGTGGGAACCCAGTGCATGTAGATCATGCCAGTGCTATCAAAAAAAGGGATCATCAAAAGTTTGTGGGTGGATTTGCTCTGTCTGGCCTTCTTGGGTCTGGGAGAGCCAGCATGCTTCCACTGGGAACTCTGTCTCTTGATCTCTGGGTCGTATCAGTAGATCCAGCATTCATCGCAGGACATTTTTTTCAAGTTTAAAACAGAATTTTATTGCATATCGTTCTTCCTCACCAGCTGTGACAATCAGACTTTAGTAGAGTGTATTCCAATTCCTTCTGTAACTGTTCATTTATACCTGAAATCATAAAAATTTGTCAGTCATCTAATAAGATGTATAGCAATAACATAGTGAATTTTTAAGAGTCTACGACTATTTTAAATGCCTGTACAAAAAAGTCTGGAAACTTATTGAAGGCACCACGTATATTCGAGAACTTTGACCTCGACGCACCCAAGGCTTCTCCCGAGGTTAGACGCAGGAAAAAAAAAACACTTGGAAGTGAGGTGTTATGGGACCGTTACCTATCCATTCATGGACTCTTCCAAATTCTACATTAATCGAGAGCCAAGTACTCTCGTGAGAAATATTAGATACTCTACCGATATTCGACTGACAAGTAAGCCGAGCTTACGCCACCACTTTTCTCTGTATCTTGTTACTTCAATATATCTTTAAACTTATACCGCATTCCGAGTTGTCTTTTCGTGGTCCCAATCTGGGTCGACATCAAATACAAATAATTTTCTAGCAGATCGAATCATACCTGGTATTCGCACTCAGGCTGAGAATGAATCTTAGAATAATGACAATAAAGGGACAGTGCACACTTCCCTGATCTCCAAAACCGGTGTCTCACCATCAGATGTAGTTTAGTTTCATGCATAAAACACCTCTCTTTTTTTGGGTGGGGGCGTTAGAATTCAAAGTTTTCCGTCTCGTATTCTAGTTGGCTTACCAATTCTAAAGACCCCAATCAATCCAAGCCAACAACCATACCCGGTGTAATGTTTACTATGCTGGTCTCGCAACCTCATTTGTAATTCATAGGGAGTTTGATTCTCACAAAAGAGTTCCTAATTGTTATCTTTTCTGAAATATAAGAACTCCTTGATAATGAAAGCCTCCCCCTGGCCTTTATGCAGTTTCACCTATGTATTGTCGCCCAAACGGATGAGGATGTAGAATACGCTTACTGCACATGAGCAGAATGGTAAGAAACCTCCCTTAACTGTGTCCTAGATATGACAGTAAGCTGCATCTGATGGTGAGGCTTCAATCGTGAGACTTTGGTATAATATAGAGTTCCCTTCTTGCTACTACTCCCAGGGTCCCCTCGGACCTGAAATGAGAGTATATGTTTGGGTTCAATGTTTTCGTCAATTAAAACTAATGTTCCAGCCGTAACAGAAGACTTCATCTAATGTTGATGCTTCAGTACTTGAGGTTTGAGGAATGTGGAGCACCCCTCCATTGCCATTACCCCCAAGTTTCTCACTAACCCGGATTGCTGCAATATCTGTTAGGTTCCTTTCTATTTGTCAAAGAGAACTGTTGAACGATTTAACAGTGTGCAAACAAATGACTGATGATAAAATGAATTGTATGTGTTAGCATTATTTGAAACTGTTGTATACTCATATGCAGATGCATACAAAATCATAATGACGACACAATAAAGACGACACAATAATAACGACGAGCGACACAGTTCTTAGAAAAATATACCTCTCACTTTATTGAAAGGGTTGTGTGTGAGAGGGAGTTGGAGACCGAACAGAACTGCACATACTGACCCCCACTCTTATGGCCATCACCGTTCTCTTGGGCTGCTCAACCGGGGGCCTGGGGGCCCAGCCTCTCTGGGACATGTTCCTCAATCCAGCATCTTCTCACTAACTGGTCTGACCTCCAAACTGCTCAATCGGGGCCCTGATGGCTCCCTCCGTTGGGTGCTAGCTTTCTCTACCGCATCTTGTCAGCAACCGGTCTAGTCACCAAATTGATTGCATTTCCTGTGCACTCAGTAATATAATAGTTCAACACCCTACTTCTTCTAGTGGGCGTCACAAATTGCACTCATTCAACCCATCCACGGTCAAGACTACACTTTGCTATTCCTCGACCGGATGCACCTGTTATTTACATAAGTGCATTTCCTATTTTGACAGCCCGGCTGGGTCGTAGGTCAATATACAG
Source organism: Sepioteuthis lessoniana (assembly GCA_963585895.1). Classification (NCBI taxonomy): domain Eukaryota; kingdom Metazoa; phylum Mollusca; class Cephalopoda; order Myopsida; family Loliginidae; genus Sepioteuthis; species Sepioteuthis lessoniana. Next base: position 102,574,312 of record OY757913.1, on the reverse strand, counting down.
CAAAACTATTTAACTGTGTGTTCAAATTAATGATTAATATTGAATTGAATCATAAATGTTTAATAGGTTTCTCACTGACTCAGATTGTGGTAATATCTGTTAAGTTCCGTTCCATGGGTCAAAGAGAACTCTTTAACCATTTAACTGTGTGCCAAGAAAGGATTGAATTGCATGTGTTAGTTAACATGTGTTAGTTAGTTAAATTGAATTGCATGTGTTAGTGAGCATTACTTGAATTGCATGTGTTAGTTAGCATGTATTTGTTAGCATGTGTTAGTTAAATTGAATAACATGTGTTAGTTAGCATTACTTGAAACTATTCAACTGTGTGTGCAAATTAATGTTTAAGACTGAATTGAATTATTAATATTCAATGAAACTATTTAATTTTATGAAAATAGAATCATCAGTTAGATAGCAAAATTTGAAACTATATCGCTGTGTGCAAGCAAATGTGTAAAATTGAAAAACATTTTTCACATCAAATGGGAATACCTAAAACCATTTAATTGTGTGCAAATCAATCAGCTTTTGCTTCTTTAGAATGGTACCAAGAAACTATAATAAATTGAATTATCATGACCAGTAAATCCGGTGAAAACCTACGCACGACATCCGAAAACACTGGACATCTGTTTTGACCTTATTCGGTCTCATCAACTGTGTATACCGTGATCTCCAGATCGAAACAACGCCCACAGATTGTAGAGCAAAAACCCTACAAATGAGCCAACAGTCCATATCACACACCAGGGACACCAAATTAACTAGTCATGTTAATTGCGTGGCCAATCAAACTGAATGTGTCTTGTAAGTTACATCCGTACTCTTTACAGAGGAGACGGTCACCTCCAGGCTCACGTCTTCCTAAGAGGATTAGAAATACACATCTGCGTAATTATTATGATCTCAAGAGAAAGGATATAGATGTATAAAAAAAAGAAAAAATAGAAACTATTAATTTACAAATCTTGTATATTTAATATATGTTTAGGAATATGTAGGAACAAGGTTTAACACTAAATAACCCATTATGGCGTGTATGTCGTGAAACCCAATCAATCAATCTAATCATCCTGTGTATTGTAACCAATCAACTATCGTATTGTAATCAGATCTAATATTACATGACTCATTGATCAATTAAAACTAAGAAGTAAATTCGATCCCCATTACTTGCTTCGTATTTGTGCCAAATATGAGCTTTGCTTGCATTTTAAGGAAAACAACGTTGTGCACTGATAAGGTTGCTAAGCTAAGAGGTGGCTGATTGTGAGCTAAAAGCACACAAAGATTAATAAAAAAAATTACCAATATATCTATCTTTATTTGTCAATTTGCTTTTAATTTTCCTGGTTAGTTTTCCATCAACTGATCACTAAATCTATCTATCTATCTATCTATCTATCGATCTCTTTCTCTTTAACTATTTCTGAGATCCTGTTGGCTTAGTGAGTAGAGTATTCACCAATGGCCCAGGAGGCCATGGTTAAATCCCAAGTCGAGTCAACCCAAAGACTCAAACAATGGTACTATTATAAGATACGGATCAAGTTTTCTTTTATACCGAATAAGTTTTGTTTTATTATTTTGCTATAGTTGGAAGGGTTCTGTTGTTATCTGTTGATGGTTTGGAAATTCGAAAGTATCTTTTTGGGTAAGTTTTATCTTTAATTTCTTTTCTTTTCTTTTTTTTCCCCATTGCGTATTCATATAGTTGTAACTTGGCCGACCGTAGTCGAAGGTGGTCCGAAGGCTCACTTTTCAATAGCTACTATACGGAGGTTTAGGTGAAGGTGCTACTCATTTCCTTAGATTGCTCCACTTAACCTTAATCCATATCACATAACGCTAAGTTTTAAACAAGTGTATAATAAGGGTAACAAAAAACACAACGTACTATAATGGCACCCTATTATGACCCTGCCGTGGTAAAAGTTAAAGAACGCAAAAAAAAAAACTATGTTTAACTACCCAAAGGCTTATTTACAACTACAACTTGCAGGTAGTGACCGGGAGAAAGAAAGTATGGAAACTAAGACGACCGCATTTGCTAGACAAAGAGAATTAACGTAGCATGGTGAGAAAGAGAGACAATGAATTTTCTTCCTGGCTTTCTGTCGTATATCTAACATCCTAGTCCGATGGATCACGTCCAGTGTAAGACTCCCTTGGCAGCCCTACTCCAAATAGAGAAAGGAGTAGACCCCCGCACAACACTTTGGTATGGTAGCTATCGAAATGGGAATCTTTCGGTCCCCCTGTAATGTAATGGCCGAGGGATTTCGGTTCATGCCTTTGGGTTTAGTTTGGCTGAGAACCTTTCGGCTCAGCACATGGGTTAGTTAGATGCAAACACTGATGCAGGTGTTAACGCAGGCACGCGCGGGCGGACGAATGTGTCACTCAGAGATGTCACAATAGCCCGAGACGAAACGGGTTGACAGGGTGCGAATGACATCACGCACCAGAAACGCGCAGAGATTTTTGTGAATTGAAAGAAAGTTAGGGAGTTGAAATTTAGACACCGAACGAGGAGGTTCGATTTTTGGGGCTCGCTGAGGCGAGACGAATTTGCGCGCCGTAGGTGCAGCACGAGATAGGGGCCAGATGAATAAGACAGCATAAGAAGATTGTGTCTCTCTCCTTATGTCGAAACCTTTAACTCAAAAGTAATTAAAATGTTTCGTACCTGAACAAACAAGTCGTTACGTGTTTTCGAATTTCGAGATTCCTATGTTCTTTATATGTTCTAACGTTAGGAACATTATGTATATATGTTACCTACATTATGTGTCCATTTCCCACATGGCTGTATCTAGCGTTAAATGTGAATATGGTACACCCCTCGATTACGGTCACCTAATTTACATCTAAATTGCATGCACGCATATATCTTGGTTTGACTACATCTATATATTTGTCTAAAGTTATTCATATCTATCTATCTATCAATCAATCTGAGTTTATTCATGTCCATCTATTCTACTATCATTTCCCTCACAATCAATACATTCTTTTCACTATTTCAGAATATCTATCAATCTATCTATCTATCTATCCATTTGGGTATGTTCATATCTTTCTATCTAGCAAGCTAGCTGGCTAAATTGCTTGTCCACATCTAACAATCTATTATTGTCTAGCAATATCTATCTATCCGTCTATGTGTTTATATATATATATATATATATATATATATATATATATATATATATATATATATATCTTAGTCTGGGATGATTGTTATTTTCTCTTTTCCCTCCCTTCCTCCATCTCTCTCTCTCTCTCTCTCTCTCTCTCACTTTATCTTTTTTCTTTCATTTGTCGATCTTCAGTTTGCTTTTCTGTGTTTTTTTTTCTTTTTATTAAAAAGTAAACATTACGCCAATTGATAAAAAAGCAACTGTTTGTCGCTTTCATTGTGTTTTCGGTGGTTATTTGATTTTTTTTTTTAATTCTCCGGTTTTCAATAGTTTTGAATCGCCTGCATCTTCTTTATTCTTTCTGACCAAGCACGCAGGCTCAGACAGGCTTTCAACAAAATTGTCACCAACCTAACAAAACTCGTACCAAAGCGAACAGATTATGTGATTGATAAGTACACTGAGGACGAGGGGGTGACGGAGGGTGAGGCAGAGTAAAAGAAGGAGGACGACGAGGAGGGGGTGAAGGCACAGGCTTCTTTTCTTTTCTTTTCCTTTTTTTTTACCTACACAGACAAACAGCCGAGACAGTGGAACATCTATCAACTCTCCAATCTACCCCCCCCCCTTTCGCAATTCGCAGACATTCCCTCGACAAAACAAACCAATACGCGAACAAAGCCAACAATTCAATGGGAGAGTGTTTCCTAATACGATGATTATTACTTTTTCAAGTTATCAAAGAGGCGTTTAGACTATTTTGGGTTGATATTCATCTGACTTTTCCCTGCCGAAGTTTGAGATAACAGGAACGCTCTGACGCTTTTACGACTAACAGAAAGTTCGCAGTGAGATTTCTACCATTCACTTGTGACTCGTTTATGGTCTACAGGTGTGTGTCAGTTCACCCAACCAACAAGCTATCTGATAAACAGATTATATTTTTTTTCTTTTTTCGGCCTCGTCTACCTTTTTATCGAAGGTTGTCACTTGATTCCGATGGCAAGAGGAAAAGTAAATACGTTTTACACAAAAATCACTCAGGTTTTGTTTTAATTGTCACGTCTTCAAACAAGTAAGTAGGAATTAATGGGGAATTTTTCCAAGTTGAAGGAAGACAGAACTGTTTATCTTCATTAATCATTTTATTAATCTTCATTTAATCATTTCATTAATCTTCATTTAATCATTTCATTAATCAATCTGTTTTAACTCACCCACCAACCCTATTCGAGCGGGTTGATTTTGTTTAAATCCTTAAATCAGTCGACCTAAATCTTCGCTGTTACTTTTCCATTACTTTGAGTTTCACGTGATTGTCTTTAGCAATTAATTGTTTATGTGTTGATCGACTTGTTGATATCGCTCCGTTACTCGTCCAGACGCAGAGCTCACTAATGGTGGATATTGTTTCAAGATTAGATATCAAAGTCTACTGGTGTGCGCTGTTGAATACTATGACTGTTTCTCTGCAGAAAGGGTAAGATTCCCTCTACAACAAGTGTCCCGGATACGAGACATTAAGCCATATGTTGGTGAGACTCCAACTTTCAAGATTTGGGGAATATGGAGTACCCCATCATTACCTTTGCTCTTTGGTCCACACTGGCTAGGCCATTTAAGTTGTGTGCAAACAAATGACATGCTAAATTGAATTGTTTGTAAAGGAAGTGTTTGATCATTTAACTGTGTGTAAACAAATGACTGCTTAATTGATTTGTTAGTGATACGATTGTGGAGACGCTGGAGCTCCCACCCACCTAGGATGGACTGGTCTGAGGTCTATCTAGACCGGTGTTCGCTCTAGATTGTGTCTGCGAACCTTTCAATCACTTATTAAGGATCATTATCGCAAGTTTACTGAAATCATACAGCTGTGGGCAAATCATTTATATAACATAAGAATACTAATGTCAAGTGGTTGGATGAACGCAATTCCCTATCTTCAAGCCATAAAATAACCCTAAGGAAGTTGACGTGCCGTCATAATCAAGCCAAATTTAGAACATTTTGGGGGTAAGGATTTAAAAGGCTAGCAATTCTTCATTAAGCATCAGTTTGAAGATCTTATCAATAAATATGTGAACCACATAATAATGGGATGAAAAGCTTCTGAGATTTTAGAAAACGCTTTAATATGGGGGCAATGCAAGAATGCTGTACCGATATGGCACCGACTAGATATCCGTACCTAATGGTAATGAATAGACATTCGCTCCTCCAGGGCCTCGTTGTAACCCCACCGTAAAAAAAAAGTTGACGAACGCACGAAATTCTGTTTAACAAGTCAAAAATTTATTAGCTACTTTATTCGTAGTTAGTCGCCGGGGGAAAGAAAGAAAGTATGGAAGATGAGTCGACATCGTTAGCTGGGCAAAGAGAAACAATATATGGCGAGAAAGAAGGAGCTGACACATCCCTTGAATATTCTTCGTGGTTTTATTTTTTAGTTCCAGCATGCTTTTCTGTTGGGTCGTGTCTAGTCTAAAGCCCTCTAGGGAGACCAACCCCCAAAATAGGGCACGTAAACTTTAGTCTCCTTTCATCTTCGTGGCTTGTCTTCAACTGATGTCTTTACCTCTTCGTGTCTCGCGGTCAGTTCTCAAAAACAAGCCATTCTTACGCTTTCACCTGGTGGTAACGAGAGGAACATCCGCTTCCTCTGGTTCCACATAAGAATTTGGGACCTCCAGTTTTCTCTAGTCATCCTCAACTAACGTAGTCATTCATTCGTGACCGGCTGACTTACAACTGCCTTAGCCTAAGTCACTCATAGGTCAACTACCCGCCCTCATAGACTCTATGTTAGCTTTTTTCTTTCTTATTTTTCTTCTCTCTCTCTCTCTCTCTCTCTCTCTCTCTCTCTCTCTCTCTCTCTCTCTCTCTCTCTCTCTCTCTCCTTGCTTAGAAATTAGGTTTTCGTTTTCTTCATAACTCACCATTTCATAGTACAAATCCTACGTTCTGTTTTAAACAAATCCCGGACGTATCAACCAAGAAAACAAGAGTTGTATGGCGACTTGTCCCCCATCTTACAAACCATCCTATGAAGATGAACAAGACATGTTGGGCACTGCAGGAGAAGTAAGAAGAAAATCACAACTGATGTACTCCAATGCACATATACACGTGGACACGCCTGTTTTGCTTAACCAGCAAAGTCTTACGTGCATCAGCTCTGTCAGGGTCAGAATACAGTCTGGAGGTCCTTACCAGGTGCTGTGGCAGATAGAGAAGGATGGCGAGAGCAAGTCAAGGTACTATGTGCTATCAGCTCTGTAAGGCCCAGAATGCAGTTTGGAGGTCCTACCATGTACTGAGACAGACAGGGGAAGATGGCGAGAGCAAACCAAGGTGATATGTGCTATCAGCTCTGTCTAGCTCATGATGCAGTCTGGAGGCCCTACCAGGTGCTCTGGAGGATATGGAAGGATTGCGAGAGCAAGGCAAGGTGCTATGTGCTATCAGCTCTGTAAGGCTCAGGATGCAGTCTGGAGGTCCTTCAATGAACTGAGGCTGATAGGGGAAGATGGCAAGAGCAAGTCAAGGTGCTATGTGCTATCAGCACCACATGATGACGATGATATATATATATATATATATATATATATATATATATATATATATATATATATATGTGTGTCTGTCTGTCTGTCTGTGTATGTGTTTATGTCCATTCGAATCGCACGAGGGACGTCACTTGTACAAAATTCCAACGATTTTTCCATGCATATGCATTCCAAAACCAACTAATCCTGTCAAAAGGAAGTTGACTTTCCTCCTCTTAAGTGTAGCGTTATAGAAGTCAAGTGTGTCTCGTGGGCCAATCCGCTAGCCTAGTGAATCTTGTCTACACTGAGAAGGCAACAACACAGACTTTGAAAGTCAGATTAATTTAAGCTTTGTAAATAACAGCATATTCACTTCGTATTTCTTTATACACACGAAGAAAAGTCACAACCTTATATTCTTTTTTTTTATTTTCTTTTATAAATTCATCTTCTCAAAATATGACAAAAGATAAATAAAATCCAAGAAAAAAAAGAATGGCATGTTTCTATTTTTGTTCCTCAAGGATATAAGCCATATCAAAATGAAGAGAATTTTTAACTCCAATTCTTTTTTATAAGAATATGCGAAACATTATTGTCAGGAGTAAATGTTAAAGTCAACACAATTTTCCTAACAAAAACACTTGGAGTATATTTTTAATTCAATCTCTGCAGAAATTCCTCTTAGACATTTACTAAAATTTTAATATGTATCGATCTTATATTTTAATGACTTTTAACTATTGAGCTCTTAGTTTTACAACGTTGGTCCCATCACACAATTTTATTACCGTGAACTGCAGCGTATAGTTCAACCTTTTAAACGAGGAAAAAAATCTCTGAAACATTAAGTGATAGGTCGACTTATACGGCAGGGTAAAAATCCAAATCTTTACCAGAGTCGTCAACCAGTCGACTAGTCTTGAAGAAAATATTTCTAGACCAAAAAATGAACTTATTCGCTGCAATTTTCGAATTTAAAAAAATTCAGATGAATGAAAACAAGCCTTAGATCAAACAAAAGCACCCCGATATTCTTGTTGGATGTTTTGGCAGCCGATTGTCGCGGCATAAATGTCGTGAAGTTTGATATTTAACATTTATTTTCAGGGGGCCTTCCCCCGAAATTTTATCTGTTTGCAGGACTAAGTTTATTGTTTGGCATCTGAGGTGCACCATTCGGGGAAAGCTGAAAGAGGCCAAGAATTGCTGTCTCAACTTCACATAAGCCTCGATTCATGCGAAGGCCCCACCCTAAAACGTACTTGTTCCACATTCTGAATATTCTGGAATATCAGATAAATACCAGCCTTGCATCAAGTCTAAAAATAGAACTGTAATTCCTAATACAGAGGTACCAGTTTCTGGAGAAAAAATCGAACCCACCCGGATGTAGTTGTAAACAATCTACGTGATAAAAAAAAAACAAAAAAACACGTCGTTGGAAATGGAAAAGGAGACTCGACTTTAAATTCTTCATTTCTTGTTAATGCTCTTGGAAGAAGGATGGATTACTTTGTTTTCTCTCAGGCTATGGATAAATCGTTAGGCAGAACGGGTTCAGTTGCATTTATTACATTACAAGTCTAGAGAAAGAAAACTCTGAATTCAAATTTAGCTTAAAACTGGACTTTTGTTGCAACCCGCCCATATTGGAGTGATCGGGAAAATATACATACGCACACACATACATATTTACATATAAACACACATACACACAAACACACACACAAGAATATATATATATATGTATATATATATATATATATATATAAAGAGAGCGACAGACTTAGGACCAATTCACATAGAATATATAATCTTCAACAAATCGATTTTACTGAATTAGATTTCAAGATATTTAAATGTTGAAGTTCGAATATGATTGTATGGATAATAACATTTCCCTAAGAGTTGAGTACTTGCATGAGATTATCTTAGTTTTTATCAAAACCAAACTTGTAAAATGTTACAGCCTTTCCTATTTTCCTTTTTCTTTCTTCTTTTTATCTTTTTCTTACTGTCAAATACAACATTCAACCCTAAATTCTTGGTTGGTCGGTTGGGTATTATGGAATATCAACCTTTGTCGGTTACGTAATGTCAAATCCATTTTTAAGTAAATAATCAGTTCTATCTCAAACAATTCAGTTCGCATAAGCATGCAATTTAAATTTAAAGTACAGCTTAGTTGCGAAAAACATTTCTATTTCAAGCTATTCAGTGTATTCAAGCAGTTCTAATTCGGCTAAGAATAAGCACAGATTTAGTTTACATTTAAATGTCGAAACAGTTCTATATCAAACAAATCAGTTTAGTGTAAGTACAGTTTCATGTCAAAAAACAGTTCCATTTCAAATAATTCAATGTAGCATAAGAATACAGTTTAAATGTAAGTAGAGTTTAATTGTGAAAAATATTTCTATTTCAAGGTATTCAGTTTAGTGAAACAATTCAGCTTAGCATAAGTATGCCGTTAGTTCTATCTAACCCATAGATAGGGCCCTATCAGGTGCTACCATGACGAGCCAGAATTGACCTGGGAGCAATGGCAATGAAGTAGTGCACCGCATGCCTCAAAACCCCAGCATTACCGGAACCTCACCATCCGATTGTTTAGTGTTATATTCAGGACACTCGTTGAGGTGTAGTCGGTATATTCTACAGCCCCAGCAGACTGGGCAACCTTAATTCTTGAAAGGGTTAGATTTTATATTACCGTCTAAGTATAGATTATTTACACCTAAGTAGAACTAATAAGATAATTATTATTTATATGGAAGTAAATAATAAAAGTCAAAGACGAATTTTCGAAGCCGCTGCTATATCATTCTTTAATTCCCTAAATACTCGTCCTGGGTTTTATAAAATTTCTCCTAACTTGAGCAAATCCATTTTAAATAGCTACAATAGATTCCATCCTTGCATAATATTTTCCACATATATCATAATTTTTATGCTTTCTATTTTTCTTTTTGTTTTTCTTTTTCTTCTTTTTGATTCGAAATCTTTCTCGATAAAGAAACGTAACATAGATTCTGTTCAACATTCCTAATAAGTGAAATGATGTAAATTAAAATAACAAATGCTGATTCACTAATTAAACGGCCAACTTTTTCTTGTTATTCAAACATTCCCCAAGGTTTTTGTATTTTGCATTTTTAAACATCCATCCTTGATTTAACATCACTAATATCATCCCTCATAGCCCTGATGATGGTTCAGTACAACCGAAACGCTATAGTGTCGACTTTACTTTATATTAAATCTCTCCTTCCACTTGGATTACCTTGTTATCAATTTTTCTCCACACACACACACACACACACACACATATATATATATATATATATAGGATGGTTCACAAAAAACTGAAATATTTTTTAAAAGACAAATGTTTCTTCTTTTTAATTTGGATTTTATTTTATTTGTCAAATAATATAACTAATCGTAGAAAATGAAAGAGTCAAATCACACTGATAAAGAATAAACTATATAGAAATTTACTATTAAGTTAACACATCTACAATTTCAACAGAAGGAAAAGTCTTTGTCTTTTATGGGTCCCTTGTGTATCTGTTATTGGTGTTATGTAATCTTCCATTGATCTCCAATCTTTGAGGGCGCTACATTTGAGAGACGAATTGGAACGGTTGTACTACTTACAGAAGTGATTTTTTTATAGTGGTGAAAACCTGTGTAGGACCAGCCATAACTTTTCGTTGGTCGTTTGGTGTATGCTAAGATATATCAACACTTTAATTTAATAAAGTTAAATCATATATATATATATATATATATATATATATATATATATATATTGTTACTTGGAAATATGACACTCTCATACATTTGCCGGTTATGGGGGAAGGAGGTGTGACACGCTAGCTATCAGACGACGATTGTAGTAAGCAGAATTATCAGTGGAAAGAGGGACCGTCTTTCTTCAACCCTCTCTATTAGTACAAACTGTCATGGGCATGGAATAACCCCACTCCCTATTAACCATGTGTGCGTCATCGGAGAAGCAGATCTGTAACCATAATTGGCACTGAGGAAGAAACCTCCAAAAAGCCAACACGTGGTAAATTTTCAAATTACGGAAACTAAGCAGTTGCCATTTATTCGTCGAAGAAAGAAGACACGTGAGCAATTGCCTTTTGCTCGTTGAAATTGAAGATATAATTTTGGATACGGAAGAAACCCAAATTCCAAAAGTCATGCCACGTAGAGAACACTGAGAGGAAAAGAAAAAGCTTCTCCTTTGACAGAACCAGCACTCCGAGGTATGGTAAGCATCGTTAAATGAATGCCTAAAGAAAAGACTTATCCACGAGGAAAGAAATAATAATTAATCTTGGTCTTATCTGAAATAAGACGTGTATCCTTCTACCAACGTGTTAGGGAAATCCAATAACGAGAGGAAAAAGAGAAAAGAATAAACTCCACAGAATCCCAAGTGAATGAACATACAATTTAAGTAAATTCAAATTTATCTTGCTGCATTCATGCTGACGTGATTAAAAGGCAAATTACGGAAGGAAAGAATAGCCCTGATAAGATAGAAGAGAAAAGAGAGAATATTCCCCCACTGATAAATTTAAGATTTGGAGCACGAACTCTACCATTAAATCCCGAAGCCCAAAGGGAAGTGGAACGTGTCTATCACTGACGAACTATATTCTCACCTTCCGCCATTAACAGATATCAACTGATGACCTCGTCTGGGATACGAATATTTTAATGGGAGCTCTTCCGATATACAGAAAGATTTTCTCGCTTCTGATTTTTACCTGAATTGTTTTTTTCCTTTGTTTCTTTCTTTTATTCAATAAAAGAATATTGTTATTATTCTTGTTAACTCAGACACGGCAGTTCAGAGTCCTTCTTTGTAGTGGAAGTATTGTATCTGTCGAAGACCTTGTATTTGAGGGGAAAGCTCGCCAGTTAGCTGTGTTGACTTTTAATAATTCCACTATAACCCATTTGGTGGCTTTAGAATGTGGTTCAGCTTGGGAGTTGATTATATCTGTAAAATTAAATAGTGTCGGCAAACCACAGCCCACACCTGTGCCCTGCGTTAACTGGTGGACTTGCCGGAACGAACAACACTCTGCAAGCCTGCTGGGCACATGGCGGCGTAACAATATATATATATATATATATATACATGATTTTCAAACGAACAGTCTGTAGATAACAATTTTAAACAAGCCAGAGATCATTTGTTTACACTCAGTTACAGCTGGGGCTGTAGAATACACCAACTGCCTCTCTGCAAAGGGGTAATATCCCCTAAAGACTGTCCTGGATAGGTCATTAAACAAGTAGATGGTGAGGATTCAGGAATCCCAAAGCTTTTAGGAATATGGAGTACTCTTTCCTAGCTATTGCTATTACATATACAGGGTCCACGATTCGGAAAAACTTTCATAGTTGTTCATAAACACAGAAATCCCGAAAATACAAAAATCACGAAATTGGTTCAGGTACGAAACTGTATTATTTTTTAGTTAAAGGTTTTTCGACATGAGGAGAGAGAGACACAATCTTTCTATGCTGACTGCTTTTACATCGTCAGTTCTTAACCCAATCAACGCGCGGCGCACGTAGCGCACAAAGTCGTCTGGCCTCGCCCAGCACTGAATCTCGACTCCCTCGTTCGGAGGCAAAAAATCAATTCACTGCTTTTTCTGAAGTCCCCAAAATCCCCAATCCACGCTCCCGGTGCAGGACGTCATTCACACCCCCTGGTCCATTTCTTTCTGTGGTTTTATTTTGACATCTCTGAATGACGCATCCTCCCCAAACGCGCGTGAACACCTGCGCTCATGTTTGCACCTAACTAACCCATGCACTGAGCGGAAAGGTTCTCATCCTAACTAAACCCAAAGGCAAGATATACAAAACGAAATCCCTCCGCAATTATATTACATTACTCCTTAGTCTACTTTGATTCAGAGTGGTAGCACTTGATATTGTAAATATGCATATATACACATATACATGCAGAATACATAGTGACGCAATGAAGACGAGCGACACAGGTCTTAGAAAAATATACCACTCACTTTATTTGAAAGGGTTGTGTGTGTGAGAGGGAGTTGGAGACCGAACAGAACTGCAACATATTGACCCCCACTCTTATGGTCATCAGCGTTGTGTCTTTCTCGTTCTCCTGATGCTCAACCAGAAGCCCGAGGGGCCCACTCTCTGCTGGATGCTGGCTTCCTCAAACGCATCTTGTCACTAACTCATCTGATCTCCAACTAACAGACTTCCTGTCCTCACCGAGTTATATAATAGTTCAATCGCCCACTCAGTATCTCCCCATAACTGGCCATCGGAATGCATCACTTCCGCTGTCCTTGGAATAGCATGTTTGATTGTCATCAAGCGGAAATAACTATCATGCAGTTCACAGGACACTCTCTTCCGGTGCATCAGTCTATGATTGTAACGCGGGATTTTACCTTTTCCCATATTGTCAGCCAAGCCCGCCAACGCGATTTCTTCCAATAACTGCAATCGGAATGAGTCACTTCCTTCCGGTGCATCATTTTGGAATGGCATGTTTGGCCGGGTCGAAGGACAATATACAACATTGATCGGATCCAATCAAAGGCTCAAATAGAGCTGTTATATATTTACACTGTGTGTAAACAAATCACTCGTGCTAAATTGAAGTGTTTTAAATAGAACTCTTTGATCATTTAACTGTGTATAAAAATAAATGATGTTTAATTGAATTGTTAGTGATACAGAGCAATAGTTGGATCTATTCAACTTTGTTGATTTATGTTTACAAATTATATTTCTAATATATATGTATAAACTGGAATTGGCATTAAATATCATACAATTATTAAATAAACTTGATGAAGGAAAAAAAATCACGACACTTGGTTTTAGTAATATATACGATTCTTTATTCTTCTTCGGTGATGTGAAAAAAACGGTGACATGAAGGTGACCGAAGACGTGGAGAGACGAAGACAGCCTGTACATATTGACCCATAACTTCTTAACCACGCAGGGTTACCGGCAGACCTTACGTCTTCTCTCCCCCAAAATTCACTTTGAATAGTCCAGCTGGACACATAGCGTAACGGTTATAGACGTTGATCCCTAAGCTTCAAAGGAGACAATAGTCTGGAGGTTGCAGGTTCAATCCTGACTGCAGGTGAGTAACAATACAGGAATACTTAACACTTGTACCTTGTTATGGCTAACAGAATCAGAACAAGCGACCACCATGAATTCAATAAAGAAGACCGGAGGACATATCGGCCGAAACGTTGAGGAAATAACAATAAAGATTAAGACAATAGTCCGAAAACTCTTAATGATAAAAATCATCAAGCTTCGTCTCAGAAATTTAAACAGCTAAAAAAGTTTTTTTTTTAAATTAAAAAACACAAAAGCATCGTTTAGTACTTGAACTTCGCACAATGAGTCCATGTCTCTCGAGGATATGCATTATTCCGTTGTGTAAAGGTTATCGTCGTAAGAAATGGACACGAGTTCAAGTCCTGGACGAGACTGATTACATTTCACATTGCGCTAATACCCTTCAGAAAGGTATGAATCAAATTATTCTCCCTCCAGCTGTGCGTAAATAGAATGGGTTCTTCAGCCTTGGTGAGGTAACTAGTCTAGGAGAAGGAAAACTCTGAATTCAAACCTGTAAAATATCCTGCCCGAGCGGAGGAGTTGGTAAATATGATTATTTCATGATTCCCTTCATACTTAATTGAAAGACTATTGCGTCAACATTTTAACTTTGACGAGGGATGCAGTTCTGTAGACATTACCCGCACTACCCACACGGTTTTAGTGCCCTTAGCTTTTTGGTTGCACTTTATACATGCTGCAGATCACATTCGCCCCACAAATATATCTGTAATTCTCACGTATTCAAATCTATCATGCACACGCGTTTTATACAATTCAATTACCATTTTGGCATTAGCTTTTAGTCAAAGCTTAAGTGCACTCAGGCGAACCACATAGCTTTTAGAGCTTCAGTAATGGACGCATTTTCTTGTATCTGTAATCAATGTTTAATTATTGCCAGCCACGCTGCGAAATTTTAAACTCAACCCACGGTACAAGCGTAAAAGATTTTCATTAAAATATTGAAAAATACCCCCTGCCGAAAAAAGACATATGGAGATGGTCTCTTTTTCAAAGTTATACCATTTACCAACCCCTCCGCTCGGGCAGGATATGACACAAGGTCAATTTTTAAGCGGAGTTTAACAGGTTTGAATTCAGAGTTTTCCTTCTCCTAGACTAGTTGCCTAACCAAGGCTGAAGAACCTAGTCTGTCCTACTATTTACCCATAGCTGGAGGGAGAATAATCGGATTCATACCTTTCCCAAGGGTATTAGTGCTATGTGAAATGCAATCAGTCTCATCCAGGATTTGAACTCGTGTCGCCGTGTTCATTTCCTACGACGATAACGACTACACCACGGGCACCTCCTTTTTCAATGTTATAGGCGCTATGAGTTGAAAACAACTCGCTCTTAAATCGCTGGTAACTGCCAAACTACCTACACAGTTTTTGTTAGGTTTCTTTTTTTAATGGCATATCAAGTTTAATGGGTTATTTAATGCCAAAGCCATCATTTTCAAACACTGCTGTTATTATTTAATCCATACCTGGAGAGATAAGTGAGTTAAGATCTTTCCTAATGGTATTTATCCGAAAGTGAACCTATTAGAGTGACTGGATTTCGAATACGCTTACTACGATGTTGTAGCACAATACGTTTACCACACGGCTAACGAAGGCACGGACACTTATCGATAGGCTATCTATCATATCGACCTGACCGATAAATGAAACGCAGTTTGTTCCAGGCACCAGTCGCATCGATACTGCTGTATGGATGCACTACTTGGACGCCAACTAAACGGCTGGAGAAGAAGCTAGACGGCAATTATACAAGAATGTTGCGAGCAATATTGAACAAGTCCTGGCGGCAACACACAACAAGGCACCAACTATACGGCCACCTACCTCCCATCACGAAAACTATCCAAGTTAGACGAACCAGACATGCGGGACACTACTGGAGAAGCAGGGACGAGCTGATAAGTGATGTACTCCTATGGACCCCCACATATGGCCGAGAAACAGCTGGACGACCAGCTCGAACATACATACAGCAGCTATGTGAGGATACGGGATGTAGCCCTGAAGACCAGTCAGAGGCGATGAACGATAGGGAGAAGTGGCGAGAGAGGGTCAGGGATATGATGGTGATCATGATGATATGGTTTAAAGCACTCATGATCAATCTACGAACCACAAGGCTTTGAACATACCACCTTAGACTTCAACGTTTTATAAAAAAGATCTTTCTACCGAAGAGAAAGAAATCAACGTTCTCCTTATTTCTAAGGCTGATGCCTGAGGAATGATTTAGTGTTCAATTACTATCTCCCTAAGGCAGATGCCTTAGTAATAGATGCATATGGTATTTCGGAGTGAAAATGGTTAAAGTGCCGCCAACGTAAAATTACATTGACTATGTTTTAACAGAGAAGAAGGTTAGATTTTTCGCTATGACTTATCCGCTCCGCTTCTCGAAAAGATTCTCCATGCCAGGTTTTAAGTAACTCTTCCTTAGACACGAGTGGGTGTAGAAGCGGATCAACACGGAATTGTGCAGGAAATTGAAGTTTGACCATACTACCAAATGGTTTATGTACAACGCGGGATCCGTCCTGAAGAATGAGACGCACAGAATTTAATCGGATTTTGGGATACAAACGGTTTATCTAACCTCAGGCAGAAGACCAGACCAAGTGATAAGTAAACTGATAACCTACCGATTAGTAGACTTTGCCGTCCAGGCGGACCATGCATTGAAAATAAAAGAAAGGCGAAAGAGATATAGATATCTAGATCTTGCTAGAAAACGAGGAAAAATATAGAAAATAAGGTGACAATGATACCAATTGTAAATAGTGCACTCAGGACAACCCCAAAGGCTTGTTAAAGTCACTGGAAGGATGATAAATCAGAGGGCAATGGAGCCAATCTTAAGACTACAACATTTTAAATCGGCCAGAGTACTGAGAAAAGTCCTGGAGACTTGAAGATACTTGCTGTCACTCAGACTCCAGTGAAAGGCCATTATCTAACGCTGGTTGGCAAAACTCGGAAGGGATAATGAAACTAATAATAATCATTTGTTTACGCACAGTGATACGGTTTCAAGTAACTATTTTTTATTGGCCAGTCGGCTGGGGCTGTAATATACACTGACTGCTTCTCTGTAGAGGAGTAAGACCTCCCCAACGAGAGACCTGGATATGACACAATAGAATCTGATGGTGAGGCTCCCGTAATGCTGGATCTTTGGGGAATTCAGAGTACCACTTCAATGGCATCGCTTCCAGTTCCACTCTGGCCTTAAGTGGTAGCATCTGACAGAGTCTTACCAATGGGTCAAATCGAACTAACCTGATTTGTTGAAAATAGAACTGTTTTCGACATTGAAACTTTGTACTTTTTCTTAATTGTATTTTTTGAAATCGAACTGTTTTTGACATTGAAACTACGTACTTGTGCTTAAATGAATTGTTTAAAATAGAACTGTTTTGACATTTAATTGAACTGACATTTAGCTGTGTGTAAACAATAAAACTATACTTATACTAAACTGAATTGTTTGAAATTTATTTTGATGTTAAATGACTCGTAAAGAGTTGATACATTAACCAACCAACCAACCAACTATTCTTAATACAAAAATTTTCATATTTACATGGCATCAAATATTCCGATCAAATACAAATATTAAACTGATCCATTTGATCCATAGATGTGACACAAACTGTTACAATCACTGAGTGTCAAAGTGGACCTGGAATTAATGGCAACGGGGGGATAATCTAACATCCCCAGATCTCCAGAACTAAAGCCTCACCATTGGATACCTCTCTTTGTTATATCCAGAACACACTTTTGGGGGTGTAATCAGGGAAAATAGACGATGTATTGTATACCCTTTCAACACAGCTTTCAAGGCTGAAATAAAATAAAAAGCAAATTAACTTAAAAAAACATACAATAAAAAGCCTCACTCCTGCATAGATTTGAAAATGCTTGGCTTCTAAATTCCCTGCCCGACAAGTCACCTGCAAAAGGCCGAAGGGTACAGAAAAGTGAATATGACAACCAAAATAAGGACTATATAAAACTTGCATGGGTTCACCTCACGCTCACGCTCATTATATTTTTTCAAGGGAGATAATAATTAAGCACCAAGTCAGTAATTCCTTTATTTGCAGTAACTTTTGATATGATTTTTATAAATACGCTGTGGCGTGACATAACCATGACACCACTTTAGGAGAGGAGGTATTACCGTTCAGCATAGCATGCAGTTAGCGTATTAAAGTCAAGTCCGTGATGAAAAAGCTTACATCTACCGTAGAACAATATTGAAAGTAACCTTCCATCTCCCAAAGTATCCAAGTAAGAAGAGCAAGTCCTGTTGGGCACTTCGGGGGATATAAGGGACGTTCTCCAATGAAATCCTTCCCATGGACGCGTCAGGACAAGCAGATTTGCAGGGACTTACATGCATCGGTTCTCTGCGGACACTAAATACAGTCTAGAGAAATAGCCAGAAGCAATGAACGATTGGGGTGGATGGTGAGAGAGTGCCAGGGAAATCTTTGCCATTTTGTTAATAATAAAAGTAATAAAATAATATTACAGTATATATTATTTCAATCCATCGTGACTAGTGTATATTAATTAATTATGTCATTCGGAGAGTTCATATCTTTTCTTCATCATCCGAATATATAGAAACTTTTCATTAACGAATCATTAATAATGGATTTCATTCTAGAATAATTAACTTTCATTTACATTTTATCTGACTGGTAAGTGTCTATAAAAAAGGAAATAATAAATCTCAGCCTGAAAAGGACATTATAGTCATTCAGAAGATGTCGACTTATATATCATTTCGTGTATGAGTTAGCAAGCTGGACTTGCAGGGCCCCGTCAGCTGGGGCTGAAGAATACATCAACTGCATCTCTGCAGGGGAGTAAGACTTTCTCGAGGACAGTCCTTGATATGACAGTAAACAATCTGACGGTGAGGCTCTAGTAATGCTGAAGCTTTGGAGAATGCGGTGTACCTCTTTATTGCCATTACTCCCAGATCCACACCGGTATGGAGTGATTGCACCTGATATGGTTCTATCTATGGGTCAAGAACATAACTGTGTACTTATGCTAAATTGTTTAAAATAAAATCCTTGTGACATTTAAACGGTGTACTTGTGTTAAACGGAATTGGTTGAAATAAAACTGTTTATACGTATAAAAATATATTTGGCATTAAATAATCTACAGAGGTTGATATGCCATAAAATCAAACCAAACAGACTCAGAGATCATTTTAAGTGACTTTTCTTCCTATTGAACCCGCCATTCCTTTAGCTTTGTTCAAAACTAAGCTAAACATAGTAAATTATTCATTGGTTTGTTCGATCAACTCTGGTTGAAATATTTCTCTTGGTGTCAACCCGTGACCATCGAAATGATTCTTTGCCAAGTTGCCTGGGGCTCTAGAATACACCGACATCATCTCTGCAGAGGGGTAACCTCCTAACGAGTGTCTTGGATATGACACTAAACAATCTGAATGTGAGATTCAAGAGTTTGGCGGAATGAGGAATACCCTTTCATTGCCATCGCTCTCAGGTTCACTCTGGCCCGGAGTGATAGCAGCTGACAAGGTCCCATCTATGGGTCAAATAGAACTAAACTGTGTGCTTATGCTAAACTTAATTGTTAAAAATTGAACTACGAAGATCATTAAATAAGTTTCCGAGTTTTTTGCATGTGCACTTTTATTGATAGTACATACATGAAACTAGTCCCCTTCGAAGTAATTTCCTCCGGTTGCAATGCACTTGTTTTACCGTTCCATAAGGTCCCATAGAAGTCCTCTTGTGTGAGCGTCTCAATGACCCTCGTCAGAGCCTCTTTCATCTCCCCAATTGTCTCATAACGACAGCCTCTGAGCTTAGGGAATGACCAAAAGTCACAGGGAGCAATGTCTGGGATATAGGGACGGGGAGGAACCATCTTGATCCTCATCTTGGTCAAATGGTCTGTGACAAGGATGGAGTTGTGGACTGATGCATTGTCCTGGTGGAAATGTCACTGACCCGATTTGAAGAGTGCTGAGCTCTTCCGACGGAATCTCTTCCTGAACTCCCTTAAAACCTCAACATAGTATCCCTAATCCTAACCCTTTGGCCAAACAACTCTTGTGTATTGAGTTCCTTACACCTCCCACACTGTTCATCATCCCTCACAGACTCGCTGCCTTCTTTGAATCTCTTAAGCCATTCAAAAACTTATGCTCGATTCATGCAAGATCGTCCAAAAGCAGTCTGAAGCATTCCGTACGTTTCTGTGGAATTTTTTCCAAGTTTAAAACATAATTTTATTTCATATCCTCCCTCTAAAGTGGCCTCACCAGCTGTGACAATCAAGCTTTGGTAGGGTGTATTCCAATTGCTGCTGTAGCTGTACATTTGAAACTGAAATCATAAGAATTAGTCAGTCATCTTAATAGATGTATAGCAATAACATACTGAATTTTCAAGAGCCTACGCCATATGTAAATGCCTGTACAAAAAACGTATGGAAACTTATTGAATGCACCACGTATTTTTTCATTGAAACTGTTAACTTATGATGAACAAAATTCTTTGAAAAATAACTGTTCACTCAGGCCTGGAATGGTAGCACCTGACGGGGTCCTATCTATGGGTCAAATAGAACTAAATTGTGTACTTATACTAAACTGAATAGTTAAAAATAGAACTGTTTTTGACATTGAAACTGTGTACTTATAATCAACCAAATTCTTTGAAAAATAACTATTTTTAACTTTGAAATTGTGTACTTATGCTAAACTGAATTGTTTGAAATAAAACTGTTTTGACATTTAACTTCTTTCTAAACCAATAAAACTATACTTACAAGAAACTGAATTGTATAAAATTTAATTCGGCGTTAAATGACCCGAAAATGGTTGACACACCGTAAATAACCAACCAACCAACCATTCAAATGATTCTGTAATCCCTGAAACAAGAAATAATCAGGAACAAAATTTAGAAAATTTGGAGGAGGAAGCAAGTTTTTCCGGCCAACCTTCTCTAAAAGATCTTTTGTCAATTGACTCCCAGCAAACGACACGCTGTTGCAGATTCTTGAAGGACAGGTCATGCAGGACCCATTTTCAAACCATTAAAATCTTTACAATCCTTTTCCGTTGGAGTAGGACAGTCATACGGGTTATATTAAATTTCTCAAAAAGTTCTCTAATAGTAATGGCAGTATTTGCCGTCACAACAGCTTTTAACTCTTCAGAATCATTTTTTGACGACAATTCTTTGGTTCGTTCTTTAGAATGAAATCCTCACTTTGGAAGCCAACTCCTGCAACTCAATAAAGGTATAATCTCCACTAGAACTATTAATGGATTTAATTGCTATCATTGAACTGGCACATTTATGAAACTCTTGAAGTAAAACATCTTTAGTTATTTTAGCGAGTTGATATTGTGTTATATTGTAACATAGGTCTAACGTGTTGTGCAGTAAAGAATGAATTCCGCAGAAAAAGAAATACTCAAACTCGAAGCTAAGGGAAGAAAATATAGCAGTCGTTTATTACTCACTTAGGGCTATGATCGTAGCAACTCCAAAAGTTCATTTTAGTTACGTTCTTCTTCTCCCTTCCTCTTGGTGGTGACGGCGGTGTGGGTGAGAGCTGGCTGTTGACACACGCCTGACAGATAGGTCGTAGCAGACTGGGTAGGACGGGTCGGGGCCTCGGAACCTTTGACGCGCCTGTTTTGAATGCTGCCTTCAACTCTGCCAAAATCTCCTGACTTGTTTTCTTATATAGAGATTTTGGGGAACAAATCGAAGATCCCGAATGTTCAATGTCACCAGTGCAACTGTCATGAAAGACGTGATAATTCATCTGTGATTATTCTAAAATCACGTCTAACTTTGCAGGTCATTCTGCTCGCACGTGCAAGTCTCGTGACACCTTCACTGATTGACGACTGCGCCCGTCCGTAATATTACAGAATTACTTTAACAGAGGTGAAAATCAAAAGAGGTATCGACAAGGAATTATCGTTCTCGCTATCACTTTTTGTAATAGTAATGATGCCATTTAGTTGCATACGGAAGAAGTGAACTTGCGGTTACAAATTTACACAATCACAAGAAGAGGTTAATCAGCTTATATACATGGATGACATCAAGCTCTTTGCAAGGAATGAAAAAAAAAAAAAAAAAAAAAAAAAAACTCGAGACTAAGATACAAAAGATAAAATTATGCAGTCAGGTTATAGGGATGAAAATTGGCATGGAAACATTTTCCATGCTAATAATCAAAAATGGGGGAAGAGAAATTACTGAAGGATTATAACTACCAAATCAGGAAATCATTAGAATGATTGGAGAGAAGGAAACCTACAAGGATTTGGGAGAATTGGAAGCAGGAATTATTAAAGAATCAGAGATTTAAAAAAATATGAATAAAGTACCTCAGACGAACGATAAAACTTCTGGAAACGGAGATCTTCAGCAGAAACCTCATCAAAAGGATCAATACCCACGCAGTTCTCGTTGTTATACACTCTGAAAAATTCATAAAATGAACAATGTGTTAAGTTAGAACTACAGTAATGTTTTAAATGTTTTCATTGTATGCATTTTTAAGATATACATTTGTTTTGTTTATGTCGCTTCTTTTGAATGTTCCTTATGTTCGCGCCGTTTCATACCGTTTACACCGCTTTCATATCATTTACTACAGTTGCCTCCATGTGCCTTTTTCCAAGTATAAAAAAATCCTATTTACCAACCCCTCCACTCGGGTAGACACAAGGTCAGTTTTTAAGCGGAGTTTAACAGGTTTGAAATCAGAGTTTTCCTTCTTCTAGACTAGTTGCCTCACCAAGGCTGAAGAACTCAGTCTGTCCTATTATTTACCCATAGCTGGAGGGAGAATAATTGGATTCATACGTTTTCCAAGGGTATTAGAGCTATGTGAAACGCAATCAGTCTCGTCCAGAATTTGAACTCGAGTCGCCGTGTCCAGTTCCTTCGACGATAACCATTACACCAAAAATTATTTCAAAAATAATATACCCCTAAACATATACCAAACTGCAACATAAATTTTGGGGGACCAAACATATCTCCCAAATAACATGTCCCCCGACACATCTTTTGTGTTCTTTAGTTCCGACGAACACGGGGAGAATACCGAAGACGATTACGATCGATATTCTTATAATCTGAAAGAATAAGATTAAAATTACACATTGTAACCCTCCTAAATGATAACCAAAGACAATACTCTAATCAATGTTGTCTAAGACATTCATCAAGAAAATAGGACATTACATTCGTTCCACCATGATACTAATTTTGTTGTGATATTTATTTGACTCAAACAGATGGGACCTTTTCCCTCTCTCTGAGCATTAATATCCATTTTTGCACGTGGTTTAATCGTTGTCGTTGTAGGAAATGGAGATTGTGACCTGAGTTCAAATCCGAAACGAGGCTTTATACTCTTCACGTACAGTTTTACATTAACTTTTTGCCACATCCTGATCTTGCGCAGGGGTCAATAAGTACATTGAATCTTTCTGTCGGATCAAGGTGCCTAGCCATAAAAGGGGCTTAAAAACCTAATTTCGTTAAGAAAATCCCTCCAAGTCAGAAAAATATTCTTCCTTGTTTATTTATCAATTTATTCAGTTATTTTGGCTTGGGCGGTTGTTTTCTGACATCTTGGCAAAATGAACAATGACAACAAAAACTATTCACAACGGTAATATATGTCTGCAATCAAAATTGCTTGACAAAAAACGAAAACAAAATTAAATAAATCTCTTTAGGCTCAACTTTCATTAGGATTTTTTTGTTTTTTAAGTTAACACATTTTTTTAAAAATTAGGATTAACTTAGGCTGGTAACGGGAGAAAAAGCTTGAAAACAATACAAAATATTTTTCCTGTGGGAATTTGAAAAGATGATTTGAAATCTCAAATTTCTCACCGAAAAAAAAGCATTGAACAATTTTATGCCTGCGTAGGAAATTTATTGAAACATTTAAAAGTGAAGACGTTCAATGTTGTAAATATTAACACAAAAATCAGCAAAAGTGACATATAAAAATTCTGTGAGTTCAATATTTTGCTAACGAAGCACATTGAATGTTTTAACTTTTATTGAAGTTGTTGGCATATTGTTCATTTGTTAATTTTTTTGTGTTTTACAAAAGAAAAAAAAATTAGAACTAAAAATGTTCAAACTTATTTTCACGTCAATGACTTACAAAAGATTATGCGCATAAAAGAAGAGTTTCTTTCTTTCTTTCTTTCTTTCTTTCTTTCTTTCTTTCTTTCTTTCTTTACATGGATAAAAGTGAATACAAACTAGATGAAATAACTCTCTACAAAGGGTAAAATATAAAGGCTTCGATCAAACTAGTTATAATGAGCGAAATAAATTATAAATCATAATTATTGATAGTCTGCTTGAAATTGTTTTGCCCTTGATGGAAAAACCTTGGGTTATATATGTTATATAATTACGGAATGATTTTTTTTATTTTAATCATTTTTCGTAAATTATATTTTATCTTTCGGTTTGGTTGGGCTATGAACTATTCGTCTCTTAGTGCAGGTGTTCACACTCGCACGCAGAGAATATGACAATCATAAATGTCATAATAAAAAACCCAGATAGAAAATGTGACTGGGGTGTGAATGACGTCATGCCCGGAAGCGATGGGCTGTGAATTTGGTGATTTTGAAAAAGCAGTTAGTTGAGATCTGACTCGGGGCCGGGCGAGTCCAGCTGGGGGCTACAGGATGCGCAGTGCGTTTGTAGGGTCAGATAGTTCAATCAGCATAGTAAAAATTGTGTCTCTCTCACCTCGTGTCGAAAAACTAAAGTCAACTCTTCCTATTACTATGAACACCGGAAAAATATTTATCTCGGTTTTTAACTCAAGCCTAACACTTTGGCAGTCAGACTGACGTTCAACACCTTTTTACCTATGCTGTATTGATACTTTCATTCAATATACTTGTTTCACGTAATCCCGTGTCTTTCTTCCGGACATTTTACTTTTCCATAACAGGTGGGGATCCCACCCCTCAAGAAAGTTGCAGAATGAACATTCTGCAGCTGATGGTTTCAAGTATTGCTATTTAACATTAGTAATTATATTTATCTAGTATTTTTACGCAATATAAACAATTTGAAAATAGTTGAAGGTTTAATAATAATATTTTCTAAATGATGAAGCAGTTCTATTTGAGCCATAGATGCAACCCTGACAGATACAACTAATCTGGGTAAAAGTGGACTTGGTAGTAATGCCTATAAAGAGTTACTCAAATCTTTTCATAAATATTAATCTCTTACATATCATACATATCTATTTAAATGTCTGCAAACAAATGACTGATGTCAAATTGTTCCTGTTAAGAAGCTGTTTTACAGTGTGCAAACAAATGAGTAAAAAAAAATAGAATGATTCGTATCAGAGAGAAATACTAAAAATCTTTTTACTGTGAAGAAAAATGAACTACGGTTTGTTCATAATACTATTTAAAAAATGTTCGCACACCATGTATATTTAATTAATAAGTCTAAACGGGATTTGGCATTGAACAATTTTCCATGACTTAAAACCAAACAAACTGATGAAGAACTGTTTTTGACATTTGAACTGTGTATTTATGTTAAGCAAAAGAATGCTGCGTGCAATCCTGAACAAGTCCTGGCAGCAACACCCCACAAGACTCCAACTGTACGGCCACCTGCCCCCTATCACGAAAACTATTCAAGTTAGGCGAACTAGACATGCAGGACATTGCTGGAGAAGCAGAGATGAACTCATAAGAGATGTACTTTTATGGATCCCCACACACGGCCGCGCAAAAGCAGGACGACCAGCACGAACGTACATTCAGCAGCTATGTGAGGATACAGGTTGTTGTCCTGAAGACCTGCCTAGGGCGATGAACGATAGGGAGGAGTGGCGAGAGAGGGTCAGGGATATCCGTGCTGCCAGCACGATATGATGATGATGATGATGATGATGACTTATGTTAAACTAAATTATTTGAAATAGAACTGTTTTTACATTTTATTGAGTATAAACAAAACCTGTACTTATGTTAAAGTGTATTGTTTGAAATAAAACTGTTTATATGTATATATAAAGGATTTGGCATTAAATAACCTTAAATGGTTGATATGCTATAAAACCAAACCAAGACTGGTTCCGAAATAGCAATTGAAATACAACAGTGTGTACGGTGGAAATATGGGAGAAAATGGCTTTTAAAATACTAACGTCTCAACAGGCATGATAATATCACATTTGGGGTGATCTATTGTAAGAGATTTATGTCAGGAACGATCCGGTGTCAGTTTTATGATTCCAGTTGGGAATGAGTAATGATGGCCGAATTTTCTGGAAAAAAGATTTCTATCGAATGAGAATATTATGACAATATAAGGTATTCACTGGTGCTAAAAATTTTAGGAGAGTACGATGCATTTTTTATTTACGGAAATGTAATTTTACTTTTATAAAATTATAAAACAAACTTAATGACTTTTAAAGAAATTCAAAAGTCAAAATAAAGAGCCAGTGACGGACTAATTCTATTCGAATTTTCAAATTGTGAAAACAAAACATAACCAGGTTTAGGATTTTGTAGGTGCATTGATCCATTTTAAACCATAACATCTCCTCCCCTTTGTTTGGGTTAAAAGGTGAAATCTTTTCATAGATTAATCAGACCTTTGATTGTTTGGCTTATGAGAGAATAGATACACCCCCACAAGGCGTGGGCTAAGACCTTTAATTAATCAAGCCCCTTTATTGTAGTTTTATTGGATGACCTAGGAAAATCTGATACGTGGGAGGGATACTCTTCCCACAGACGTAGATCAGCATATTTTATTGGATGACGTGTCAAAAGTAGTAGAAGGATACGAAATGATCTGTGATTGGTTAGTCAACTGGGAATTTTTGTTCCCGCAGTAATTCTCTGTAAAAATAGATTTTTAGAGAAAAATAGAAATGATATCCGATGTCTATACCAAAGACAAAAGTATGAGAAAAGAAATTTCTCCAAGAACAAAAACCTCACCAACAAGAGCCTCGTTCTCCGAAAAATTAAGTGACAGAGAAAGACAGCACCAGTGATACAACTCATTTTTCTGTCTGTCAAATACAATAAAAAGTGACACAATATCCTAATATATATATATATATATATATATATATATATATATATATATATATATATATATATATATATATATACTACTGTTACACCGTTGTGTTTTATCAAAATCATGTTAATTTTTAATCAAGTGTTTTTCTTGTCTTTGATTTGCCAACACCAATATAACTGGTTCAAAGAACCACCCTAACCGTCAGAAGTTCAGGATAATTTTGTGTCATCTCATATGTGAATCTTTCAAACACAACGTGGGCACTGGGGGAGTTGATAAACCAACAAGCCGGAAGCGTATGTGGTAGCCACGGAACTAAGGCCACAATAAAGTACAATGACTTGCATAGGAACACAATATATCATATCTTTATCTATTTATCTATTTATTATCAAGAGTTTTCTGAGTCATCTGAGGAGTACTGACAGTAAAGCTTATTTACTTCTTATGTAGACGTTGGTGATTAATAATTTCATTTTCCATTCAATCGTTAGTTGCCTTCTGAATCCCACAACAAAATCAATGAGAGGTATTCATAGGTTTCTTGGATATTTTTGCATATCAACTGTTGTGGTTTATTTAATGTCAAATCCTTTTACACACACACACAACCACACACACACACACACACACACACACATATATATATATATATATATATATATATATATATTAGACTCCGGAAGACTACTATGAAGTCTGAAACACGAGTAGACCAAAGTTTAAAAAAATAAAACCAACAATACAAAATTCACTTCCAGACCTATTCATTTTATATATATATATATATATATATATATATATATATATATATGAGGCAAAGAGAAATATAAAATAAATTAAGAGAACTAAAAAGGAAAAATTAGGGAAAGAGAAAATATCGTTAAAGATTTTATGAAAGAAAGAAAGAAATAATTATTATAAAAACTCTTTTTGAGAACAATAAGAAAGATTGAAAGAAACTTCTTAAAGAAAAACAGAAATGAAGAAAGGGTTTTATAAAACGTAAATAAGGAAGACAGACGTGGACTCCTACAAATGAACACACCAATGTTTGCCAACCAAATAAAAAATAACATTTGTACACCCAGTGCTGAAATTAGGTACCGTCAGAAGGACCTACTAAGAGTGATAACCTAGATTGGGACAGATGGTGAGAAAGAGAGCCAAGGGAATCAATGGTATCAGTAAGACATGATGATGATGATGATGAAGAAGATATTAAATATTTTATGCATTAGCGTTAACGAATAAAACTAATGATAAAAATATCAACGGAAAAAACTCAGAGCCCGAGGATGTGTAGCCCGAGGCATGTTTGGCTAATCGGGAAGTTTTTCAGTGTGTATCCAAGAACTTTAGCAATAACATTATGTTTTAAATTTAGCATGATGCAATGGTAGATTCATTGAAAACAGGTACAGCAGAACTTTTTGGCACAGATTTCTTTTATCGATATTTGTAAGTGAGTCTAATCAGAAACAAAAAATAAACATATGCCAGGCTATATATCTCTCTCTCTCTCTATACATATATATATATGTGTGTATGTGTGTGTGTGTGTGTGTGTGTGTGTGTGTGTGTAAAGAAGAAGAAGAAGAAGAAGATGAGAGGTGAAAAAGAAAATCTCATTTAAGAAATAAGAGTGCTTAAATCCCCGTCAGCGGTGTGGTACCAAAAAAAGTGATTACTTACAAAAGTATCAAAGTGACTTAAGTTTCCCGTGTTTAAAAAAACATTCCCCAGTCAATAGACAGGATAGAGAATTCCAGAGACAGACTCAGCTATATAAATATGGTTTGGTCTGGTTTTCTTTGTTTCATGGCATATCAATCTTTATAGGTTATTTAAAGCCAAACCCATCCTTATAGATGAACAGCAGTGACACCATCGAACCCACAGATAAAGGGGATCAGTATAGATATGAATGACAGAATGAAAATACATGTTGGGCATGAAGGAGAGAGGAAAAAATAGTTGGAAGGTAAAAGAAGCAAAAGGATAAGCATAAGAGGAAAGGAAAATAAAACAAGGAGGAGAAAAGGAACGAAAAATAAGTCCAAAGAAAACACAAAATAAACACCCATTATATACACGGTGTCTCATTATACCTATGTGACTGCCCTATTGTTTCTGCACACTCAGTAAATGTATATATACCGAGTGTCTCAATATACATAGGGTCCAACTGACTACTAATAACTCTATTATTAATAATTATGTTGTGTTTTTTTTTTTTTTTTTTTTGGTTTTACATTTGAAAATAATATACTATAGCAAATATTAATACTGACCACAATGCTTTGGACAAGAGAGGAAAAATATTTTTCCTCACTACTTTTTTGATGACAAAATTATTCAAAACTGAACAAGCCAAATTTCGCAGGAAGTTTAACTTTAGCAATTATCCTTAGCAAAGCCAAATTTGTCGTTGGGTATACAAATTATGAGCCACAGGGTCATTAAATACCTTGAACAAGAAAGCAGAAAATCCCATATCTGGCAGCAAGTTGACTTCAAGATTAAACGCACAATGTGGATGCGGCGAGAGATTCCGTCAAAGGAGACCGAAAAAGTCCAACGGTAGACGTTCCCAAGAACTTGGGCTTTCGTGGGCATCTTTGTTAAGAATCTTAAAGAAATACCTTCAGCTGTACCTATAAAGAATCCAAATCAAGCATAAATTTACAACAGCTTGCACGGAGTTTATTTACTGAGCAATAAATCATTATCATAATAATGGTTGCTTCTATTTTGAGACACCCTTTAGTGGGGGTGTCCTCGTGGTGTAATGGTTAAAGCGATGGACTGCGGAATCGTAGTACGCGAGTTCGTACTCCAGTCGCGCTATTACGTTCACTTTCGGGCAAATACCCTTGGGAAAGGTATGAACCCCCTTATCCTCCCAGCTATGGGTTAAATAGTACCACAACTGTTCTTCTAGGAGAATGGCTTTGGCATTAAATAACCTACAAAGGTTGATATGCCATTAAACAAAGAAACCAAACCAAACCAAACCAGACACCCGTTATACGTTAAATATTATATTCATTATGTTCGTATTGTATATTTCTTATGAATTAGTACTTACTAATGTTCGCTCTTTTTTCCGTTAAAAGGAATTAAAAAATAATCAGAATTATTAGTCAAGGTTAAGTTTTAATTCCATTTTAAACATGGTAATATAATTATCAGTATCAAAAGCAAGACAACATAACTTATATAATTAATTTAAATGGATTTCATAGGTTTGATGACTTCACCTAAATTTAATTAAAGTGTTATCTAAATTTCAAAATACTTTTTAAAGTTTTTTTGAATGAAATAAATTGCGAGAAACATTGAAAAATATATTGTATTGTAATATAACGGCCGAGGGATTTCGTTTTATGCCTTTGGGTTTAGTTAGGCTAAGAACCATTCGGTTCAGTGCATGGGTTACTTAGGTGAACATTAACGCAGGAGTTCACGCGCGCGTGCGCAGAGCTGACGTGTCACTCAGAGATGTCACAATTGACCAGAGGGAAAACAGGGCTACAAAGTGCGAATGACGTCACGCACTGGAAGCGCGCGGAGGATTTGGGGAATTTTGAAGAAAGTTAGTTGAGTTGAGAACTGGACACCAAACGAGAAGGGTCGACTCTCGGGGCTCGCAGAGGCCAGATGAATTTGCGCGTTACGGGTTCCGTACGAGATTGGGGGGCTGATGGAAAAGCCAGAATAGAAAGAATGTGTATCTCTCTCCTTATGTCGAAGAACCTTTAAACTCAAAGGTAATAAAAAGTTTCGTAACTGAACTAAGAAGTCGTAAGTTTTTTTCGTGTTTCGAGATTCCTATTTTCTATGTATATATATTATGAACATTATATGTACGTTTCACGCGTAACCGTATCATGGGTATGGTACAGTATTAATTTAGATGGCTATTGCAGTGCGAAATAATAATTATTTGAGTCTATTTAATTTCAAAGTAAAAACTTTTCATTAGAGACTATTTCTAAATGAAGATGATGTTGAATTTTTTTGGACTTTATATATATGGTGTCCCGTGCAGTCTGAGAACGCCATGTTGGGTGTTATAACTATGGTGCCACGAGGAGTGTTTAAAGGCCATGCAGAATAGACGTGACTTAAATAACCCACGTAGTACCATAATTACATCACCTAACATGGCTGTCTAACACCCTCCTGACACCATGTATACAACGTCCAAAAAATTGGAGAAACAATACATATATCATCCTCATCATCATGTCTTGCCATCAGCACGGATCTCCCTGACTCTCTCCCGCCACCCTTCTCTATCATTCATCGATCCCGATTGGTCCTCAAAGCTACATCCTGTATCGACACAGACCTGTTGTATATAGGTTCTAGGAGGTCGTCCTGCCTTTGCCACAAGAGTATGTCACTTATAAGTTTGTCCCTACTTCTCCAGCAGTTTCCTGCATGTCTGGTTCGTCTAAGTTTAATAGTGTTCGTGATGAGTGGTAAGTGGACGTACAGCTGCTGCTTTGTGGGGTGCTGCCATTAAGTCTGGTTTAAAGTTCACGCCCCAGAGAGATCAAACAGGTAGATTTTTAAGTGCCAACAAATTTTAGATTCTCGGCCTGATAAAAAATTTATGTTTCTTCAATCGGCGGAAAATTTAGTTCCGGATTTTCTAAATAAATAGAGGTAGCTTTTTGAGAGAAGGGGCTGTTGTCTTCGCACGTGCTTAGAAGTAGTGGTGATAGCAGGAGGTCCGCACGTGCCAGGGATCTTAGCATGTAGAAAGAGTAGAATATAATAACGCTGAGTGTCACATCACCTCTCCCAAGTCCGATTGAGAGAAATTTAAAAAATCATCCAAATCAAAAGAATCTTGGACTTTTTTTTTATCGGGAGATAAACGGGCGACGAAACGGCCGGAGAAAATATCCGGGGATATGAATTGTTAATATCACCTAAAAGAAGGGGTATTACATGTAACTTCATGGAGGACTTATATATTTTTTCTCTTGATCAATACATACGTGCATCTTCGTTCATCTCACTTACTATCCGGTGGAGATTAAGTTCTCAAATACTGTTCGCTGAGAATAAAGATCCTGTAACATGGATGTCCAATATAGATTTGATACTGGCATGAATTCAAAAATGTCCTTCTCCTAAACTGGTTGCCAAGAACCCAATCTGACCTACTATCTACCCATAGTTGGGGAAAGATGAAACCGCATGCATTTCTTTCCGAAACGCATTGGCATGGAGTAAAATCCAAATAGCTTCGTTCAGAATTTGAACTTGGGTCTCCGATTTCATTTCCTACGAAGATAATTGTAAATACAAAACATGATTTTTTTAATGGCATATCAATCTTCGGGGTTAATAAAATGCCAAAGGTATCATTATAGAAGAAGAAGAGTATTATTATTTAACAGGTAACTTGAAGGATAATGGAGTTCTTACCTTTCCTAAGGGCATTAGTCCAAAAGTGAATGTAATAGAGTGATTAATGCTCGAACTCTTTCACTATGTGTTATGGGACCGTTACCTACCCATTAATGGACTCTTCCAAATTCTATATTAATCGAGAGCTAACTACTGTCGTTGGGATGAATGGTCAGCCGGTCGTAGAGACTGGATATTCGACAGACTAGGAAGCCTAGCTTACGCCATCGCTTTTCTCTGTATCTTGTTACTTCAATATATCCTTAAACTTACACCGTGTTCCGAGTGATCTTTTCGTGGTCCCAAATTGGGTCCACATCACAATGATGTCATAGTCTCCTATGTAACCACAACACTATGTAGACTCTCTGCCTCTTTTTGAGTAAAGCTTTAGAATATTATATTATTGATTATTCCATTTACACTGATCTTAAATTGTCACGAAGATGGAATGTCAATAAATAAAAAAAACGAACCAAATCTTAAATAGTCGTTTGGAACAACCTTAGAGCTACATTTACAAAGTAATTGACCCGTCGAAGAAATCGTTTTGCTGATATATGTAGGAGAGTCGTAGTTCAGTCCTAACCCCGAGGAGACTGTTTTTGAAAATGTTGTATTTAGTTATTTCATTATTAGAGATATTCTACTTGGTTAATAATGGCATTTTGGGATCTGGCTATTTGCAAAGCAGATAAAACTCCAGAAAGCAGAAATCGCTCTCTATGCAAAATCTTAAGCAAATATATTTTTGATATGACATAGGGCAACTTCTTGATGCTCCTAATGCTACTATTAAGGAATAAGTGAAGGATTAAATAGCGAACATATGGATATTGATCTAACGACACTTTTCCTCTCTAGATTTTACCAAGTCGCGGGGTATAAATTATCTTCTTTTGCTGGATCACACTGGATTCCTCTGGGGGTCAGAAAACTCTTTCAGATTTCAGCGAATAGAAAAACAGAAAAAAAATGAAAATGTTGTTTTTTTTTTCTTTATATTCAACTTTTCTTTTTTTTTTTTTAGTATTTTGTGATAGCCTCAAGTTACTCTCCCTGTTTTAGAAACTAGAAGTTTAGCAAGAGAAAACTTTGAGCTGTTATAACCCTGAATTAGTGTAAACAACAGTCAAAAATCTTTTGTGGACCTTTTCGGGCTCAGGCGAAGGGGATTAGTGGGTGGCTCTTACAGGAGTTCCTGCCTCCAACCTTCTTCTAGCAATTCCAGACAATCAGACGCCATCATTTACTTTTCCCTGTGACGAACAGCGAACGCAGCAGTCCAGCCTTTTCTTTTTAACGATCTTTTTTAGGCTACATTAAACTGTCCTTGTAAGAACACAAATCTTATTTCCCAACAGCTGAACTTTCGGGGATAGTCAACTACATCCAGATAAACAGCACGATGCCCCTAAAGCTGGCAGCCAGATGAATTGAATAGAGAATGGTCTACCAGTCCACAAAAAGACGACACCGCTTGGACAACCGTCGACTTCTATCATAGAGCAGCGACGCCTGACAACTCTCGGTGCATTATATATATATATATATTAAAGTATAGTTTCCATGGATGATTCTAATATACATTGGTTAAAGATAAGATGTCCTATAAAAATCCTCACTTATATTTTAGACAAAACGTTGAAAAAATATGATACAATTCATACATCGAAAGCTGTTGGAGTGGAAGTATTTGAAAATAAAATAAAAATGGTAGCTTTTGGGGGATATTTCGGCGAAATCTTTCACCTTCTTCTCCTGATATAAAAATGAACAAGAAATCGATGTCATATCGTACATAGGAAATGTAAGTTGAGAGTTCTGTTGCTGTCTGGTATGTGTTTTAAAAAAATGAGGCGGCTATGTTTCAAAGATATATTTTCTTTAATGTAGCATATCACTTTACCGTCCAGGTTCCACGGAGATGTTTGTAGCTAAAGTTTTGTGTCCCTTTAGACAAAGTTTGCCATTCTATATCTGTATGAAATTTGAATTTGAGTAAGTATATTTTTAATCTACCTTCTTTATATTTTTTTTTATTGTTGTGCGTTTATTAGATCAGGTGTATTAGGTTATATATTTAAAAAGTATCAATATACCTTTAAAAAGCCTACATTCACTATATGCACACACACACACACACACACACATATATATATATATATATATATAATGGACACTCCCGTCGATTTTTACGAATGAGTGTCTAAAAGCAAAATCAGTTCGAATGTTTATGGTAATTGTGAGATTTCAGTCCAGCTAGCGATTTGCTATATATATATATATATATATATATATGTATTGATAAGGTTCACACATCATATTGTTACTTCCGTTACGTTGATGATATTTTTGCTTGTTTTCCTTCATTTTATGAGTGCAACAAAATTTTCGATTGCCTGAATAACCTTCAACCATCTTTAACTTTTACTAATGAAGAAGAAAATAATATGTTAATTTTTCTCAACATGTTGGTCGAGAAAGGCTCTTCACGGGTCTATATATATTAGTTTGGATTCCTTTGCTCCGAAATCTAGCAAGATCAACCATGTCAATTGTCTTACTCATCAAGCACTGATATTTTGTTCAAATAATAAGATCGATGCAGAAATTTAAAAAAAAACGTTACTGGTATTTTTCTAAAGAATCGGTAGCCAGACAACATTATTTTGAGTAGTGTCAGATCAACGATATGAAAATTTAACACTATTAAATCGTTTGGTCCTTCGTAATGTCCGGTATATGTGAAGTTCCCGTGGATTGGGTCTTTTAGTCATTTATTTCCTGACAAAATCTCTGGGTCGATCATGCGCTGTTTTAACTCGGTTAAGGTGAGAACCATCTTCTCCACAAGATCTGTTTTTTAGTCCGGACAAAAAAGATGTCCAACTATACTTCAACAAAGCACGATGGCACATAAATTCCATTATCAGTGTGATGCTGACTATAGGGATAGGGCTATTCAAAGGCTGGAAGTTCGAGTCAAGCAGCACGTCCGACGAGAATTACTTCGACTGTCCCAAAAAACAAAATTCGGGTGTTCCCAAGCGTATAAGTTGGTTATCGGTGATCAATTGTGCGACCATTATATAAGCCGGACAAACTACTCACATAATCGTAAAGCTTTAGGGTGGGATCTTGGTGGTTGAGTAGATTGAAACTCAGCCGCCAAAGTGGTTGAAATACCAGTAACATTCTATTCTTGACCTTACTGGCCGAGACAGACGAGTGGTCGGAGAGGCCCGATCCGATCGATCGGTTGGTCATATCAAGCCCTAGAAACCGACTGGTCATGTCAAGCCCTACCGCCTACTTGATTGTCCTGACAGTATTTTTTTGAATTGCTTTAGTGGCAAACATTCATCTCTTTATATTTTAAATATTCTAGAAGGCAGTGTTTGAAGGTCTGGCAAATTGAGAAAAATAATAACAATGAGCTTTCTACATTTGTAATAAGGCTCCAGTCCTGAAATTTGAGGAATGTGGAGTACATTACCATACCTCTCATTAGTTATTTACAACCATGCAGCTGTGTGCAAATTATTTGTATTAGATAGGAATACTTGAACAATATAATTACTAATATCAAATAGCAATAATTGAAATAATTTAACTGTGCGCAAACAAATGATTAATATTAAATAGAATTATTAGCGTTATTTAGGAATACTAAAAAAAATTTTTAACTGAGTTCAAAAAAAGATTGATATGAAATACATTTACTAATGTCAAGTAGCAATACTTGAAACCATTTCAGTAAGTGCGAACAAAAGATTAATATGAAATACAATTATTAGTTTTTATTAGCAATACTTGAAACCATTTCTCTCAGCGCGAACAAACAATTAATATGAAATATAATTATTAGTTTGTTTTAGCAATACTTTAAATCATTTAACTGTGTGCAACAAATGATCTGTATTTTTTTTTTTAAAAAGAAGCTTCCTGCAAACTATTTACTTTTAAATCACACACACACACACACACACACACACACACACACATATATATATATATATATATATATATATATATATATATATATATATATGTATATATAAAGATGACTGGGTATTGAATAACCTACTGGGGTTGATATACGTCAAAATATCAAGCAACCATCCAACTCACTCTTAAGTTTTAGGGATCAGTGTATCATACCTACTTTTAAGAGATATAGTTTGGCCACAATATTTTACTTTTTTTTCTCTGAGTCGTATCTAATTTTCCGAAGAAAAAGATTATATTTAAGGAGATGGATGTCAAGATTTTCAGAGGAACGGAAATAATCAATATTAAGAGTAATTAGTATCTGGTGGCGTATGGCCAACGGTTGCCGGTCAAAAATGAGGGTGTATTGTAGGTTGAATCAAAATTTTTAAGGGCTTGCCCGTCTTAAAATTAGTTTTATTTTAAGTGGGGGATAACTCCTGTTGAAATATGGCAAACACACTGAACAGCGCATTATAGCGAGTTCGAACTCTGGACACACTATTTTGTTACAAATACCATTGGAAAAGGCTTAGGCCTTTATTCCCCTGTTATGGGTTAAATAGTACCACTGCTCTTCAACTAGGATGGTTCTGGCATCAAATAACCCGTGAAGGTTGAGATACCAAGAAAAAAAGAAACTGGGCCGTAGGTTCTTTTTTTATTTACACCGGTAGAAAATTTGAACATTAAATTTGATCCAAGGATAAACTGGTAGCTATTGCGATTTTTATTTTAAAATATAGAAAACTAACAACTGTATATATATATTGCTTCCAAGCATCTATAGAACGGTACTATTGTATGGTTGTACTACGTGGGCTTTACTGAAATTTTTAGGGAACAGCTAGATAGGAACAAATAAAAATGCTGTTCTGCACCAATCCTGGAAGGGTTAGGGTTAATATGTTGAGGTTTTAACGGAGTTCAGGAAGAGATTCCGTCGGAAGAGACCAGCCCAGAACTCAATCCTGGTCACAGACTATTTGACCAAGATGGGCATCGAGGCAGTTCCTCGTCCTCCCTATAGTCCTTGCTCCCAGTGACTTTTAGTTATTCCCTAAGCTCTATGAAAAACTTAGAGGCTGTCGTTATGAGACAAGTGAGGTGATGATAGAGGCTGTGACGAAGGTCATTGACACGCTTACACAAGGACTTCCATGGGGTCTTCCAGAAGTTTTTGGAACAGTACAACAAGTGCATTGCAGCCGGAGGAGATTACTTCGAAGTGGACTTGAGTTTCGTGTGTATACTATCAATAAAAGGGCCCATACGAAAAAAAGTCTTGAAGCTTATTTAATGACCCTTATATATATATATATATATATATATATATATATATATTTAAAAAAAACAAAAAAAAACGGTCAAATGAAGATAATACTTTTTTTCCACTTTCTTAAAAGCATTGATATTATTCAATGCTCAATAAATTAACAGGACTTCTGATCAACTAAAAAAATATTTGCTCTGTATATCTTATTTACGTGGAGACCTTTACCGAGATGATTTAACATTTAATATTTTATATTTAAAAATCAAATTGTTCTGCTTGGAAGTGTTCCCAGCTCTGGATTCACTGGATCGATTACTGACTATATATATATATATATATATGAGTTAAGACAGCATACACTGAGTCAAAAGCTCTCAGGTGATTGTCATTTTCTTAATAATGCAATCGCCATATATACATTCTCCATCACTTATATTGAGTGCCCTTTATTATATAAATATAGCAAACTACATATTATATATATATATATATATATTTATGTGTGTGTGTGTGTGTGTGTGTGTGTGTGTGTGTGTGTGTGTGTGTGTCTGTCTGTCTGTCAGTTTGTGTGTGTGTAATACAAGCTGAAAGATGAGGAATGGAGATTACAAACGTTACGTCATCGATGCTTTAAAACTCAGACGAGCACAATTCTGTAAGCCTGTTATATAGGAAAAGCGGTTTAATAATCTATGTTTAATCTTTGGATATATTTGTCACATTATATGTCATATGGCAACATTACACAAAGGAATATATATATATATATAAAAGAAGGTTGGGAGATTAACAGATCCATATAATATTTTTTACAAAAAAGACAAAATATCTTAGAAAATGCAAGAAAATCCAAAAGTATGTATATGTGCAAATATGAAAAGACGGAAAAAAAAATATCAAAAAAATTAAAAAAAAAAAAAAAAGGGGGATTCAGAGGTTGATTTTGAAATATATTGAAAATTAAAGAATAGAGCATCATTTTCAAATACCATACTAAGAAACAAAGACCCGGCTTTTTCATCTTATCTCTTTAAATTGTCAAATTATTGCCAATATATATATATATATATGTAATCAAAATGGAAGAAATCTCAAACCTGGAAAAATTTTCAATATAAATTTATTTTTGGCGAATATTATTATAATCTTTGTCTTTTCCGGTGACTTACACGAGTAATTGGAGGGTGAAAAACATCAAATAGGGATTTCAGTATATATATATATATATATATATATATATATATATATATATATATATATGCATACAAAATTTAAGGCTAAAAGAAAAGAGGTTTAAAACTCAAAGCTATTAAAAGAATTAAGACACCAGAAAAAAGGGGTTTTTTGTAAATTGACCCATCCCAATCTAAACAAATGCTAGGTTTTTCCAATAATACAAATTTGCGAAGAAAATCATTATATTTTTGTGTTATTTTATTGACTCCTTTGACATATGTTAAATCGACAAAATTGAGTGGGCTATCTTCCTCCTCCTCAAAATAAAAAAGAGAGAAATTTTTGGCAACAATCAGGTGCGTTAAATTCAAATTATCGCTACCACGTTTTTTTTTGTTTACATAGTGTGGGTTTTAATCCAAAAATGGTTTAAGAGAATTAACAACTCTAAAAACTAAAAAAAAATCTAAATCTGAACTATATTCCACGATTCCAAAAACCCTTTTCCTTTCATATATCCCCCGGTAATATTATTCTATTGATTACTGAAATAAATGTTAAATTTTTTAACTACTAAAATTTACTAAAAATCATTATCACGGTTTTTATCTTGAATAGGACCCTCGATAGCCATGAATTAAAAGAATTATTTTTCTTGTCTTGCGGTTGTTGAATTTTCTCCTCATGAAACTGATCATAACAGCAATCAGAACGCTTGTAATTGTCTTTTAGTTTTTATACTTTTCTGAATGTAAATATCACATCACTCTCATTTTATTGAGATCTTTGGCTTTTCGCAATGTTTCTTTTTCTTATCGCTACTATATATATATATATATATATATATATATATATATATATATATATATATATATATATATATATATATATATATATTCCATATCATATCTGAATACTGAACTAATGTTATATTTTGACCTTCGCCCCGGCCCAAAAATGCTATTCCTAGGTAATACACCGGAAGGAAGTGACACATTCCAACGGCCAGTAATCGAAAGAGATCGCGTGGGCGGATTAAGGCTTATGATATGGGACAAGGTGAAGGTCCCATTACAGTCATGCACCGGAAGAGAGTAACCTCTGAACTGCATGACAGTTATTTCCGCTTGATGACGATTAAACATTCGATTTCAAAGATCCAGTAGGCGATCGTGTGGGCGTTGAGTTATTATTTAACTCAGATGAGTTTGGGTCCCAAAAGCAGTTGCCGGGAGAGATCCAGACAGTAGAGACCAGATGTGGTAGAGAAGGCCACACCCGACCGAGGGGGCACTCGGAAAACCCCCGAAGCAGTTGCCAGCAGACTCCCAGAGGGTTAGAGACGAGATGTGGTAGGGAAGGCCACACCCGACCGAAGGGGCACTCGGAAAACCCACGATGCAGTTGCCAGCAGACTCCCAGAGGGTAAGAGACGAGATGTGGTAGGGAAGGCCACACCAGACTGAGGGCGCCCTCGGAAAGCCCCGATGGAGTAGACCCCAACATCAGGAGAACAATAAAGACACAACGTGACGGTCATTACAGTGGGGTCAAAATATGAAGTTTATGTTCGGTCTCCAGCATCCTCTCAAACGCAAACCTTACAAAT
This sequence comes from Sepioteuthis lessoniana, assembly GCA_963585895.1. Classification (NCBI taxonomy): domain Eukaryota; kingdom Metazoa; phylum Mollusca; class Cephalopoda; order Myopsida; family Loliginidae; genus Sepioteuthis; species Sepioteuthis lessoniana. Next base: position 102,533,781 of record OY757913.1, on the reverse strand, counting down.
AAAGAGAGAGGTGAATATTTTTCTAAAGAAGTCTTCCTGTCGTTTCTTCATGCGTCTTCCTTCATGCGTTATCCTTCATGCATCTGTCTTTAGTATTGTGTCGTTGTGATGCTGAATGAACGTGTAAATGACTATATAACACTAGCGGTATATATATATATATATATATATATATATATATATATATATATATATATATATATATATGTTGTATACTCATATGCATGCATAAACATATCGATGCAATGATAACGACGAGCACACAGTCTTTTAGAAAAATATACCTCTCACTTTATTTGAAAGGGTTGTGTGTGAGAGGGGGTTGGAGACTGAACAGAAATGCAACATATTGAAACCCCACTCTTATGGCCATCAGCGTTGTGTCTTTCTCGTTCTCCAGGGTTGCTCAACCGGAGGACCGGGGTCACAGCTCTCTGCTGGGTGCTGGCTTTCTCTACCGCACCTTGTCTCCAAACTCTCCGATCTCCAAACTAACTGACTTCCTGTCTTCAACGAGTTATATAATAGATCAATCACCCACTCAATATCTCCCCATAACTGGCCATCGGAATGTGACACTTCCACCGTCTTTGGAATGGCATGTTTGATCATCATCAAGCGGAAATAACTGCCATGCAGTTCACAGGTCACCCTCTTCCGGTGCATCAGTTTGTACCGCGGGATTTTAGCCCTGTGCTATATTGTCTTCCAAGCTCACCCACGCCAATGGAATATGCACTTCCGCCGTCTTTGGAATGGCATGTTTGGCCGGGTCGGAGGTCAATATACAACATATATATATATATATATATATATATATATATATATATATATATATATTCCATATTATATATATATTCCATATTATATCCTAATACCGAAGTAGCTGTATATATATATATATATATATATATACCTTATTCTATTCTGTATCATCATACAAAACTAGCGATCAACTTGTAACGGTATTATAAACCAAGGAATATTAGTCATCATCTATCTAATAATATGAAAAGGGCACCCAGATATTCCGGTGAAAAATAAAAGAAGCATATTAGATAAGTTATATATCCAGAGTGATCCTCTTTTTTTACCCCTTGAATATATTTAGATAAGCACACCTCTTAATGGATTTTGGGAATGTCCTTCTCTCTCTTAAATATTGTCATTTTAGTCCGTAACTTAAAGAGGCTGACATATGCCATTTCTCTTTGCGGCACTAAGGGATATGAAAAGAGCATCTACCCATCTCATTTCGACCGCAGATTTCCGCGCGTCGTCTTCAGAGAGACCAACATTTAATGATATCGCGTTGAGAATCTATTTAAAAGCTTGTCCTTCTTGATTAGCATATACTAATCACTTATGTATGGCAAATATTTACTTACTGGTCTTCTGTGGCAATAACAGGTACGCTCTGATCTGCGCGAACCATTGGAACGGCCATAGAATTACGGCTTTTGGAGACATATTGATGACCTCTCTTTTAAAGTAGACACGTTCTCGAAACGGTCATATAGATATCTACTATGTTTTATTCATTCGGTATTTATTTGATATTAACGTAATTCCGAACAGCATGCTAGTAAAAAACTGAATTTAAATGCATTTTACCCGAATTCTTTTACTTATCTCATCATATCGTGGATATGACACTAAACCATCTAATGGTGAGGCTCCAGTTCGGGAACTTTGGCTAATACAAAGTACCCCTTCATTGTCCTTGATCCAAGGATCACTCTGAATCCAGATTGTGACTACCTGTAAGAGTCCCATCAGTGTGTCAAACCAAACAGTTCAATCATTTGCTAAGGATTATTTGAAACCGTTCAACTGTGTAAAACTATATGAAACCATTTGAAAATATGCAAACAAATGATAAATATTAAAGAGTAGTATTCTTAGAATAAGATGGCAATACTTAAAACCATGTAACTATGTGCAGACAAATGAATAATGTTACATTTAATTGTTAGTGTTATATAACAAATCTTGAAACTATTTAACAAATCAGGCCTAGCCAGTTTTTTTTTTAAAGTTACCTCAAAATATTCGATTACAAGTCATATATATATATATATATATATAACCCTGTTTGATTAAATAATAAAGACACATTTTGTCTATATTATTTTATTAAGATCCTTTCTAGTTTCCTGATTAGTGTTTTGGTTTCAGGGTGGAATTAGTGGATGAATTTACCAAAATCGTTGCAAGTGCTTTCGGACCTTTCATAAGCCATCATTGGGGTGTTTTTTGTTTTTTTTATATATTCTATTTTTCTTGATATTATTCTACTTCCGTTCATAACCTTCTGGTTTTAAATTCGTTCGATGTCATCAGCATTTTAGTTTTATCCAACTTTGCGTTTGTAATATAATGGTCGAGGGATTTCGTTTTATATATCTTGCCTTTCGGTTTAGTTAGGCTGAGAACCTTTCGCTTTGTGCGTGGGTTAGTTAGGTACAAACATGAGTGCAGGTGTCCACGCGCGTGCGGGTAGGATGTGTCATTTACAGATGTCACAATAGAAATCCCAGATAGGGGGATGTGAATGACGTCACGCACCCGGAGCGTGGGCTGAGATTTGAGAAAAGTGAGTTAGTTGAGTTCTGGCGTCCGGGGAGGACGGTTGGCTTTCGGGGCTCGCCGAAGTCAGTGGCCTTGCGGCAGGTGTTGCACGTGATGAGGCGCAGATGGAAAAGTCAGCATATAAAGATGGTATCTCTCTCCTTATGTCGAAAAACCTTTAAACTCAAAGGTAATAAAAAGTTTCGTACCTGAACTGAGAAGTCGTAAGGGTTTTTCGTGTTTCGTGATTCCTATGTAATCAATATGCGTTAAGAACATTCTATGTGCATTTCACATATTCATGTATTGCTATGTTACACGTTTACATAATTTTGTAATGTTTTAAAAAAAAATAAAACAGTCTTTAAGATACACTTAAAAGACACTCTCTACACATGCAAGCAAACCCTGATGATGACCTATAAACGTTCTGAAAGCGCTCAGAACAATTTGATTAATTTATCCACTGATTCCAACCTGAACCCAATGCACTTACTAGGAAACTTGAAAAGGTCTGGATAAAATTATATAGACAAAATCTCTCTTTATTATTTAATCAAACATGCTTAAATGAAAGACTGCAGCCTAAGTACACACACACACACATATATATATATATATATATATATATATATATATATATACGTATGCATCTTATAATTTGGTTGAAGCATTACATAAATTATTTTATTTTGTTGTATTTTATTTGTTTCGAGGGTTATTTCAATGCAAAATAATTAATCGGCTCTAATTAATTTCAAATTAAAAATTTCATCATCAGAGACTTTTTTATAATATGAACTCAGTGTTGTATGTTCAAATCATTTTTGGACGTAAATATCATGATGTCATGTGGGGTGTTAGAATTCTATATTGAATATTATAACTATGTGTAATATAATTGCGGAGGGGTTTCGTTTTGTATGTCTTGCCTTTCGATTTAGTTAGGATGAGAACCTTTCGGCTCAGTGCATGGGTTAGTTAGGTGCAAACATGAGCGCAGGTGTTCACGCGCGCGCGGGGAGGATGCATCATCACAGATGTCAAAATAAAACCCCAGATAGTGAAATGTGATCAGGGGGTGTGAATGACGTCATGCACCGGAAGTGTGGGCTGAGGATTTTGGGGATTTGAGAAAAAGCAGGGAGTTGAGTTCCTGCCTCCGAACGAGAGAGTCAAGATTCCGAGCTTGGCGAGGCCAGACTAATTTGTGCGCTACGGGCGTTGGTTGGGTTGAGAGCTGACGATGTAAAAGCAGTCCGCATAGAAAGATTGTGTCTCACTCTCCTCATGTCGAAAAACCTTTAAACTCAAAAAGGTGAATAAAAGTTTCGTACCTGAACCAATTTCGTGTTTTCGGATTCCTATATATGTTTATGAACATTTTGTAAACATTATGTCTATTTCACATATCCGTATCATGGGCATGTTACACATGGTGCAACATGTGGTTTTGATTAATTAGACCTGTAAAATTATTTTGCATTGCAATAGGCCTCTAAAAATACAATACAATGAAATAATATATATATATATATATATATATATATATATATGTAATTTGGCAATAAATGACCCACAAGCGTTGATATGTCATAAAACACAAAACAACATACTGCCAAGTCTCATTGGTATTTACGGCTTAAAATTTTTGAATCAATTAATTATCTTTTTACACATTTCTTCACATAATTAGAAATTGGTCAGTAAAAGTCCTGTCTGATTGATTGATTGATTGATTTTCACGATATGTCATCCCGTTTGAGGTCATTATATGCCAAGAGGTGAGATAAGTGCATTCATTGTACGTTCATACCTTATTTTTATAGTTGTTTCTTAAGATGTTTTACACTCATGACTGGTTGTAACAAAATCTTAAGAAGGATATATATATATATATATATATATATATATATATATTCATCCACAGACAGACTGTTTCGTGGTATCACAACTCTTTAGTGTGGCTAGACACGTAGGACGCTTAAAGCTGGGATCAAAACCCGCCCAACTTTACTTTTGACTTAGTATCAGACCGCTCTGCCAACAAGCGTACCACGTCAGCTAGGGAATGATAAGGTATTAAGTAGTAGCGTTCGTTTTTTTACATTTTATACCTTACCGGATACTCGAGTTCTCAATTCTTTCGAAGAGCTTTGCATTATGCGAGCGGCAGCCGTACATTCCTTCGCCAGAGGGCTCAACCCCCATGGGGGAGCGTATACATTGTCATCCACAGAGAGACTGTTTCGGGGTATCACAACTCTTCAGTGTGGCTGGACACGTAGGACGCTTAAAGCTGGGATCGAAACCCGCCCAACTTTACGTTAGACTTAGTATCAGACCGCTCGGTCCACAAGCGCATCACGTCAGCGAGGGAATTATAAGGTATAAAGTAGTAGTGTTCGTTTATATATTGAATAGGAATAATTTTTGAATAGATGTATTAGTGACCCTGACAAGTACTACCACTCCTGATCAGAGTGGAACTTGGAATATTGACAATGAAAGGGTACTTCACATTGCTCAGAGCTTGAGAACTCGAGCTTCACCGTTCGATGTACTTTAGTGTCACACACAGGACACCTATCTCGTAGAGGGTGGGGGCTTATTCATGTCCAGGAGGATACAGTCAGTGTATTTTAAACCTCAACGATAGCTGCGTTTCAATTGAAGATTCTAAAATTTTAGGATACAGTAATGGTGTTCTTACTCACCTGACGTGGATACATGCAGTGTATTCTAAACCTCACCGACAATACCGGAATGTTTTTTTTCCGAAAATGAATTTGTAAGTCTACAAGTTTTCTTATAGAGCAAATGAAAATTAATAAAAAAAATGACCAAATGAAATAATTTCTAAAAATTCGATGGAGAGACAATTTTTTTGAATTCTCGCAATAATTAACGTCACTGAAATATACGCACAGCCCAGTCACCAAGGACTGTAGAATACAACGAGTGCATCTTTGCAGAGGGCTAAGACCCCAAACACCACCAACAACGAGTGTCCTGGACACTACACAATCTGATGAGGAGATTCCAGTAATGCTGGAGCTTTAGGGAATGCAGAGTACCCCTTCATTACCATCGCTCCAAGGTTTACTCTGGCCCGGCGTTGTAACAACTGATCCTATTTACCCAACCCCTCCGCTCGGGCAGAATATGACACAAGGTCAATTTTTAAGAGGAGTTTAACAGGTTTGAATTCAGAGTTTTTCTTCTCCTAGACCAGTTGACTCACTAGTTGCCTACTATTTACCCATAGTTGGAGGGAGAATAATTGGGTATTCCCACGGGTATTAGTGCTATTCGAAATGCAGTCAGTCTCGTCCAGGGTTTGAGCTCGTGTCGCCGTGTCGATTTCCTACGATGATAACCCTTACACCATGGGCACCTGTTGCGTTGTAGCAACTAATAGGGTCTTATTTATGGGTCAAATATGATTGTTTGACATTTAAACTTTGTACAAACGAATGAGTTATGCTAACAAATTACTTAGGCCAAATTTGATAAATAGAAACAAAAATGTTGGATGATTTAACCGTAATTGATATTTAATTGAATGGTTTATTATACATAGCAATATTTGGAACTATTTAACTTTATTGACTTACGCTAAATTGAATTGTAAAAAAGAGAACTATTTGATTATTTTACTGTGTATCTACAAAATGTGTTTACAAATCATATACTTAATATATATGTAAAAACAGGATTTGCCATTAAATAACCAAAAG
>OY757913.1:102509970-102524970 GCA_963585895.1 Sepioteuthis lessoniana | reverse complement strand
TTTTTGTTCTCTTGCAAGGTCTTAGTACTTAACTCTATTTTCTCTTTCTTTTGATTTTACTCCGTCATAGGCCAAGACGGCAAATCCACTATTCGGCTGGTTCTCTTTATTATTATTATTATTACTACTACTTAGAGTTTTTCACATTAGGTCTTTAGGACAACAAGGATACTTTCTTCTTCTTCTTCTTCTTCTTCTTCTTCTTCTTCTTCTTCTTCTTCTTCTTCTTCTTCTAATTATTTACTCATTAGAGTTTTTTACATCAGTTTTAGCTGATGGTCTTTCACTGGAGTTTGAATGTAAGCAAGTCTCCTCAAGTCTCCAGGACTCTTCTCAGTATTCTGGCTGCTCTCAATAATGCTGTTGTTTTGATTGTCACCACTCGTCCTCCAACTTCCAAGTCCTCCATTCCATTAATAATCCTTTTGTTATTATTATTATTATTATTATTATTATTATTATTATTATTATTATTTACCTCTTTAGAGTTTTTCACATCAGTGTTACCTGATGGTTTCTCACTGGAGTTTGAGTGACAGAAAGTCTCCAAGACTCGTCTCAAGATTCTGCCCGTTCTTAGCAATACTGTCGTTTGGATAGTCTCTACCCGTCGGCCAACTTACAAGTCTTCCAGGCCTTTTAATAATCATTTAGTTATTGTGCCTAACGCACTAATCACAATTGGCACAATCGTTGTTTTCATGTTCCAAAGCTTTTTCAATTCTCTAACTAGGTCGAGGTATTTATCTTTCTTTTCACGTTCCTTCAGATTTATTCTGTGGTCTGCCGGGACAGCAAAGTCGACAATTTTGCAAATTTAAGGTCTGGTTTTCTTGACGGGTTTAGTTGATCCGTTTCTATGTTGAAGGCCCTTTGGAGTTCATGTGCGTCATTTTCTAGGACAGGTGCTGGGTTGTGCAGATACCATTTGTTAGTATGGTAAAATTTAAATTTCTTGCACATTTCCCAGTGGATCACCTTGCTGACTCAGTCGTGTCTCGCCTTATACTCCTTCTGTGTTAATTTGCTGCATTCGCTTATTATGTGATTGATCATTTCGTCTCTGTCACTGTATAGCCTACATTTACTGTTTTGTTGCGTCTTATCTATACTGGCTTTGATATGATTGGTCCTTATGGCGTTGTCCTGTGCTGCTATTTGGAGACATTCCGTTTCTTTCATAAGGTTTCCTTTTCTTAGCCAGGTCCAGGTTTTCTGGCGTGAGATGTTGTTTATTAGTCATTTAAAGCCGCCATAGAGTTGTTTTTTCTCCAATTTTTGTTTCTTAGTTGTTGTCATTCTATCGTCTATCATGTTATCCGTATCGTTTCTGATGGCTATAACCATTTGTATCTCAAAATCTTTGAGAATTTTGTACGTCACATTTTTCGGGACGAATTCTGGGTTGTGCATATACCATTTAATTGTATGGTAAAGTTTATTGCACAATTCCCCGTGGATCTCCTTCACCTGGCAGTTGTGTATAATTATATGCTCTTTCTGTGCTAGTTTCCTGTATTCTTTTATTATGTAACTGATCGTTTCTTTTCTATCACCACATAACCTATATTTGCTATTTTGTTGCGTTTTATCTATTCTTATAATATCATTTTTTAAGATTATCATTATTACCAATTATTACTAATGTGTTTTTGATAATTTATTACTATATTAAGATTAAGAGTATTATTTCCCTTCCTACGAGTTTTTTCAAACTAGTGTTACCTGGTGGTCCCTCACTGGAGCAAGTCCTTCAGGTCTTTAGGACGGCAAGGATACTTTCTTCTTCTTCTTCTTCTTCTTCTTCTTCTTCTTCTTCTTCTTCTTCTTCTTCTTCTTCTTCTAATTATCATTATTATTTACTCATTTGACTTTTTCACATCAGTGTTAGATGATGGTTTTTCACTGGAATTTGAGTGACAGCAAGTCTCCTCAAGTCTCTAATATTCTTCTCGGTATTCTAGCCGTTCTCAATAATGCTGTAGTTTGGATGGTCTCCACTCGTCCTCCAAATTCACGCCCTCTAGTCCCTATAATAATCCTTTAATTATTGTACCAAGGGCACCAATTACAATTGGTATAATTATCAGCTTCATGTTCCATAGCTTTTTCAATCCCCTAGCAAGGTCGAGGTACTCATCCTTCTTTTTACATTCTTTCAGTTTAATTTGGTGGTCAACCGGGAGAGCAAAGTCGACAATTTTGCAAATTCTCTTCTTTTTTTAAATAATTATTAGGTCTGGTCTTCTGGCCGAGATTAGGTGATCCGTCTGTATGTCGAAGTACCATAGGTGTTTATGTGTGTCATTTTCTAGAACAGATGCTGGGTTGTGCATATACAATTTGTTCGTGTGGTCAAATTAAATTTTTTTTCAAATCTTCCAGTAGATCACCTTGCCCGCCCAGTCGTGTCTAGTTTTATACACTTTTTGTGCTAATTTGCTGTATTCGCTTATTATGTGATTGAGTTTCATCCCTGTCGCCGCTTAACCTACATTTGCTATTTTGTTGCATCTTATCTATTCTCGCTTTGATATGATTGGTTCTTATGGCGTTGTTTAGAGCTGCTATTAAGAGTTATTCTGTTTCTCTCTTAAAGTTTCCTTTTCTTAGCCAGGTCCAGGTTTTATCGAGTGAGGTGTTGCATATTAGTCTTTTAAAACGTTGTTTTTCTTCCCATTTTTGTTTCCAAGTTATTATCATTCTGTTGTCCATCGTGTTGTCAGTATCGTTTCTGATGGCTGTAATCAGACCTCCTTCGTATTTTTCTATGTAGTCTTCGAGTCGTATCGATGCGTCAACTCTGTCTTCGATGCTGGCAAGTATTCTTCCCCCATCTTCTCTTGATGCATATACTCTGTCAATGTCGTCTTTGGGATGCAATGCGTTATGCAAGGTCATTAGTTTTATTGTTCTTTGGTCCATTAATTTAAATTCATCTCTGGTTCACTTCAGAAAGGGTCCCGAATATCTGACGCAGGATACGGCCCAGGTATTATTATTATTATTATTATTATTATTATCGGATATTTCATCGAAGTTTCAGTTTCCTCTGACTCTATTTGTTAGAACAGCACAACATATGATTAGATGTCACACGGGGCCAAATCTTGTCTTTTTCATGGACCAGTTGTCGTAGTAAGACGATAGACACTGTCAACCCTACTATTTAAACAAAGCTGTGGTAAAAAAAAAAAGTCGGATTCATTTTGTTCCTAAAGACATTAATGCGAAATGAGTCATAGAGAGCCACGTCCATCTCTTGAACTCGGCTTGATCATAACTGCTAAGCCAGTAATTCCCAACGTGGAACGGATGCCCCACCGGTTTGTCATGGTAATGTTTTGGTAGGGAATGCAATGGCCTTTAAAGCTTCCTTCACGTGAATTGCTGTAACGTTTTGAATATGTAAAAATTGAATATTACTGAGTTGGGTATCAGAAATTTAGAATTACCAAAGTGGGCCACGGAACCACAGAACTAAGCCATAGGAGAAACTATCCAACGTAAAAGATTCTTTTGTCAACCATTACACCAAAATTAAAGGTTCACGTCCATAAATGTCAGATTCCTTAAAAGTTAATTAAAAACGTTTTATATTAAAGAAAAAAATATTCGAATTGATATCAGCCAATGAATATCTTGCATCTGCGTTACATTTCGCTCCAATTAAAAAAAAATTACCCACTAAAAAAGATGTAAAGATTTTTGTTAATAGCAGTTCCTGTTATTAACTGAAAGTTAATTAAACACGTTGATAATAAAGAAAAAGAAAGAATATTTTAACAGCCACCAACGGAAGTATCTGAAGTAGTTTCATGATTATTTATTTCAGTGGGGAAAACAAAAACATCTATAGTTTCTCAGAATTTTCTTTCTTCTTCACAATTAACAGTGGGTATTAATAACTCTTATTATGTAAATGGCTTCTTATCTTTCGGTTTTAATTAGAAGTAGTTTATGCAATTCAATTATAGTATAACGGCATATTTTTTAAAAATAAATAAGTTACGCCTATATTTCCGATTTCCAATCGTGAATGAAAAAGAGCAAATGTTTTTCTCTAACGAAGGGCAAGGGTTACTCGTTGGAATAGCTATTCAAGAATTTGGGAATCGTTCCTGAGACCAACAGTCATTAAAACAATCCGCAAGAACACAAAGGCTGTTTGAAGACAAAAAGTTTTAACCACAATAACTGCTGGGGCTGTAAAATACACTGACTACACGTCTGCGGCGGAGTAAGACCCCCGCAACGAGTGTCCTCGTAATGAAACTAAACATTCTGATGGTGAGGTCCAGTAATGCTGGGGCCTTGGGGAATACAGAGCACCCCTTCATTACCATTCCTCCCAGGTCCACTCTGGCCCGGCGTGGTAGCACCTGATAGGGCCCTATCTATGGGTTAAATAGAACTAACGCCATACTTAAGCTAAACTGAATATCTTGAAATAGAAATGTTTTTTAACAATTGTACCGTGCTTACATTTGAACAGAGTGCTTATGTTAAACTGAATTATTTCAAATAGAACTGTTTTTTGACATTGAAACTGTATTTACACTAAACTAAATTGTTTAACATAGAACTGTTCTGACATGTGACTGTGAGTAAACAAAATCTGTACTTTTGCTAAACTGAATTAGCTGAAGTAGAATTGCTTGAATAAACTGAATAGCTCGAAATAGAAATGTTTTTTACAATTAAATTGTACTTACATTTAAACTGCGTGCTTTTGCTAAACTGAATTGCTTTAAATTGAACTATTTTTGACATTGAAACTGTACTTACACTAAACTGTATTGTTACATAAAACTACTTGAATAGTTTGAAATAGAAATATTTTTGACATTTAAACTCTGTACTCATGCTAAACTGAATTGTTGTAAATAGAACTAATTATTTACATAAAAATGGATTTGGCATTAACTAACCTACAAAGGTTGATATGCCATAAAACCCAACAAACCAAACCAAACTACAATAGCTGCAAAAAGAAAGTTGTTAAAAGAATTTCTATGGAAACAATCTCACAAAGTTTGGGGGCTGTCTGAGGGCCTTGGACACTGGATGCTTGAATTGCAATAGTCCTAAAAAGAAATCTGTTTAAAAAATGTAAAGTTAAGTTAGCGACCGTAGTTGAGGGTGACCCAAAAGGCTTATTTTTCTATAGCTACTACACAGAGATGTAGAGGAGGGCATGCTCCATTTCCTAGATTACCCTTTATCCTTATTTTAAAATGCTGAGAGTTAAGCATCAAGTATCATTTTTTGAGACTTTGGTATGACCCGACCTGGGATTGAACCCATGTCTCCCGGACCATTGATGAACACTCTACTGATTTGACCAATGGCTCGGTAATACAGATATATAGAGATATACATACATATACGTATACATACATATAGATCTACATTATATACATATGTATATATAGATATATGTACACACACACACACACACACACACATATATATATATATATATATGCATCTGCAAATAAGTAAATTTGGTGACCATAATCGAGGACAACTCGAGGTCTCTATTTTCATCAGCTACTACATCAACGTGTACGGGAGGGCACAGCTCCTTTCCCTGGATTGCTCCACTTTATCCTTGATCCGTACCTTATAATGCTGAGTGATAAGCAAGGCGGCATCAAGTACCATTTTTTGAGTCTTTCGTATGACTCGACCTTGGATAGAATCCAAGTTTCCTGGACCATTGGCGATAACTGTACTCATTAGGCTAATTGCCTGGTTCTAAAAGTAGTAATTTGCTATGTTTTTGTTTAGATTTGGATCGAGGCCGAATGAATGGAGCTTCCAATGAGACTGGAAATCATTCATGAAGTTTTGCTAGTCAATCTCGTGAACTAAAAGTAGTTAGTGCCTAGCCAGTAATCCTTGAACTAATCTGACTGAGTAGCGGGGGCAATTCAAGGGACCTGAGTACTGTAAGTTTTAACCGCAATAGTTACAAAAAGAAATCTGTGAAAAAATAGCCAGTGACAAACCATCAGTCCTTGAACTAATTTGGCAGAGTAGTAGGAGAGCAGTTCAAAGGCTTAGAGTACCGTAAGTTTTAACCGCAATAGTTACAAAAAGAAATATGTGCGAAAACGATCAGCACGTAGCAGGTTTGAAGTCTTTATTCTGTTGGGTGACAATGCCTGGATTCTCAGCCAATTTACTCGTACAGTAACTATATATATATATATATATATATATCATCATGTCGTGATGCCAGCATGGATCTCCCTGATCCTCTCTCACCACCGGTCTCTATCGTCCATCGCTCCCAGGAGGTCTTCCAGGCTATATCCTGTATCGGCACAGAGCTGTTGCATAAAGGATATAGCTACTAACGTCCGGCCATTGCTCGTCCATGTGAATGGGTCCACAGGAGTATATCGCTTATGAATTTGTCCTTACTTCTCAAGCAGTATCCCCCACGTCTGTTCATCTAACTTCGATAGTTTCCGTGATGGGTGGTATGTGGCCTTACCGCTACTGTTTTGTGGGATATTGCCTCCAGAACTTGTTCAATACAGCGCGCAGCATTCTTGCATAGTTGCCGTCAAACATCTTCTCCATACATTTAGTTAGTGTCCATGAAGTACATCCATATAGTAGTATCGACACGATTGCTTCTTGGAAATAACTACGTTTTATTTAATCGATCAGGTATGAAATCCATATGACAGATAAGCGGTTTATGGCTCTTATTAGTTCATTTTATGTGTTATTGGAGGGCCAGATGTTGAAGTATTGTTAAATAGTGCTCAATATCAATGAAAGATATATATATATATATATATATATATATATATATATATATATATGTATACATATATATATGTATATATATATATATGTATATATATATGTATATCCATATATATATATATATATATATATATATGGTGCTATTTGTTACCCTGGGTTTCATGCATGAAACCCAGGGTCACAGACACTATCATGTTACATATATGAATATAAATGTTTCTATATTATTGAAACGAAACCTAGTTTATAGGCACACACACACACACACACACATATATATATATATATATATATATATATATATATATCCGGTTTGGTTTCGGTTTTTTTTTTTTTTTGTTTAATGGTATATCAGCCTTCGTGGGTTATTTGATGCTAAAGCCATCCTCGCAGAAGAACAACACTTATACTATTTAACCCATACTTGGTCTGGGTCGATAGGTTGGTTCATACATTTCCAAAGAATATAACTCCGAAAGAGAACATAAAAGCGCGATTTGAGTTAGAACTCACTTACTGCGAAGTCTCAGTTCAACACGTCAGCCATAACGCTACGGAGATTCTCGCAACAATCCGTAAGAAGTTCGATCATTAAGTATCAAGACTGAATTACTTTTCTAAATTATAGAAATTAATATCTAAATGAAGATTTGTGCACTGCTGAGCAGCATATACAAAAGGTTGGTTTCTTGGTTACGAGGTTTACGGCATGTCAACTCATGTTGGCTTATTTAAAGTTACACTCCTTCTAAGCAATTATAAGTTTTGAAGTAATTAGTAATAATTTCGTGCCAATTAATACATACTCAGATAAATATCATGAATGTAAATAATTTTCACACACTTTTATTGTTTCTAGTTTTTCTATGTAATATCATTTCTAAACAGATCTATTTGATCCATAGACAAAAATTGACCAAATATTACCACTCCGGTCAGAGTGAACCAAGAAATGAGGGAATTGACCGGCTTAATTCACACTTAGAAGAGTTCAAGAACTGGATTCTTTCTATGAATATAGTTTAGTTTTAGACCAAAACATCCAGGGGGTGTTGAGGGGGATGAGTATTTATGTTTTTTAGAGGATGCAGTTATTTTGTTCTTGACCCTGGCTGTTGTATTGTTTACCATAGTATGTATTTGTTAAATCTCATTATAAAGATGATAATGAAAATTACACATTTTCGAATAAAAGCATTCTCTCTGAATGGAGAGCGCCTGTTAGTCATGTTAATCCGAATCAACTATACTATCTCATCAGATTTTCTTGAGATCACCGCTGAGAGTTGCACATGTTATATAAGATCAGTGCAATCATAAACATGTGTCTCTGAGTAAATTGATTTGTTGCATTCTGGTTAGTGAACGCTTGTAATATCAAATAAAGGACAAACCTCGATATGAGAGGAAATAGAGATATATTCCCAGGAAAAATTATATAAAATAGAGAGACTATTAGTAGACAAGAACATAGGATTAGTGAATACAGAATGAAGATATAGTCCATCGATAGTATTGGCTTCCGTTATTACGGTAGCAAGTAACGTGATCTAGTGCGATCTCCAGTCTCCAACGCTCTAATACTATCCCTATAAGAAGCTGCTCTTCACCTTCTTGTCTGCTTTATTTCTGTATGAAATATACAGAAGGCACAAGGCCTTGAAGTTTTTTGGGGAGGGGAAGGGAGCAGTCATACTTTTCTATATATACTAAGGAGACCTAGCTAGCCACATTCGCCGACCCATTCAACAATACAATATAAGGCCATTCATCCATCGCCTTTTGCGCTGCAATCACCAAAATACCACATTTTCTCTATGAAGAAGTCCTACTTAAAATCCCGAGATTTCACCTTCTTGTCTGCCCTTTAATTAGTAGCTACTACTATATATGGCAGATGGACTAGTTCATTGTGTGGAAAAAGGTGGGTGATACCCAACATGATTAATACCCCCAGTAAAAATTATGTAAATATCAAATTTAGAAATTCACTTTGTTTTTAATTGTTATTTTTAAATTCACGAGCTGTAAATCAACTAATATCAAATAAGATGCAAAACATTTCTAATTGCTAAACATGCTTTATTTATAAAATATTCCACAATGTAGATTAAGTAAGTTAAATTAATAGTATAATTTTTTCCAAGACATCTAGAGTATATATCATGGATTAATCATTTAATATTTTTTACTTAGTTTTGGCGCGAGGCAGAGAGATTTGAGGGACTCTGTGAGACTCGAATTCACTTTAATTAGTCTGCGGGTTACCTTGCTGACCACTATACCACATGTGTTTCCTTGAAAGTATTATGAAATTAATCAATATATTGGAAAACCTATCGAATTCATAAATCAAAAAATTAAGGCTAAGTTTCCTCTCCTCGAGCTTTTACGAGAACCTTAATTGTTTCAGATTTTTTGATTTCCCAAATTTAAAGAAATATTCTTTATCAAAATGTTTCCAACTTTCCCAAATTGCAGTAAATAGATCTTCTTCAATGCGTGGAATCTTCTCATTCATCCTACTTGTGGGTCGAATGAATCAAAACATGAATTTAAAAGAAAAGTGAGTTTATGAAGAAAAAGTGAGTTCATATAAAAACGGTTACAAATCATATATAATTCATATATGTAAACCAGATTTGGCATAGAATAACCCATAATGGTTGATGTGCCACCAACTTCTCATATAACCCCAAATTTTGCAACTGGATTTAGTCTGAACTATATGCCGATCATGTATTACATTATAGACCAGTAAGACCTGTTTTAGACACGTTGTGTCGAATCTAATTTAAGTCCTCAGGCGTTAAATACGAGGAAAAAAATAACAGTTAACCTGTATGGTAGACAATCCTTGATCTTTTGGTGAATCTGAGACCACCACTATCATTGTATGGTTTCAGTCAGGTGACCAAGACGGCTCAGGAGTTAAGAAGAAGTTAGTAAGTAAGAAATCTTAAAAGAGAAGCGTTGAACGTTCCTTCAGGCTCTCAGTGGTTATCCGTTCAGTAGGACGAGTAATTATTGAAAAGACACAAATATATTAATTGCCAAGTCAGCTGGGGCTGTAGAATACACTGACTGCACCTCTGCAGAGGGGTAAGACCACCCCCTAACGAGTGTCCTGATATGATACTAAACAATCTGATGGTGAGGTTCCAGCAGTGCTGGAGCTTTGGGGAATGTGGAGTACCCCTTCATTGCCATCGCTCCCAGGTCCATAGTGGCCCGTAGGGGTAGCACCTGATAGGGCCCTCTCTATAGGTTAAATAGAATTAACAGCATACTTATGCTAAAATGAATTGTTTGAGTAAACTGAATAGTTTGAAATAGAAATGATTTTGACAATTAAACCGTGCTTACATTTAAACTGCGTGTTTATGCTTAACTGAATTATTTGAAATGGCAGTGTTTTTTGACATTAAAACTGTATTTACACTTAACTGAATTGTCACATAAAACCGCTTGAATAGTTTGAAATGGAAATGCTTTTGACAATTAAACTGCGTACTTATGGTAAAGTGAATTGTTTTAAATAGAACAGATTATTTACATAAAAAAGGATTTGGCGTTAAATAACCTGCTATGGTTGATATGCCATAAAACCCACCAAACCAACCAAGAGATTGTTTCTTTTCCCATCCCAGTGGAGAATGTTGAACTTTATTTGAAAAATGAAATGAAGTGAAGTGAGGAGATGAGAATTGACTAATTGTAGTGTAAGGACTATATACATCTAATATATGGCACGAACCCAGATTATGGGCTCTTAAGAGCTAGGCAACATATATATTTGATTTTATGTGCCCCTTTCTGGAGGAAAGATTTAATCTGCTTCACTATGTCACAAAATCCCTTATTGGCCATAAGAATTCCTTCATCATCACTGAATCAGTCATCTCATCTATTTTTTATCTTCTTACAAATGTTGCACAACGGACACCTACGTTCTCTTTTTGACGTGTAGTTTAGCATTCATGTTTAGTTCTGATTGGAAAGATGCAGTAAGTTCAACCAGTATGATGGACAACTGTTGAACTCCAGGTCAATCTGAGACTATGGCTGTTATTGGATAGTTTCATTCAGGTCAAAGAACGGTTCTAAAGTTAGAAATTAATTAAAGAGAGATGCTTAACGCGAGTAATTTGAAGGTCCATTTTTCTCTTATAGGCCGAGCCGGTAATAAAGGGGAAGTCGACAAGAAATAAAAAATAAAATATGCACATAAAATAGTGGTCACAATGTAATTCCTCATCAAGGAATATGAACAAAGATGGTTACATGAAGGTGATTATCAGAGCGACCGAGGCGACAGAAAGACCGACTGAAAAAGAGACAAAGGGAATTGAAGAACGAAAGGAAGAGAGGTAAGGAGATCGAAGCTACCTATGAAGTGTAAGGCCCCTCTAACATATATCGGCCAACTAAAGAACGACGCAATATCAGTTGTATCACCCATGTTATTATAATTTTCCTTAAAATATTGACTAATTAAAAAATATGTTCATTATTCGCGTTGGCATCTTCTGTGGTGTAATTGTTTTAAGCATAGCTAGTGATTCATCGCCAGTGAGTTCAGTTTTCACTGGGTTCCCCAAATCTTATGCCAAACTGAGTTTGGCTTAGTTGAGTCAGCAGAGATTAGAAAATGGCTAATGTTTAATCACTTTTAAGAAAAGATCTAATTCCCTTTGCTCGTCCTAATAATAATCAGACTTATCCCCTATCGATAGAATTAGAAAATTATTTGGATTTTGGCCAGGTCATTTTATCACATTCAGTAACTCAGTAGAGGATATACAACACAGCATGGAGCGTCCAAAATTAGATTATAAAAGAACTGCTTAAGAATTAGATCATTTTCCATTCCAACATTAAAACAGCCTCCTTATAAAGATGTTATACTAGGAAAGATATGTGTCCTCGTGGTGTAATGGTTAAAGTGATGGACTGCGAAATCGTAGTAAGCGAGTTCGAATTCCAGTCGCGCTATTACGTTCACTTTCGGGCAAATACCCTTGGGAAAGGTATGAACACCCTTATCCTCCCAGCTATCGGGTAAATAGTATCACTACTGTTCTTCTAAGGAAATGGCTTTTGCATTAAATAAGCAACAAAGGTTGTTGCTATTAAACAAAGAAACCAAACCAAACAACTTTCTTTGTGTATATGGTATCTGCTGAGCTCAACAAATGATTTGGGGCAGCAGAATGCAACGACTGCATATATGCAGAGGAGTAAGACTCCTCCAACGAATGTCCTCCATATGCACTAATCAATCTGATGGTGAGGCTCCAATAATGCTGTAGCTTTGGGGAATGCGGAGCAACACTTCATGGCCATCGTAACCAGTTCCACTCTGGCCTGAAGTAGTATCACCTGATAGGTTCCTATTTACGGGTCAGTTTGAACTAAAATGTGAGCTTATGCTAAGCTGAATTTTTGAAATAGAACTTTTTTTTATATCGGAACTGTGTACTAATACTAAATTGATTCGTTTGAAATAGAACTGTTTTTATGTATGAACATATTTTCGGCATTAAATAACCGATTATGGTTGATCCTATTTACCCAACCCCTCCGCTCGGGCAGGCTATGACACATGGTCAATTTTTAAGCGGAGTTTAACAGGTTTGAATTCAGAGTTTTCCTTCTCCTAGACTAGTTGCCTCACCAAGGCTGAAGAACCCAGTCTTTCCTACTATTTACCCATAGCTGGAGGGAGAATAATCGGATTCATACCTTTCCCAAGGGTATTAGTGCTATGTGAAATGCAATCAGTCTCGTCCAGGATTTGAACTAGTGTCGCCGTGTTCATTTCCTACGACGATAACGATTACACCATGGACACCTCCCAATTATGGTTGATATACAATAAAACCAAATTATAGTTGATATACAATAAAACCAAACCAAAAGATTTCTGTGCTAAAAAAATTGCAAAATTTCTCTAACTGCATAAAAAGGCTGTATTCATATTTTTTTAGTTTGCTTTGGTTGTTCGCTAATTGTCCGGGAGACCTGGGTTCAATCCCAGGTCGCGTTATACCAAAGACTTTAAAAATGGTACTTGATACCTCCTTGCTTAACACTCTTCAATATAAGGAGCGCATCAAGGGTAAAGTGGAGCAATCCAGAAAAATGAGTAGCGCCCTCCCCTACACCTTGAAAAGGGAGCCTTCTGGTCGCCCTCGACTAAAGGTCGTCAACTTTACTTACTTGATTACTTTGTTCTATGACATATCAACCTTCGTGGGTTATTTAATGCTAAAGCAGTTCTTGAAGAAGAATAGAATAGGTGCTATATGCCGATATATTTAACCTATAGCTGCGGTGAGGATAAGGGAGTTCATACCTTTCCGATGTGTCATATTACGAAAGTGAAGGTAGTAGCGTGACTGGAGCTCGAACCTGTTTACAACCATGTCACAGTCCTGTATGTTAGCCACTACACCATGAGGAATTAATCTGTTCCTATTTGTGGTTACAGATTTTCAGTGTTATTGGATTTTGTAATAAATAAAACCTAATAATATCCATTTTGGTTGTATGTTTTTCTATTAAAGATAGTGGACACTAAGAAAATGCATAGATAAAAAGTTAAATAGGAACTATACGTGAGTATCAAAAACATTTATATTTCAAATAATTCAAATCAGCATTAGAACGCAGTTTATTTCAAACAAATCAGTTTAGCATAAGCACACTGTTTAGTTTATTTAGACCGATCATCATCATCATCATCATATCGTGCTGGCAGCACGGATATCCCTGACCCTCTCTCGCCACTCCTCCCTATCGTTCATCGCCCTAGGCAGGTCTTCAGGACAACAACCTGTATCTTCACATAGCTGCTGAATGTACGTTCGTGCTGGTCGTCCTGCTTTTGCGCGGCCATGTGTGGGGATCCATAAGAGTACATCTCTTATGAGTTCATCTCTGCTTCTCCAGCAATGTCCTGCATGTCTGGTTCGCCTAACTTGAATAGTTTTCGTGATAGGGGGCAGGTGGCCGTACAGTTGGTGTCTTGTGGGGTGTTGCTGCCAGGACTTGTTCAGGATTGCACGCAGCATTCTTACCACTCCGGGATAGAGTGGACTTGGTAGCGATGGTAATAAAGGGGTACTCCGCATTCCCCAAAGCATTGATGGAACTTCACCATCAGATTGTTTTGTGTTATATCTTGTACACTCGTTGAGGAATCTGACCCCTTTGCAGAGATGCAGTCGGTGTATTCTAAAGCTCCTGCCGACTGGGCCAAGGAACTGCACTAGAATGGCTAGAGCTATATCGAACAAATCCTGGAAGTAACACCTCACAAAACAACTGCTTTTCGGCCCCTTACTGTCTCTACGGTACCAGGTGAGCATTGTCAGAAAATAGCGGTTTCAATTCTTACCCAAGCCGGTTACTTGGTCAAAAACGTGGTGCGATAGACAACAACTATGTACAGCAGTAATTCCTGGGGATACGGTTACAAGACTCTGCATTCCTATCCGAGGTTGCGGTTAATTACCAGAAGACGGCCAGAAGTGAAATTTGGCCGAAACGTAGTAAGAAAAACAAGAAAAAACTACCAACATGAGGACAAAAGTCCGCAAAAAAAAAAAAATTCTGACTTACTTTCTGTCTTTAAAACAATCCATGTAAGGCGAACAAGACATGCAAGAAATACCTGGAGAAACAAGGACGAACTTATAAGCGACATTTTTCAATGGACGCCTTCACATGTTCATGCCAGTGTCGGCCGAGCAGGATGAACTTACCTAAAACAGCTCTGCGCGGTCACAGGATGCAGTTTGGAAGACCTGCCTTGAGCGATGGATGATAGGGACGGATAAAGTGATTGAGAGTTGTGGAAGTTCTTCCTAGCAGCGTAACATAATGATGGCGACGTGATATATATATATATATATATATACTTTGTTTTAACATCTATGAGTCTGTTTAATACTTAGAATGGTGACCATTTGCGAACAGCGTTCACCGAAGGCTGTGCCACAATAAGCAAATTTTTGTAAATTCTATAAATACAAACATTTGCTTCGTGTGTCAAAGACAAAGTCTGGGTTCGTCTTTGATGCCGGAAAATACTGTAATTGCAAACCGTGAATAATTGAGTCCAAAGTGTTATATTGATTTTTATTGATTATAACGTTGCTTTTATTAAAAAAAAATAACTATACACTTTCATGTGTGCCCTAGTATTAA
>OY757913.1:102427448-102509770 GCA_963585895.1 Sepioteuthis lessoniana | reverse complement strand
CTAGTATTAATGTTAAAAGTAGCAAAAAGCATATAAAAAAAGAGCAATGTTCCGATGCAAAAGTAAAATCAATGCCTTTTTTTCCCTCTACCAAATTCCGTCAGAAACCTTTGTCAACCGAATTCCATTGCATCTGAATAATAACACTCAAACTTCCATTTATTTAAATACCGACTTCCGCTCCCGTCTCAATCAAATACGCGCCTATTCAACAGCCGAAAGCTACGCATGCGCCATTTTCTCTTTTTCTTTCTTTTTTTTTTCTTTTTGTGGATACTACTATTTTATAGTTTACACTTGTTGATTCGATTTCAGTTAACATTATCAAATTGTTCAAATGCCTTTTGTTTGCTTAATTCATTTCACTTGATTCTTTTTCCCTAGTAATAAAGCGTCCCAGTGTTCAATCCTTTCCATAGATGGCGCTTCTGTACGTGTAAATACGCGTCCCTACCAATTCACTAATTATGTTGTCGGGAGATTAGCTCTGTGTCAATAGAGACACCGAAAAAAAATGCACAAGCGCATCTAACTCTAAACCAAGTGCGTAGAGGTGTGTGTGTGTGTGTGCGTGAGAGAGAGAGAGAGAGAGAGTGAGAGAGAAAGAGAGAGAGAGACGTTGAGAGATGTTTAATTCAGTGTCAATATACTTTCAACGTGCATCCAAATTAGCAATTTAGCCTTGTCGGCGTGTGTTTGTTATTCTAAATAAGACACTAAACTTCATCCCGTTGCTAGGTTTCAGTTTTGGAAATCTGGGAAGGATAGAGTCTCCCAGAATCACTATTACTCCGAGGTCCACTTTAACCTGGAGCTGTAGCACCTGTAAGAACCCTATATATATATATATATATATATATATATATATGTGTGTGTGTGTGTGTGTGAATTTACCTACCACACCACATGAGCAGGCAGTGAACACAAGGTCAATTTTTAAGCGGAGTTTAACAAGTTTAAATTCAAAGATTTTCTTCTAGACTGATTGCATAAAGCGTAAGAGTACTGTGTGCTGTATAATTTACTCAGAGATGGAAGGAGAATGATTGGAATCTTATTAACCAGAATTCAAATTCGCGTCGCCCTGTCCATTTTCTCCGATAATAACCGTTATACTAAGACCTCCTCTATATGTGTCAAATAGTTCTGTTTAAAATCTTTATGATTCGATAGAAATACTTGATGGAATCTAAGTGCACTTGGTTTGCATAAACAATAGTTACTTGAAGGTATAAACGTCTACTAAGATTTCCTTTTCTTTATTTAATGGTATATCAATCTTAATGGGTTATTTAATACCAAAGCTATCTCAATAGAAAAACCGTAAAGTTACTATTGAACCTCGAGCTGAGGAAATAAGAAATATATCTACAAATGATTATCATTAGTCACTTCAAAGCATGTAATTGTGTGCCAACCAATGACAATTATTAAATCGGAACAATTGTAAGCAAGTTGGTCGACCATTGTTGAAAATGAGCTAAAGGTTCCCTTTTCAATAGCTACAACACTTAGGTGTACAGGAGACTCATTTCTTTTCCAAGAAATCCGACATACCCTTGATCCGCACTTTATAATACGGAATGTTAACCAAGGAGACATCAAGCCCCATTTTCTGAGTTTTTGGTATGACTCGAACTGGGATTAAATCTCGGTCTCTGAGACCAATGGCGAACACCCTCACCATTGGGCTAGTATATATAATTACTTGAAAATAATTAATTATTAGTGTTAGATTGGTCTTCTTAAAATCATACAACTGTTAGTGAATTATTTGCGTTCGATAAGAATACTTTAAATGAAACGTTATTTTTTTTTTATAAGGAATAGTTACTTGAAGTCATAAAAGTTTATTAAAGATTATTATTAGGTACTTGATATAATATGACTTTGTTTAAATTATTTGTATTAAAAACGGTTACTTGAAACAACGATTACTTATTAATACCGGTAAATATAACATTGCATTTATTGGCCCAGCGGTTAGAGTGTTCGCCAATGGCCAGGGAGACCTGGGTTCAATCCCAGGTCGAGTCATACCAAAGACTTTAAAAATGGAACTTGATACCACCTTGCTTAACACTCAGCATTATAAGGTACGGTTCAAGGGTAAAGTGGAGCAATCCTGGGAATGGAGTAGCGCCCTCCCCTACACCTTGGTGTAGTAGCTATCGAAAAGGGAGCCTTCGGGTCACCCTCGACTATGGTCGCTAACTTTACTTTACATTACATTGAAAGCAAGTTAAATTTAGATTAAAATTAGGGATCTGAAAAGACGTATATACTCGAATGGTCTGACACAGTGGGTCAAAAGAACAATTTCTAAGCTTCGTACAACTGTTTTGGATTAAGTGTTTTCCTTCTCCTAAATTGGTTGACTTACCTAGGTTAAAGAGCATAGTCTATCCTACTATTCATCCATCGCTGGGAGAATAATACTTGGATTCATGACTTTACAAAATGTATTAGTGCCTTGTTAAATGGAAACAGCGTTCAGGATTTGAACTCTGGTCGCTGCATTGATTTCCAACAAAATATTTCTTTAAAATAGTCCCCACGGCATTTAACAGTTATTTCAGCGAGTTTTTTTATTGGTATACGTAAAGTAAATTTGGCGACCGTAGTCGAGGGCGACCAGAAGGCTTCCTTTTCAATAGCTACAACACCAGGGTGTAGGGGATGACGCTACGCCTTTCCCTGAATTGCTCCACTTTACCCTTGATACGTACCTTATATTGATGAGTGTTAGGCAAGGAGTTATCAAGTACCATTTTTAAAGTCTTTGGTATGACACGATCTGGGATTGAAGCCAGGTCTCGCAGACCATTGGCGAACACTCTACTCACTAGCCTAAAGCTCCTCTAAACCCCCAATTTGGATACGGTGTGAAGCGATTTTAAATATAGTCAACGCTATCAATTCTTACTAACTTATTCCAGCGAGTTTTTCATTGGTATAAGCACCTCGAAACCCCCGCTTATGATACGTTGTGAGGCTACAACGTATTTAAATGCACTGCATGTCTTCAAATCTTACTTATTCCAGCGAGTTTTTCTTTGGTATAAGTAAGTAAAGTTTTCGACCGTAATCGAGGGTGACCGAAGGCTCCCTTTTCAATAGCTACTACACTGAGGTGTCGGGGAGGGCGCTACTTCTTTCTTTGGATTGCTCCATTTTACCCTCATTTTTAAAGTCTTTGGTATGACGCGACCTGACCATTGGCGAGCACTCAACCTACTAGGCAAATGAGCCGGTTTTTCTTTGGTATAAGCACCTCTAAATCACCGCTTTTGATGCTTTTCGAAGTGACATCGGTTTTTAATATACTCCACATCATTAGATCTTACCACTTAGGAAACTTTTTTAGTTTTAGAAACAAGAAAACATCCCATAACTATGTTTGGTTTTATGTCTGTTTCACTAGCACAATCCTGTTTTTCGCAAAGAATAGTTTGTTCAAAAAGTATCGAGAGTTTTGATCAAAATATACTGATAATTACCATTGCTTCGCAATTCACACAACTAAACATCATCCCATTATTATATTTATTGCTCAGCAATAAACTTGTTACCATTTAAATTTTACAGAATGGTCTATATGTGACCATACACCGCCGGCAGACCCCTACTATTTCAACCAACAAAACTACTCATGGCCATTAAAATCATCTAGTGGTTTTTCTCATCTCTGGACAGGGGTATTTCACATTCCTTTACAACACACAAAGTACACAACCAAGAGGGTGAACAAAAAGAAGAACAAATAATCACGCGCTTGGGTTAACTCCAAGCGCAAGAAGGGAGAAGTCGATGACAATTTTGTGCATTCTGTGGACTAACGCGAGCGTGTACTCGAGCGAAACTCCCACAAAGCTGACTCATTTTCTCGCTTTATTCAACCCGGCATCTTCAAAGATCTTTCTCGACCGTCAGCTTCTCCTGACTTCTATCGACTGGTCTGTTCTGCCCACTTCTCTCGACTGCTCTGTCCTGCTGACTGTCTTCTTCTGTTTTTCTCTCGAACCTTCCTCCCCTTCCGGTTTCGAGGGAGATCTTGCGCAAAAGCCCTTTCTGTGGGTTTCACGCCTAAACTGACAAAGGCATCCACTGACCTACACAGCAAATGCCCAACATCGTGTCACATATGTATACGATAAATATATAAGTAAAGTTAGCGATTTTAGTCGAGGGTGACTCGAAGGCTTCTTTTTAAATAGCTACTACACTGAAGTGTGGAGAGGGATTTAGTCAATTCCCAGTGTACCATAGCAATGATATGGCTATGTGTGAAACGTACATCCAATGTCCATAAAGAGAGAACATAGGAATCTCGAAATTCGAAAAACACGTAACGACTGGCTTTTTCATCTCTCCCCCAACACGTGTGGCACCCGCCACAAAGATCTCTGCGAGCAAGCAAAAGCCAACCGTCTTCCCCTGCGGAAGCTCTTATCTGAACTAACTGACTTTTTCAAAATCTCCCAAAATCCTCCATGCGCTTCCGGTGCGTGACGTCAATCGCACTCGCTAGCCTCCGTTTCCCATCTCGGGCTATTGTGACATCTCTGAGTGACACGTCCGCTTTGCGTGCGCGCGTGAACATCTGTGTTAATGTTGCACCTAACTAACCCATGTTCTCAGCCTAACTAAACCCAAAGGCATAAACCGAAATCCCCCGGCCATTATATTACACCAGGATTACTCCGATTTACCCTTGATCCTTTACTTATAATGCTGAGTACTAAGCAAAGTGGCATCATGTACCATTTTTTGAGTCTTTGGTATGATTCGACCTGGAATTGAACCCCGGTCTCCCGGACCATTAGCGAACATTCTACTCATTAGGCCAATAGCCGAATTATTTTGTTTTGCTTTTCAAAACCACCTACTATACAATTGAAAATAAAATAAATATATACCGTTGGAGTAAAAAAAGTGAGGTCATTTATTCGATATGCTTTATAAACAGACAACCACGGTGATGACAAGCTGTTAACATCTTGTCGAATAATCCAAATTAACCTCATTGTGTTGACGTTTAATCGCTGACTTCTTGTTCGATAACATTGAATGTGAATTCCACGGAAATTAAATTCTCGATGATGTACAGTGTAATCTAGGGTCTTTATTTCATTTAGTTAGAATATTGTATCTGTGAACTGACGCTTCGTTGCTTGAAAGTGGGAATAGTAAAAAAAAGGATAATACAAAAAGCTGCATGTGTAATATTTTGACCTTCGACCCGGCCCAAAATGCCATTCAAGGTCATGCACCGGAAGGAAGTGACACATTCTAATGGCAGTTATGAGAGGAAATCGCGTGGGCGGAAATTAGCTGATGAAATGGGACAGCTAAAAAATCCCATGATACTCTCATAGACTGACGCACCGGAAGAGAGTGACCTCTGAACTGCATGACAGTTATTTCAGCTTGATGACGATTAAACATGCGATTTAAAAGATCGAGTGGGCAATCAAGTGGGCGTTGAACTATTATATAGCTCAATCAAGACAGAAGTCAAGACAGTTGGAGTTCCAGTAGAGTTGGAGAAGGAGCTGGACGAGATGTGTTAGGCAAAACCACACCTGGCCGAAGGGGCCCTCGGGAACCCCGATGGAGTTTAGGGTCCAGAGAAGATGCTGATAAGATGCAGAAAAGAAAACATGCACCCGGCAGAATGGAACCCAGGACCTCCGGTTGAGCATCAGGAGAACAAGAAAGACACAACGTTGACGGCCATAAGTTTGGGGTCAAAATATTACAGTTTCTGTTCGGTCTCCAGCTCCCTCTCACACGCAAACACTGAGTAACCCTTTTCGAACACTTGCAATAAAGTGAGAGGTAAATATTTTTCTAAAGAAGTCTTCCTGCATCTGTTGTTCATTGCGTCGGTATGTATCCAGCATATATACGTATATTTCTGCATGAATCAGCAGATGAAAATACAACACATGTTGATTTATCATTTTCACGAGATAGCAGAAAACCAACAAAGTCTAGTTGCATTGTAAGGTACTACCCAGGCAATTTGGATTCCTGGTATTCAAACTTTGACACAGAAAATATGACTAACCCCAGGGTCATCGTCTAATCAGGCATTTGTTGTTAGCGCAAATGATTTGCAGCAGTCTAATAATAACATAAAATGAACTCTAATGTCGAAATGAACGGACGTTTTTTTTTCCTCTCCTAAAAATCGGTATCATCATCATCATCATCATCATGTATTGCCGCTAGCACAGATATCCCTGACCCTCTCTCCCCACTTCTCCCTATCGCTCATCTCCTCCGGCAGGTCTTCAGGGCTACATCCTGAATCCTCACATAGCTGCTGTATGTATGATCGAGCTGGTCGTCCTGCTTTTGCTCGGCCATATGTGGGGTCCATTGGAGTACATCACTTATGAGCTCGTCCCTGCTTCTCCAGCAGTGCCCTGCATGTCTAGTTCGTCAAACTTGGATAGTTTTCGTGATGGGAGGCAGGTGGCCGTATAGTTGGTGCCTTGTGTGGTGTTGCTGCCAGGACTTGTTCAATATTGCTCGCAACATTCTTCTGTAATTGCCGTCTAGCTTCTTCTCCAGCCGTTTTGTTAGCGTCCATGTAGTGCATCCATACATCAATATTGATACGACCGCTGGCTGGAAGAAACTGCGTTTCATTTTATCGGTCAGGTCAGATCTCCTTATGATCGATAGCTTATCGATAGCTGTCCATGCCTTCGTTGGCCGCGTGTCGATGTCTTTTTCGGTTGATGAGACACTGCTTCCTAGGTAGGTGAACTTGTCTACCAGTTTCAGAGAGGTTCCGTCTAGCGTGGAAATGTCACCTGTTTGATTATAGCACATAAATTCCGTTTTGTGTGCATTGACATAGAGGCCTATGCCAGCGACGGCTCGTTCCAAACTATGCAGTAGTGTTTCGGCTTGGTTGGGTGTATTTGCCAGTTTCGCTATGTCATCGGCGTTCTCGGCGTCGGTAATTGTTTTTGCGGGGTAGCTTCTACTTGTTTTCTTTGTCAGCTCGAAGCCGTAGTTTAAAGTAAATAAGGGAAGGGATGATTGTTATTTATCTATTTATTTACTCGAATACACCGGTCAATAATGACGGTTGAATGTTATATAAAATATTTTTCATTATCCAAATTAAAAAGATTTCAGAATCTAAAACGAATAAATCAATAAATGAAAAGTATCTTATATATCATTTTGATTAAAAAAATACAATTTTCACGCAGTAAACTTAGAATTATCTGAAAAATCAAATTATCTGTGTCATTAATAAATGGAGACTGTCTTACTTTCTCTCCCTTTCTCTCTCTTCCTTGTTGCAGTCAATGTAGGTTGAAAAGATACCTATTCAAGCAAACGAACTCAAAAACTGAAGAAACGATTCCGTTGTGACGTCAGCCTGTTTTCCCGATACTTGATTGCTTTCTTTTCTTTTCTCTTTCGATGTGGCGAGTACC
The DNA here is from genome assembly GCA_963585895.1 of Sepioteuthis lessoniana. Classification (NCBI taxonomy): domain Eukaryota; kingdom Metazoa; phylum Mollusca; class Cephalopoda; order Myopsida; family Loliginidae; genus Sepioteuthis; species Sepioteuthis lessoniana. Next base: position 102,502,304 of record OY757913.1, on the reverse strand, counting down.
AAATCAATTAAATTCTTTCTTTCTTTCTTTCTTTTTCACTTAAATTTTTTCCTTCTTTAAAGATTTCAACAAAAAACCTCAGATATCCCACCATCCGTTCTTTCTTTTTTCTTTCTTTTTTTCTCCCTTTCTTTCTTTTATTTCGTTCTTTCTTTTTCACTTTATTTTTTCTTTCTTTAAAGTTTACAACAAAAATCCTCAGAGATCTCATCATCTGTTCTTTCTTTCTTTCTTTTATTTCCTTCCTTCTTTTTCACTTTACTTTTTTCGTTCTTTACAGATTACAACAAAAATCCTCAGAGATCTCATCAACCGTTTTTCATGTATTTATTTATTTATTCTTTCACTTTATTTCTTTCTTTCTTTAAAGATTACAACAAAAATCCTCCGAGATCTCGTCATCCTTTCTTTCTTTCTTTCTTTCTTTAAATATTACAAGAAAAATCCTCCGAGATCTCGTCATCCTTTCTTTCTTTCTTTCTTTCTTTAAATATTACAAGAAAAATCCTCCGAGATCTCGTCATCCTTTCTTTCTTTCTTTCTTTCTTTCTTTCTTTCTTTAAATATTACAAGAAAAATCCTCAGAGATCTCGTCATCCTTTCTTTCTTTCTTTCTTTCTTTAAATATTACAAGAAAAAACCTCCGAGATCTCGTCATCCTTTCTTTCTTTCTTTCTTTCTTTAAATATTACAAGAAAAATCCTCCGAGATCTCGTCATCCTTTCTTTCTTTCTTTCTTTCTTTAAATATTACCAGAAAAATCCTCAGAGATCTCATCATCCTTTCTTTCTTTCTTTCTTTCTTTCTTTCTTTCTTTAAATATTACAAGAAAAATCCTCCGAGATCTCGTCATCCTTTCTTTCTTTCTTTCTTTCTTTCTTTAAATATTACAAGAAAAATCCTCCGAGATCTCGTCATCCTTTCTTTCTTTCTTTCTTTCTTTCTTTCTTTCTTTAAATATTACAAGAAAAATCCTCCGAGATCTCGTCATCCTTTCTTTCTTTCTTTCTTTCTTTAAATATTACAAGAAAAATCCTCAGAGATCTCGTCATCCTTTCTTTTTTTTTTCTTTCTTTCTTTCTTTCTTTCTTTAAATATTACAAGAAAAATCCTCAGAGATCTCATTATCCGTTCTTTCTTTCTTTCTTTCTTTCTTTCTTTAAAGATTACAAGAAAAATCCTCCGAGATCTCGTCATCCTTTCTTTTTTTTTCTTTCTTTCTTTCTTTCTTTCTTTAAATATTACAAGAAAAATCCTCAGAGATCTCATTATCCGTTCTTTCTTTCTTTCTTTCTTTCTTTCTTTAAATATTACAAGAAAAATCCTCAGAGATCTCATCGTCCGTTCTTTATTTCTTTCTTTCTTTCTTTCTTTCTTTCTTTGTTAAATACGATTACACACAAATCTACTCACTGAACGCTACCCTAGCACTTCATATTATTAGGAATTTTTTGAATCCTTTTCTTTATACATCTATCAAGTTATATATAAATTATACTAATATTTCAATTATGTACGAGTTTGTGTTTAGTATTTGTTTATATACGATCTTAAATTAATACATTAATTGCTTTATCTTTTAAAATTTGTTACTAAAATAACTGTTGGGTATCCATCTGCCATATATAGCAGTAGCTACTAATACCAGGGCAGACTAGAAGTTGAAGAGCAGCTTCTTATAGGAATAGTATAAGAGCGTTGGAGTCTGGAGATCGCAGTAGATCACCTTACTTGCTACCGTAATAACCGAAGCCAATACTATTGTTGGACTATATCTTTATTCTGAACTCACTAATCCTATGTTATTGTTTACTAATAATCTCTATCGTATATACTTTTTTCCTGAGAATATATATCTATTTCATCTCATATCGTGGTTTGTCCTTTATTTAATATTACAAGCGTTCACTAACCAGAACGCAACAATACCCAAATTAAAATCAACTATATCATTGTTTAATTACTCTTTTGGTGCAAATGACCAAGATGAATTCATTAATTTATTTGTTTATTTATGATTTAATGTTATACATAGTGGGTCAAAATGATCCGTCATTTTATAAACGTTGTCATAATGAAAGTGCAATGCTGGCCGTCCAATCTATATGGGTAACCTAAAACGAAACGAAACAAAATGGCATCTTATGTATATTTAGAAAATAAAACCACTTTTTCATTATTTATTCTAATTTTTTTTTTAAACCAACAGCTTTGGTTTGGTTGTAATTTAAAGCATATAAACCATTGTTGGTTATTTTTTACCAAATCCTGTTTTTACGAATATATTGAATATATGATTTCTAAACACATTTTATAGATACTTACACATAAATTATCAAACAGTTCTATTTTTACAATTCAATTTGGCAAAAGGCATTCGTTTGCACTCAGTTTAAGTATCAAACAATTCTATTTGACCTATAGAGTTGACCCTATCAGGTGCTATCACTCCATGCCGAGTGGACCTGAGATCGATTGGAATTAAGAAGAACTCCGCATTCCCCAAATCTCCCAAACTGGAGCCTCACCATCTGATTGTTTCATTTAATATCCAGGACACTTGTTAGAGGAGGTTATCCCTCAGCAGAGATGCAGTCGGAGTATTCTACTGCCCGAACCCACTGGGCTAGTTACAGAAGTGGAAAGAACATTTCAAGAATCTGCATGACAAACTTGAATTCACTGACATATTTATTCTAAAAAAATAAGAATAGCACAGGTAGACATCAATCAAGAACAAGTTATGGAGGAAGACCTTAATGTACAACTGTTAGGAATTAGAATAAGAAAAGTTGCTTGCCTCGAAGAAATACGTCCTGATGAATGGAAGACCATGAAATTTGATGTTATACTTCTTCCATTATGTGAAGCTGTTTATTAACAAAACACAAGAAAGAAATAGAGAAAAGACTGAATCTTCTCTTTCTTCAAGAACGTTGGCCTCGGAATCACAACGAACTACGGAGGCATAATTGTAAATGCCAAAGCTGCTAAGGTTTATAATGCTCTGCTTCTCAACCAGATCAAACCTAATATAAGGGACAATTCTTTGGAAAAATCAAAGCAGTTTCGTTGGTTGGTTGGTTGGTTGGATTTAATGGCATATCAACCTCTATAGGTTATTTAGAGCCAGAGCTTTTTTACACATATATTATGTATATGATTTGTAAATGCAAATTTTTAGGTTGGTGATGGTTGGGTTTTATGGCAAACTAACCTCTAAAGGGTCATTGAGTGTCAAATTCTGATATGTATGTGTGTGTGTATATATAAATGTCAAAGCCTTTTGTTTACATAAACTTGATGGTCGAAGGTGTTAGTAACATAATTCATATCTTTAATAGGAGACCAATTGTTTTTACGATGTTGATTATGTTTTTGAGAGCAATTTTTTAAATAGTTCCTTCATAATGTTCGCCTTATAAAACTTTTTCCTGGTGTGGTTGAGTTTTGTGCATTCTATCAAAATGTACTTGATTGAGTATTGGTTTCCACATGGACATTTTCGGTGAGGCTCTTCTTTAAGAATGAAGGAGTGGCTCAGTTGAATGTGTCCAATGCGTAATCGGGTAAGGGTAGTTTCTTCTCTTCTGGTATTATTAGGATCCAGCTTCCTTTCTTTTAAAATTGGTTGTATATTTAAGAGCTTTTAAGGGGAGTTTCATCCCATAATTGTTGCCATTTTTTGGTTTCTATTTTTTTGATTTTAGGTTTGAGGTCAGTTTAAGCAGTTTCGGAGAAATCGATGTACAACTTCAACTTTTCTGACTATCCTAGGAATCATCGAAGGAATATGGACAAAAACACCCGTGGCAACACTCTAACTCTTTGATTTCTCCAAGACAGTTGATCCTATACACAGAGGAAAAATGGAGCAAATACTACTAGAATACTGATCTAATAAAAGAAAATGGCTTTACACTAAAAAAAAAAAAAGCAAGAACCACACCATGTAGATGATCTAGCGCTTCTTGTAAACAGATCTGCTCCAGCTGGACCCAAAGTGCATAGCCTAGAGCAAGCAATAGGAAGAATAGGCTTAAACTAGAAAACAAAGAAAAAAAGTTCATGCATGTTAAACAAGAAAGAGATATCCCCACTCAAAGTAGAAGGCTCCTAAAATTAGTAGATACCTCCACCATGGACGCTAACAAAACGCATGGAGAAAAAAGTAGATAGGAAAAACAAAAGAATACTGCGTTTTGTCTTGAAAAAACCCTGTACGCAACACCTCAGAAAACTGTGGCTGTACGACCACTTACCTTCCATCGTAAAAAATCTAATTTTAGACGAACAAGACATACTTGATATTACCGGAGAATCAACAATGAATTCATAAGTGACCTTCTTCTATGTACAGCTACACTACACATGGACACGCCAGATTTGGTTGGTTGGTTGGTTGGTTTTATGCCATATCAACCTTTATTGTTTACTTGATGCCAAATCAATTTTGATAGAAATTAACACTTCTATTTCAAACAATTCAGTTTAACATAAGTACACAGTTTCAATATATTTACTTTAGTCAATCAGTTCTATTTCAAACAATTCAGTTTATTATACGTACGCATCTTATATGTCAAAACAGTTCTATTTCAAGCAGTTCAGTTCAGCATAAGTACATTGTTTATTGAGCAAAACTGTACTATTTTAAGTTATTCAGTTTAGCAACATTACGCCTTTTAGCTCTATTTGAGCCATAGATAGGACCCAATAAGGTGTTACCATTCCGGGATAGAGTGGACCTGGGAGTGATGGCAATGAAGGGGTACTCCGCATTCCCTAAAGCTCCAGCATTACTGGAACTTTCAGATTGTTTAGTGCCATATCTAAGACACTCGGTGGGGCGGGGGGGCGTTATCCCTCTGCAGAGATGCAGTAGATGTATTTTACAGCCCCAGCCGACTGGTCAAGCGTCAGAGTTGGCTGACTACAAAGTGCAGAATCCAAATGTAGTTTGGAAGACCTGCTTGGAGCGATGGATGATCGGGACTCAGAGAGAAAAAGTGAGACAGGGAAATCCGTGTAGTCAGTGCGACTTGATCCTATTTACCCAACCCCTCCGCTCGGGCAGGATATGACACAAGGTCAATTTCTAAGCGGAGTTTTACAGGTTTGAATTCAGAGTTTTCCTTCTCCTAGACTAGTTGCCTCACCAAGGCTGAAGAACCCAGTCTGTCCTACTATTTACCCATAGCTGGAGGGAAAGTAATTGGATTCATACTTTTCCCAAGGGTATTAGTGCTATGTGAAATGCAATCAGCCTCGTCCAGGAATTGAACTCGTGTCGCCGTGTATATTTCCTACGACAATAACAATTACACCACGGGCACCTCAGTGCGACTTGATGATGATATATAACACACACACACATACACACACACACACACACACACACACACAAAAATTAAATCTTTGCAATCTTAACATTCTGATCAAGGCAACGAATATCTTTGTGTTCAGAAAGAAGAAAATATATATGATACGGAAGAATCTCGAGGGGAATCTCCGTGGTGGAGTGACAAACGTAGTGGACTGCGTCATTGTAGTAAACGAATTTGAACTCCAGTCGCACTATTATGTTCACTTTTGAACGAATACCCTTGGGAAAGTCATGAAACCCTCTTATCCACCCAGCAATGAGTTAAATATAATCACTAATGCTCTTCAACAAAGATGTGTGTGGCATGAAATAAACCACGAAGCTTGATATGCTATTGAGCAAAGAAACCACACCAACGGTAACATCTGCCATAGATTCATTTTGCTAAAAGCTACAAGAGAACATAATTCCAATAAAAATGAATTTGTTATATAATTAAGGAATGATTTTTTTTTAATTTTAATCATTTTTCTCTAATTATATTTTATAATTCAGTTTGGTTAGGCTTTGAACTATTCGACTCTTAGTCCAGATGCACAGACATTGGGTACAATTTACGCTCGTGCGCAAAGGATATGACAATCACAATTGTCATAATAAACCCTCGATAGGAAATGGGCTGGAGTGTGAATACCCGGAAGCGATGGTTCTGAGAATTTGAAGCTTTTGAAAAAGAGTCAGTTGGGATTTGACTTTGAGCCATGTAGGAAGACAGTTGGGTTGTCTGCCATTGAGGCCGTCAGTTGAAGTTGGGGTCCGACAATTATGTTCAACACCATGGTCGGATCCAGTTGAGTTCCGACCATAGTGTTGAGAAATTGAGATTGGACCACGAGATGTGCCGAACGTTGGAGCCTTGTTAGCATAGTATGATACGAAAGACTTTTAAGAATTGTCTCTCTCCCCGCGTCGAAGAACCGAAGTCAGAAATTAATAAACGGTCCGTACCAGAAAAACAGAGTGCGCCTATTGTGTTTTATAGTTCCCTGTATTTGCATTTGTTTATGTACGGTTGTTATTGATGTTATTATGATTATGGCTACGCGTGGTATGCAACAAATTTCTGTTGGGAATAAAATAACATGAAATAAGTAAATTTCTTTTGAAGATTAGAATAATTCAGCAAGTTTTGGTTATTGGTTGTTTTTTGGAGGGGGCGCATATTTTATTCTTAGTAAAATTTCTCAACTAATAATTTTTTTAAAGATTGAGGGAAATTTTTGGTGTTGAAATAATTGAGAATATTTCGAATAGTGTGAATATTTTATGAGAATTTTTCTTAGCAAGCAAAAAAAAAATAAAAATAAAAATCAAATCCAGAAAATTCCGCTCCACAATGTATATAGCAAAGTTAGATTAAATCTATAAATGGAAAAAAAAAGGCACATTCATTTTTTCCTCTAATGATGTTGGACTATTCCCGAAACATGTTAATCAGATTTTCAAAACTGATTTCTTCATTCTCATAAAGTTAGATTTCCTTCCAACACTTATCTTTTATTTAAATAAAAAGTCAATTCTATTCCGAACCAAACACACCAGGAATTTACTATTTCTAAAAGGAAAATTATTCAGTTAAAACGAATACTGTTGCATATTATTTATGACCAATCTCTACCCTATTGAAACTTTGCACCTAAAATTGAAGTTGATGAGATATATGCTGAAGAAATATCCTTTATCTTGGTTAGAGCGTGAATGCTGTAGAATTCTAGATAAATATTACCTAATCATACTCGTTTTGATCGTATAATATACAATAGTTATAAAATTACCCTGCTATCATTCCTGAAGAAAAATATTAACATTTTATCTATCTGTCTATTTATCTATTAATATCTCTATATATTTTTGGAGACGGAGATAGGTTTGTGTGTTTGGCTGTGCAGAATAACTACTCAAGTCTTCAGATTATATACATTTCGGCCGAGGGGAAGTCTCTGCGGAGTAATGGCTAAAGTACTAAACTGCGACATTGAAATAAACGAATTCGAGCTTCAGTCGGGCTGTGACGTTCACTTACAGGCTAATACCCAAAAGAAAAGAATAAGCCCCCTTATCTTTTATCAGTTCTGTGTTAAATAGTTGCACTGCTGTTCTTTGACAAGAGAGCTTTGGCATTATGTAACACGCGATGGTTGATATTCCAAGAAAACAAAGAAAACACACCATACAACTACGGCCTGTGTATTTTATCTATTACCGTCTGCTGAAAATATTCATTTTGCTCTTGGTGTTACATTCTTGGATTATATTTAGGAAGATATTTTGTCAATAGATTAGTTCTATTTAAAATTGTGGGTCTGTGGATTATGCAAGTTTTATGCTACTAATGGTTGTATCAATTGATTTTAGCCTCGGGATTTGATTTCCATTTTTGTCTGGATTATACCTTATTACTGAGATCGATAGATTATATCTAATTAGAATGATATTGAGAATCTCTCAGAAACAGAATTAATTAATATTAAGCATAATTTGTGTCTTAATTTGTACAGGGTCAAAAATTAGAGGATTAGGTATTGTATCTATCGTTGAAGAACGTGTTTGTCTGAAAATTAGTTACTTTTATTTGCCAGCAGTAGTCGTTAAGCAACCATCGTATTTAACTGCTAAAAAATATTTTCAGATTCATCTTTATTGATTTCAGCGACAAATTTAAACTTGGTTTATTCATAGAACTATCAATGCTACAACGTTAACAAAAGGTTGAATGTGATATTTGAAGATTAGGTTTTCAGTAGTAGTTTGTAGTTAAATATATATTCACTTCCAGTTATCCTGGGGTTTGAGGCAATGCGGTGCACCCCTTAACTGCCATTGCTCCCAGGACCACTCTGTCCCGGAGTGGTAGCACCTGATAAGGGTCCTATCTATGGTTTAAATAGAATTATACCATGCTTCACAATATTGATTATTGCATTTAAACTGCGTATTTATGTTAAATTGAATTGTTTAATATAGAAATGTTTTGACATTTAACAGTGTGTAAACTAAATTTGTACTTATACTAAATTGAAATAGAACTGCTTGACTAAACTCAATAGCTTGAAATATAACTATTTTCATAAAAATGGATTCGACGTTAAATAACCTATAAAGGTTGATATGCCATAAAACACAACCAACCAACTGACCATGTATTTTCATTTGTTGGTAAATATGTGTATATCTAATTTTTTAGAAATGATATGGCCAGCAAACAATTCGGATCTAAATCCAATTGAAAAAGTAGTGTCGAAACTTAAAAGAAAAAAGTTCTATGAGAAGGGTCTATCCATCAAAGAACTATTAACTGCCTTTCTGAAATTTTTTACCCAAGAAGAAATATTGTTTTGAATTAATTAAATCCTGGCAAGAAAACATGAAGGTTGACGTAAAAGCTCGAAGAAATTATTGATTTTAGTTTTTTGGGTTTTTTATAAATATTTGCTTATATGATATTTTCTTCTGCCAGATTTGATAAAAATTAAGGTAGCACAGTCAGTTGAGACTGTAGAATATACCGACTGCATCTCTGCAATGGGGTAAGACTTCCCCAATGAATGTCCTCGATAGGACACTAAATAATCTAATGGTGAGGCTCCAGTAATTCTTGTGCTTTGGGGAATGCAAAATACTCCTTTTTTCCCTTGCTCCCTGGCTCACTCTGGCCAGGAGTGGTAGCACCCGATAGGACCCTATATATGGGTCAAATAAAACTAAACTCTGTACTCATGCTAAACTGCATTGTTTGAAATATATCTACTTTGACATTTAATCTTTGAACAGATGCTAAACTAAATTTACTACAAGGGGACACGCAAGCTCCATACCTCTTTATCATTTGTCTAGACTACGTACTTAGAACATCGATTGACAAAATCAGAGAGAACGGCTTCGAGCTGACAAAGAAAAGAAGCAGAAGGTACCCCGCAAAAACAATTACCGACGCCGACTACGCCGATGACATAGCGATACTGGCAAATACACCCAACTAAGCCGAAAAACTACTGCATAGATTGGAACGAGCAGCCACAGGCATAGGCCTCTATGTCAAAGCACACAAAACGGAATATATGTGCTATAATCAAACAGGTGACATTTCCACTCTAGACGGAACCCCTCTTAAACTGGTAGACAAATTCACTTCCCTAGGAAGCAGCGTCGAATCAGCCGAAAAGGACATCGACACTAGGTTAACGAAAGCATGGACAGCTATCTATAGGCTATCGATTATATGGAAATAAAACTTAACCGATAAAATGAAACGTGGTTTCTTCCAGGCTGCAGTCGGGTCGATACTGCTATATGGATGCACTACTTGGACGCTGACTAAACGGCTCGAGAAGAAGCTAGACGGCAATTATACAAGAAGGTTGAGAGCAATATTGAACAAGTCCTGGCTGCAACACCCCAGAAGACACAATCTGTACGGCCACCTGCCTCCTATCACGAAAACTATTCAGGTTAGACGAACCAGACATGCAGGACACTGCTGGAGAAGCAGGGACGAACTCATAAGTGATGTACTCTAATGGACCCCACACATGGCCGTGCAAAAGCAGGACGACCAGCACGAACATACATTCAGCAACTAAGTGAGGATACGGGATGTTGTCCAGAAGACCTGCCTGAGGCGATGAACGATAGGGAAAATTGGCGAGAGAGGGTCAGGGATATCCATGCTACCAGCACGATATGATGATGATTATGATGATGACATTTAACTGTATGTAAACAAAAAAACTGTACTGATGCTAAACTGAATTGTTCGAAATAAAACTGTTTATATGTATCAATATGGATATGGCATAAAAAAAACTTCATTGGTTGATATGCCATAAAACCAAACCAAAATAGGTTTGGTTGGCTTCTTTAATCAATGGCATATCAATCTTCGTGGAAAATTTAATGCCAAAGCTATTCTTGTAGAAGAACAACAGTAATACAATGTAACCCATTGCGGGTGGGATAAAAGGGTACATACCTAACCCAAGGGTGTTATTACGAAAGTGAACGCAATGGCGAGACTGGAGCTCGAATTCACATACTTAGAGGCCACGGTCCAGTACGTCATGAGGAATCATCATCATCATCATGTTGTGCCGCTAGCACAGGTATATCTGATCCTCTCTCGCCACTTCTCCTTATCGTTCATCGACTCTGGCATTTTCTTCAGGGCTACATCCCGTATCCCACATAGCTGCTGTAGGTATGTTCGAGCAGGTCGTCCTGCTTTTGCTCGGCCATATGTGGGGGTCCATAGGAGTACATCACTTATGAGCTCGTCCCTGCTTCTCCAGCAGTGTCCTGCATGTCTGGTTCGTCTAACTTGGATAGTTTTCGTGATGGGGGCAGGTGGCCGTGTAGTTTGTGCCATTTGGGGTGTTGCCGCCAGGACTTGTTCAATATTGCTCGCAGCATTCTTGTGTAATTGCCGTCTAGTTTCTTCTCCAGCCGTTTTGTTATCGTCCAAGTAGTGCGTCCATATAGCAGTATCGACACAACCGCTGCCGGGAAGAAACTGCGTTTCTTTTTATCGGTCAGGTCTGATTTCCATATGATCGATAGTCTATCGATAGATGTCCATGCCTTCGTTGGCCGCCTGTCGATGTCTTTTTCGGTTGATGAGACACTGCTTCCTAGGTAGGTGAATGTATCAACCAGTTTTAGAGATTCCGTCTAGTGTGGAAATGTCACCTGTTTGATTAAAGCCCATATATTCAGTTTTATGTGTATTGACAAGGAGGCCGATGCATGTGGCAGCTCGTTCCAAACTATGCAGTAGTGTTTTCATGAGGTATAACCCCTAGAAAAAAAATTATATTAATTTCAATAATTTAATCTTCTTTGGCTGAGGCCTATTTTATGAACCCACGTTGTTTAATATTAAATGCAAAAACGGTTTTGCGACTTACTGTTAGTAGTTTATTTACTGCCAAAACCAAAACAAAACATCTAATGTGTTTATCCTATAAACTTTTCCAGCTTTAGTATATCACTAAAAATTGCACCGTTCTCTTCGATCAGGAGCAGTAAAGAGTATTTACGATAGTGCAATTATCCTATAAAAACTGACTGTAATATCGTGTGTAGATTGTAAATGAATTAAATCGAACAAGAAATATTGTTCAATACCTTTTATTCTATTCAATTTCTTTTATAGAGTTCATTCGTGTGATATGTTTTTGAGTGTTTTTCCTTTAATCTATGAAAACATAAGAAAACAAAAAACACACAAAAAAACCTCATTTGAATATTTGTCCAACCCAAAAATACGTAAATAAATTAGATATTTATAAATGTCTTCTCTGAATTAATATAAAACATTTTATTAATTTATTTTGATATTTCTGTTTTTAATCGTTTGATTTATCTTAATTTTATTTTCATTTCCCGTATTGACAAATAGACAATTTTCAGACTTTAAAAGATTTCGACATTTAATAATACATCAAAGATTGAAACGAACTTGTTTTATTTTAATGAATTTGTTTTTCGCGTTTATTTATTTATTCGGATTGGAGTGATTTGTTGTTAATTACCAATATAACGAAGCCTGCAGTATTATTTTTTATTCATCTACTTATTTTTGAATCGGTTTAATTATCGTAAATACTAATACCACTATTAGATTAATCTGTTTAATTATTAATGATGCATATTTTTAGAAATTGTGCTTTCGTCCAATGAAAGCCTCTATTTCAAACAAACTCAAAGTCATCACCCATCAATCAAATTGGATAATATAAAGAGTTTTTTTTACATGGTTTTTAATTACTCTACACTGATTTCTAAGGGGAAAGACCTCGCAGCGTTGTGGCTAACGTGCTGTATTGCTAAATCGTAGTAAGCGAGTTCAAACTCCAGTCAAACTTCCACTTTCAATTTCGGATTAAAAACCTTCGGAAAAGTATCATCATCATCATCATCATGTCGTTCGGCCAGCACGGTTATCCATGACCCTCTCTCTCCACGTCTCCCTATCATTCATCGCCTCTGGCAGGTCTTCAGAGTTACATCCCGTATCATCACATTGCTGCTGTATTTATGTTCGAGCTGGTCGTCCTGCTTTTGATTGGCCATATGCGGGGGTCCACAGGAGTACATCACTTACGAGCTCGTCCTTGCTTCTCCAGCAGTGTCAGGCATGTCTGGTTCGTCTAGATTGTATAGTTTTCGTAATAGGTGGGAGGTGACCGTATAGCTGGTGCATTGTGGGGTGTTGCTGCCAGGAATTTTTCAATATTGCTCTCAACCTTCTTGTATAATTGCCGTCTAGCTTCTTCTCCACCCGTTAGTCAGCAGCCTGGAAGAAACCACGTTTCATTTTATCGGTCAGGTTTGATTTCCATATGATCGAAAGCCTATCGATAGCTGTCCATGCTTTCGTTAGCCGTGTGTCGATGTCTTTTTCGGTTGATGATACGCTGCTTCCTAGGTAGGTGAATTTGTCAACCAGTTTCAGAGAGGTTCCGTCTAGTGTGGAAAAACATCACATGTCTTTTTGACTCTGTGGAAAGATCTCTAGAGGTACGGAAAAAATATTTATTATCTATATCTTACTGTCTGAACTTTACCCTAAAAAATCAATAAGCCATTTTCTGGCTGGAGTATTGGTCAAGGAAAAAGATAAGATACAGCGTAAGAAAAGAGAAGCTAATATATATATATATATATATATATATATATATATATATATATATATATATCGAGGGAGAGAGAAGGAGAGAGATAGAACGAAATTGTAGATTTTGGTAAACCTGACAAGAATCCACCTGTCTTGTTGAATCTCTGTTAAAATCCGATACACTTGATCGGACCTAGCCTTGACCATCTACGTAGATGGTCACAGCCAAAACCAAAAACCCCTAAGACCATCAGTTAAGCCTATATCAATTTCCCTCTCTGCCCGTGGTGTAATTGTTATCATCACAGGAATTGGACACGGTGACTCGAGTTCAAATCTTGGACGAGACTGATTGCATTTCACATAGCACTAATACCCTTGGGAAAGGTATGAATCCAATTATTCTCCCCCCAGCTATGGGTAAATAGTAGGACAGACTAGGTTCTTCAGCCTTGGTGAGGCAACTAGTCTAGGAGAAGGAAAACTCTGAATTCAAACCTGTCAAACTCCGCTTAAAAAATTGACCTTGTGTCATATCCTGCCCGAGCGGAGGGGTTGGTAAATAGGATCAATTTCCCTCTCTGTTCGTTCTTTATCTGTCTCTTGTCTTTAGACCCTTTCCATCTCTTTTTGTATTTTTTATATTTTCATCGTTATTTTATGTATTTACTCAATTGTAGAAAAACTAAAATAAATTAGTTCAGAGAAGTTCTTCTTTGAATAAAGAACAAAATATTACTGCTAAACCCGTTGTGTGTATTTAATTTATCCACTTTTTTATATTTATATATAGAGAGAGAGAGCGTATAAATAGAAAAGCAAAGTGCTCCAAATGTTATGAATTTATTATGAAGGAAAGTTAAAGTTAAAACATTTCGGTTTTAGTAAAGATTAAAATGATGAAAACATCAAATCGTTGTTCTATCAACATTTGTTTCACCATTTTAAAGTCGTAATAAATGTTTACTAAAAAAAACCAGAAACATTTTAACTTTGAATATCCTTAATAATAAATTCATAAATTTTAGATTACGCCGTTTTTCTATTTCCACACACACACACACACATATACATATATATATATATATATATATATATGTGTGTGTGTGAGAGAGAGAGAGAGAGAGAGAGAGAGAGAGAGTGTGTGTGGGTGTGTGTGTGTAATTCGGCAGTAGTCCTTCATTTAAGCAGGATAAAGACACGTCAATATAATTTTATTAGGATCCTTCCAAGTTTCCTAACAAGTGCTTTGGTTTTAGGTTGGAGTTGGTTAATGAATTTACCGAAATTGTCCCGACAGCATTTGGACCCTTCGTAAGCTGTCACCAGGGGTTTTGCAAATGTAAAGAAAGGCTTTTTAAAAAGTTTTTGTTTTTTTTTAATTGCAAAAACATTCCATAAACTTATCGTTGAATTAAACTGAGATTCTAATAACAACAGATTTAAAACAAAAGGCTATCGACGGATATAGAATATTTTTTCAATAGAAAAGCCAGTAAAGTAAAGTTGATGACCGTAATCGAGGGCAACAAGAAGGCTCCCTTTTAAATAGCTACTACACCGAGGTGTAAGGGAGGGCGCTATTCATTTCCTTGGATTGCTCCACTTTACGCTTGATACGTACCTTATATTGCTGAGTGTTAAGCAAGGAGGTATCAGGTATCATTTTTGGTGTGACATGACCTCGGATTAAACCCAGGTCTCCCGGACCATTGGCGAATACTCAACCCTCTAGGCCAATGAGCTAATTCATTAGGAGAAAAGTATGTTTTTCAAACTGTTTTTTCATTTTGTTAATAACTTAAATAGAAATAAAGAATAAATTCAATTCAAAACATTGTCGCAATTATCAAAATTAATTCTATTAGCTATAGGCTTTTTTATTTTGTTTTATACGTAGGGCTACTAAGATTTGTAGTCGCGACTTGTTAATTTCATGTGCTATTATAATAGTGTTTTGAATCAGAAATTTTCAGTATTTTGATCTGGGGAGGAAGTGGCATTTAAGATGTATGGTGATAGAACAAGAATCATTAAGATGCGCTGTAAGACATATTGAAAAAAGCCATTCTTTAATTTGGAGAACTGATGATGGTCGAGAATGGGTCCGAAAGCTTTCAGGACAATTTCGATTTATTCTTCACCAATTCCAACTTAAAACCAAAGCACTTGCGAGGAAACATCAAAGGAACCGAATAAAATTATATTAACAACACCTTTATTAATTAATCAAACCTGCATATATATATATATATATATATATATATTTATAACATCACCGCAACAATCAGGATGAGATACATGGTAACCTTTCAAGATGAGTGTAACAGATTGGAACTGAGAGTTTTCTTTTTCCAAAAGTGGTTGCCATATCCCGGTTAAAGAGCTCATTGTGCCTTACTATTTATTCTACGTTGGAGCGAGAATAGTTGGAACCAACCATACTTTTCTCAACGGTATTAGCGCAATGGGAGATGTAATCAGTCTAATAGACAATTTGAACTCGGGATTCAATGCCCAATACCGTCGAAAATAGCCTTTAAAACAGTAGTCCCTCCATCCTATGCACTTTTACTTATTTTCACAACCATCTTGTAAATCATATATATATATATATATATATATATATATGTATATGTATATATATATATGCAGCCGCTGTGTCAATTCTAATATGCAACATATGAACGCTGATGAAATATATGGATAAAAAATAGACGGGAACTGCACAAAAATGCTTCGAGCTATATAGGACAAATTCTGAAAGCAACATCCCACGAAACAAATGTTGTACGGCTACCTACTTCCTATCTCTGAAAACATCAAAGTAAGATGAAAAAGACATGCAGGACACTGCTAGAAAAGCAAGTGACATTTTCCAATGGACCCCTTCACATGCACGTGACAGTTTTTACCAAGCAGTAACAACTTACAAGAGCTCTATACGGACAGAGGATGTAGTCTTGGGGACTTGCCGGGAGCGATGGATAATAGGAATGAATATATATATATATATATATAGTAATACAAAATGCAAAAGATATGCCTGTCTATATGCATAGTAATAAATGTGTGTATGTCTTACTGTGTGGGTATATATATATATATATATATATATATATACTTACCAAGAATAATTACTTATATCTTTGTGTAACTGTGAGTTTAAATAGGTAATATATAAACATAACAAGACAATCTCTCTCTTTCTCTCTCTCTCTCTCTCTCTATATATATATATATATGCACATACTCTCACACGAACTCTGCACAAAACCCCTCCACTCATCTACACACGTGTTCATATGCGGACTCACAAATATATGAATTTAAAAAAATTATTTTTCAAAGTTATTTATGGGTCGATTTAATTTACGTTTGGAAAGATATATGCAATGGTGAAATCTCTCTTACTTTTCAATTAGATTAATCGTCAGTCTTTCATGTATTTTTTTAATTCCCACATACAATTTGATTAAATTGACAGGTTGATAAACTCTGCAAAAATCTCCAAATTTATACAGTCAAAATACATGCCAATATTTCACTCCAAACTTCAAACAGTCATAAATACAATTACTTCATGCCAGCTAGTCTGTGTGTTCTTGCGGGCAGCGGCAGCCCTGTGGTAAATGCACCGGGTTAGACATTTGGAGGTTCGAGATTAAGGGTTTCTACCAACAATGATTGTACAATCATCATGAAACTTAAAAAATTAAGACTGGAGATATTACTAAGGATTCTCTAAAAGTTGTTTTATCTTTAATTCAATTCTCTTTGATTCAACAGAATCAGCAACTTATACATTAAGCAGAATAATACTTTTCGATACAGCAAGACAGAAATGAATGAAACGTTCATTTACTTCAAAATTAGGGGTGATTTCAAGAAGTATCGAGACTGCAGTTGTATTTACCAAGATGGAAATGGCTGAAACGTTCATTTTCTTCAAAAATAAGGTGTTTCAGAGAAGTATCAAGATTGAAGAGGTATTTACCAGAAGTGAAATGAAGAATAAATGATATGTTAATTAACTTTGGAATATTCTCACTGGTATTCAAAATCCATATTTCAGGAAGTTTTCTATCGGCTAAACCATCTCATTTGACATAATACGCATTCATATTTCTTTTAACGTCATAAACATCCTCCAAACATAGTATAAAAAAAAGTTTCCGTAATATATATATATATATATATAATGAGAGATATGATATGATGATTATTTTAAAGTAGTAAAAAAGGAAGAAGACGCCTCTTGTGCTCATTTTCATTTTCTTCATTGTTTCCAGTAGTTGCTCCAGATGATGGTCTGTGGTAAAAGTTTCAAGAAAAATATCAGTCAACTTCATGTCTTTTTCACGGAGTTATTTGCATAATTCCCTAATAGTTTGGTATGTTACTGCTATCGAGTTGGGTACTGGAAAATTCCAGGGACGCCTATAAGATTCCAATTGTATTCTTCATCGCAACCGGTTATCTCTCTTCGAATTCACCCGGTAAAAATCCCGACTGTGACCCTTTGGCGAAGAATTGTTCAACTCAACTGGCGGGAAACGGATCTCATCCTTTGGGGCGGGACCAGCTTTTATATCCATCGCCAGGCATTAAAGTTCTCAAGAATCTTCTAGATAATTCAACAACATTCGAGAAAAAGGAAATTCCTTCTTTCCTGTTTCTTTGTTCTCTTTTCCGCAGGTAGTCTCACGCTTAGTTAGAGTCACGGGGTCATCTCGTTCAATCTCTAAAATCGGTGCCAATATGACTTGGCCAGGATATATTGCACCGATAATATTTCTGGTGTGTGAGGGGTCAAATAACAAAGGCGTTTTATTCGGGGAATATTAAAACTCACCAGAGCCCGCAAGAAAAAGATTGCTCATAAAAATCTTTCTTTTAAAACAAAATACTATATATATATATATATATATAACTTTTAAGTATGCATATTTAAAATGTTTATTTATGATGAATTTTCTTTCCGCTAAATAGCTGTATATATTATCAAAAGACAGACACTTCGTTGTATTATAACTATTTAGTGTGGTCAGACACCTTTGTTGCTTTAAGCTGGGATTAAACCTGCCTAATTTTACGTCAGGTCGAAAACTTACTGGTCGGCCCTTTCGGCGACCTACGACAGCACAAGAATTTAACGCATTTTTTATTACCTTTCGTTTGTTTACATTTTACGCTATCGGATACTGTAGTGCTCTATTCGTTAGAAGAGCTTTGTACAACGCCTTTAATTCCTTCGCCAGAGTGCTCATTTTTTGCTTGTTAAAATAAAATTCATCCAAATGCCCCATTACACTACAAGTAGAGAATTTATCCTTAATTTCTAAAACAGACAACCAAAATTCAAATGAATCGTGTAATAACTGTTTATTCATTGTAAAAGCGAAAAACCTCAAAAATCATCAGCCATATTAATTCATTGTAAAAGTTAAAATATCAGAAATCAATGATCATCTTAATGCATTTTAATTACTAAAATCCTATAATATCATTGGTCAAGTTAATTTGTTGAAAAAGTTAAAAATCTCTAAAATCATTGATAATATTAATTCATTGTATAAGTTAAAAATCTATAAATTCATTGATCAAGTCAATTAATTGTAAAAGCTAAAATATCTATAAGAATCGATCCAGTTTATTCATTGTGAAAGCTTAAAAACTTTTAAAATCAATGATAAGGGTAATTCATTTCAAAAGCTTAAAATCCTGTAAAATCATAGATCATGACAATTGATTTTAAATGTTCAACTGCTGTATAATCAACAATCATATATATCATTGTAAAAGTTTAAAACTAGTAAAATCATTCGTCTTTTTTTATTCAAACATCTAATGTTTATATGTGAAAACATTTTTTCTGGGCTTTGAACATGCAAAAGGTAGGTTATGATAATCTGGTGTATGGCACTGTATATGATTTATATAAAATTGAATTAAACTTTATAAGGTCGAAAATCAACAAAAACAGAAGTTAAAATAGAAACTTCACTGTTTTTTTTTAACGAAACATTCTGGGTTTGGTTTGGTTTGGTTTCTTTGTTTAATGGTATATCAACCCTCGTTGGCTGTTTCATGTCAAACCCTTATATAAAAATAGCAGTGTTTAACCCATTACTATTTAACCCGTAGATAAAAGGATAAGGTGGCTCTGTACGTTTCCAGAGGGTATTATTCCGAAAATGAATGCAACTGGAGTTCGAACTCACTTATTACAATTCTGCAGTTCAGCGCCTTAACCATTACACCACGAGGACCCCGAAACATACTTGAAACATACACAAACACACAAATATATTAAAAACTTATAAAATCATTTATTTTTGTTATTAAAAGATCTAATGTTTGTATATGCAAGCATTGTTCAGAGTTATGAATTTGAAAATTACTAGGTTATGATAGACCGGTGTATTGCACTGTACACGGTTTTATATAAAACTGAATTTAAATTTGTAAGATCTAAATCAGCAAAAACATTTAGCTAAAACAGAAACTCCTCTGGTTTTTAATGTAATATTCTTGAGACATACACAAACAGGAATATATATATATATATATATATATATATATATATAACGACCATATCTTGACAGATGATAGCTATCTTTAGCACCAAAATTACTACTCGAATATCCTGATTAATAACAAATTCAACCTGTGAAATATGCATAAGGTGATAAACTTTAAAGATATCTGTATATCATTGGGTTATAGTAACAGACTCTTCTACGGCACTTATGTCACTCTCTGATTCGACGTAGCTACAGCCCCGTGACAAGGACAGCATGATAACATGTGACTAAGGGAATTGCTGGTTTTATTTCAGAGTTCCTTCTTAGATTTTTCTCATTAGAATATCCCTAAAAATCAGCAGGGGTTCGGTTCTGGAGCTTCTTTCCCCTGGATTGATTTTGAACTGGAAGCGTTGCCTTGACTATGGTTTTTTTAGACTGGATCTCTGTCTATCTCACAATATATGTACAAAAGTAACTTGACCGACCGTAGTGATGTGTAACCGAAAAAAACTTTTTCAATAGTAGAGAGTACTAAACCTTTCCCTTGATTACTCCACACACACATGTTTGTAGCTTATAATGCTGAGTGTTAAGCAAGAAGGCATCCAGTACCATTTTTTGAGTTATTGGTATAACTCGTCCTGGGATTGGATTCCGGTCTCACGTAACATTGGCGAACACTCTAACCATAATACAAATTGACCTCTCTCTCTCTTTCTCTCTCTCTCTCTCTCTCTCTATATATATATATATATATATATATATATATATAAGACTCTGAGAGTGTTTAAAAAACAGATGACACAATTTGGAAATAAAATTTATACAAACTGATATCAGGAATTAAAAAAATTCAATAAAAAAGAAAAGAAAAAACTTAAGGCACCGTACAATTTGAAAATAATCAAATAGTGCTGCGATGCCTAGCCAAAAGAGAAAACACTGGCAGAATCAACTAAATTGATCGATACACTATGTAGAGCGAATACATATATATAAGCTATTGTCGTAAATCCTCTTCAGTTTATATATATATATATATATATATATATATATATTTATATACACGTGTGTGTGTGTCTACAAACAATTGTCACTAACTCTCTTTACTTTAAATATATATTTTCATATATAAATATATATATATATATGTGTGTGTGTGTGTGTGTGTGTGTGTAAGCCATTGGCATGAACTCTCTTCACTATATATATATATATATGTATATATATATATATATATATATATAGAGAGAGAGAGAGAGAAAGACAGACAAACAGAGGCAGAAACAGAGACAAAGAAGGAGAAGCCATTTTTATTAACTCTCTACATTTTAAACATATTTAGAGTCAACTACTACTCCCTCACCTAAAAAATGGACATAAAAACTAGCATAATATTTTTGTTTTTGTTTTGGTCTTCAAATGAATTTATGATTTTTATGCTTAGATACTAAACAATCTTTTGGTAATGTTATTTGAAAGACATCATAATTTCAGTTCAAACTTTTTTTTTTATTTTATAAAAATTTAACGCTAACAGTATTTACGCATTCTAATATTCTTTTATTCTAGGATTTTTTTTTGTTTACCTTTCAAATATAACCTAAAAAATATAACCGTAAACTCGAGTAAAGCCATTATAATCTTCTTTTTTTTTTCGAACGGTTAGTATGTCGTTAAAGTAACAAACTGAACAATAAAAATTGCCAGCCCAATCAATCCATCGATCGATCATATGGATCATATGGAAATCAGACCTGACCGATAAAATGAAACGCAGTTTCTTCCTGGTAGCGGTCGTATCGATACTGCTGTATGGATGCACTACTTAGACGCTAACTAAACGGCTGGAGAAGAAGCTAGACGACAATTACACAAGAATGCTGCGAGCAATATCGAACAAGTCCGGGCGGCAACACCCAGCAAGGCACCAACTATACGGCCACCCGCCTCCCATCACGAAAACTATCCAAGTTACTATTTACCAACCCCTCCGCTCGGGCAGGATATGACATAAGGTCAATTTTTAAGCGGAGTTTAACAGGTTTTGAATTCAGAGTTTTCCTTCTCCTAGACTAGTTGCCTCACCAAGGCTGAAGAACCTAGTCCGTCCTACTATTTACCGATAGCTGGAGAGAGAAT
This sequence comes from Sepioteuthis lessoniana, assembly GCA_963585895.1. Classification (NCBI taxonomy): domain Eukaryota; kingdom Metazoa; phylum Mollusca; class Cephalopoda; order Myopsida; family Loliginidae; genus Sepioteuthis; species Sepioteuthis lessoniana. The sequence continues at coordinate 102,480,634 of OY757913.1, read as the reverse complement.
AAAGGGGTTCATACCTTTCCCAAGGGTATTTGCCCGAAAGTGAACGTAATAGCGCGACTGGAGTACGAACTCGCGTACTACGATTCCGCAGTTCATCGCTTTAACCATTACACCACGAGGACACCCGAAAACTATCCAAGTTAGACGAACCAGACATGCAGGACACTGCTGGAGAAGCAGGGACGAGCTCATAAGTGATGTACTCCTATGGACCTCCACATATGGCCGAGCAAATGCAGGACGACCAGCTCGAACATACCTACAGCAGCTATGTGGAGATACAGGATGTAGCCGTGAAGACCTGTCAGAGGCGATGAACGATAGGGAGAAGGGCGTGAGAGGGTCAGAGATATCCGTGCTAGCGGCACGACATGATGATGATGATATCTCTACAGAAGGGTAACACCCCCTCCCAACGAGTGTCCTGTATTTAATACTAAACCATTTGATGGTATCAGAGCTTTTAGGAATGTGGAGTAACCCTTCATTGACTTTGCTCCAAGGTCAATTCTGAGTCTGACTGTTTGATGTGAACCAAGGCCGTTGGAATTGGGTCGTCTCTGTGGGTTAAATATAACTGTTTGACAAACTGTGGGCAAATAACTTATGCTAAGGATTAAATAGAACAATTCAGTTATAAACAAAGAATTATTATAAGGTATTTGGAACCATACAGCTGTGTGCAAACTTTTTATATTACATCAGAATACTTAATAAACAGAATTACTAATGTTAAATAGAGATATTTGAAATCATTTCACTATTTGCAAAGAAATAATAAATATTAAATAGAATTATTAGAGTTAGATAGAAATACTTGAAACCTTTTAACTGTGTGCAAACAAATGACCCCTAACAACCCGTTTTAAAATAAATTTGCACACAACGTATTCAATTGCAAATATCTCTCCCACCCTCCCACTTTCAGTCAATATATATATATATATATATATATATATATATAAACAGGATCTGGTATTAAAAAAATTACAAAGGTTGATATGCTATAAAAAAAACTAACCAGCCAACTATCGAATTTCAATTTGTCTGAAACAAGCAAATAAAAAAGGTTATAAACAGGTTTTAATCAAATCAGTAATAAATACTCTTTGTCCAAAATCATAATTAATATATATATATATATATACGCAGTCATCTCATCATCCTGTCAAGCTGACAGCATAGACTTCCCTGGTCATTTTCTAGCTCTCCGTCCCTATCATCTATTGCTCCCGGCAGGATCTGCTATCAGCTTCACAGGATGATTAGACAGTATTCACTGTTCGCACAGAGCTGAGGTATATTAGTCTTTCCAAGTCGGCCAACACTGGCGTGTCCATGTTTAAGAGTTCCTAAAAGGATAACACTTCCGAGTTCGTCCTTTCTTCTCGATATGTGACAACACATCTGCTATTTTGTGGGATACTGTTTCCAAGTTAAGTTCAAAATATCTCATTGTATTCTTATGTATTCACATGTACTGGTTACTCCATGCCTTTCATTAGCGTCCATGTAGTGCACCCATGCATTAGTACTGCCACAGACACAGTTCGAAAGAAATCCTTTTTTTATTTGATTGGAAATACCAGGTTTCCATATGATCGCTATGTCGATAACGGACCACGCTTTTGCTAGGCGTACGATGACATCACTTTCAGTCGATAAGATATGTGATCTGGTCTAGTAACTCTAGAAGTTTGCCTCTAAAAACGGATATCGCACTTTCATGGTTTCGTTTCTTAATTTAGATGCATATCACCCTTCGTGGGATATTTAATGCCAAAGCCATCCTTATAGAAAAACAGCAGAAATACTATTTAACCCGTAGGTGGGTGGGGGATTAGGCTATTTTTATTTTTCATAAATGTATTAGTGAGATAGTGAATGTAATAGCGCGACTGGAGTTGAACTTGTTTAATACAACGTCACTACGTTTAATACGTTAACCATTGGGTCTACCCTATAAAAGTTTATATACATAGTTTTATCGTCTAAAGTAGAATGGTATTTGTCACTTTCAAATGTATTGTTTATACACATACACACACATATATATCTTTAAGAGAAAACAAAAACCGGTCACATTTTCTTAAAGAAATTATTGCTCTGTCATGTCAGTTATATTAAGCTCTTTATCAGGAAAATTTAAATGTTCACTATTGAATGTTTTTTAGTCCTGATGGAATTACTCCCAACTCCTGTTTAACTGGACTGAATAATACTACACACGCACACACACACACACACACACATATATATATATATATGTATATGTATATGTATGTATATATATATATATATATATATATAAGTAAAGTTGGTGACTGTTGTCGAGGACGACCAGAAGGCTCCCTTTTCAATAGCTACAACACTGAGGTGTAGGGGAGGGCATTACTCCTTTCCCTGTATTGCTCCAATTTACCTTTGATACGTACTTTATATTGCTGAGTGTTAAGCCAGTAGGTATCAAGAACCATTTTTAAAGTCTTTGGTATGACACAACCTGGAATTGAACCTCGATCTCCCGGACCATTGGCGAACACTCTACCCTCCAGGCCAATGAGCCCGTTATATATATATATATATATATATTGTCACGTGATATGCCACTGAAAGGGGAGAAATAAGATTTAATCTCCCTCCCACTTCTGTGTTTGAACTAGCTGGCCGGCGACTGGCCGCTGAAGCAGATGGAAATAAAGGTCAAACTACCTGCATTCCATAACTGGGTGGATGGAGAAGGAATGTAGGTCATTGAGTAGCATGGCCGGTTGAGGAGGAAGAGGAGAAGGAAGGAGCCAAATGATTGGCCGAAGCCTTAGCACCGGAAGTAGTACCCTTTTCGTCAGAGGAAATAGGGATAGAGAATTTAGTTTTTCGGGCGGAAGTCGCCGTGAGAGGACATGCTGACCTGATACCAAAAAAATCCCGGGTACCTCGCCGGTGAAAGGAATTGAGTGCTGTGACAGCAGTCGACGTGACAAGATGTGTTGAACTGTTGCCGAAACTCCGGGAAGAGAATCTTGGAAAGAAGATTACCGATGCCTTCCCGCCAAATTCTACAGAACACCGCTCGCCCGTAAACGAAAGGAATCTAGGAAATGAACTTCTCGAAAAAAAGAAGAAGATAAGTACATCTTAAACTGGTTTTCCTCCTAACCTTCCCAAATATTGGAACTTATATGTACTAAGAAAAGGAAAGAAATAGACTGAAGAAATTCGTTTCATAAACTGTAAACAAACGAGTGGACTTAACAATCTTTCCAAGTTTTAAAGTAAAGAAAGAAAGAAGAAAGAGAGAAAAGAAAAAGAAAGAGAGATATCTGTGTTTAAGGCTGTCTGCTGGTTTGATATCGCCGGCACATTAAATATTTCTTTGGTCCTCACGTATTAAAAACCTTGATATATTTTAAATGTCCCCCTCTTGAAGAAATTTATTCGTTGTGTTGTTTACTTATCGAGTTGCCTTCTTTTGCATATTCCTTTTCAGCTTCTTTCGCTTCAATTTATTCTCGCTAAATGTCCTATTCGCATTATAAAACATTACACGGAAAATCGGAATTGCCGACTACAGTGAATAATATTTTTTCTTAACCTAGAAGTCTATGTTTTCCGTTATCCGTGGGGGTAGTAAAACGAAGTGGCTTGGTGGGTGTGTGTAACGTGAAATTTGGAAACCTCCTTACCAGCGGCGGTCAGTCTAGCTCCAAATTAACCCCCACATTATCTGCCAGTTCCCATATGCCCGAAAAAGGAATCTTAACTAGGCCTTAATTTGCGAAGGGTCAAGTGCCCGACTGCCTCGACGTCACACGTGCGTAAAATAAACTCCCGTCCTGGGATAAATATTTATGTACCGACACAATAAATATTTATGCACCGACACAATATATATATATATATATATATATATATATATATATAATACAACGGTTTATGGTTATCACTATCTCACCAAGTAGGTTAGTGGTAGACTAATTGAGGTACAATTTAATGAGAGCTCAATATTTGTAATAGATCAATTAAATAATAATAATAATAAATTAGAATTGCCGTGTAATAACGTGAATGAAACCATAGGTCACAGATAAATATTTATGTTATTAAATATATATATATATATATATATATATATATATATATATATATAAACTTTCATATTTATCAGATAGATAGATAAATAGATAGATATCAGTCAAATCTACTAATCATTGTTAGATATGTCTGTCTATTTATCAATCATTTAATGATAGATAGATAGATAGATAGATCCTATCATGTTCTTTTGTGTAACTATTCGGAGAGATTTAGGTTCTCTCATAAGGTTTCCTTTTCATAGCCATATGCAGGTACAATGCTGCCAGTGTATCGGTTGAAATTTCAATACATTTGTTTTTCTTTCGATTTCTGATTTCTTGATTTTATTGTTTTTCTATCGGTTCCTATTTTGCCAATGCTCTTACTGGATGCTGTGATTCGACTTCTTAACTGTTTTTAATGCGAACCTCATTTTTGTTTATTGATACGTCTACGTAATCCTCAATGTTGGTGACACCGCTTCTTCCTTTTTTCTTGGTACGTATAGTCTGTCTGTGTCCTCTCTCGGATGTAAGACTTTGTGCATATGTTATATAATTAAGGTAAAGATTTTTTTTTTATATTTATCATTTTTCGTTAATCATATTTTATTATCTAGTTTGGTAACGCTTTGAACTACTCTGTGTCTTTGAATTCAGATGCATAATCAGATGGGCACTTTTACGCCCAAACGTAAAGGATATGACAATCATCATCTGTCATAATAAACCCCCAGACAGGAAATGGGGCTGAACGGTTGTTGGAGTGAATTGAGTGGGTAGTTGACGTCATGCCTGGAAGAGATTGTTCTGAGAATTTGAGGATTTTGAAAAGACGATTAATTCAGTTTCTACCATTAGTGCACCGGGCTGGGTTTTTCATATCAGGAGAGCGGATCAGTTTGGGTCTCTACCGGCAGAGATCTTAAACACCACAGGATTTGCCGCGTGTTTGGGGTTGGGGTCAGCTTAGAATGGTTAAAACAGACTTTTATGATTTGTGTCTCTCTTCGTGTCGCCAAGGACTGAAGCCAGAAATTAATAAACCCGTTATATACGAAACGACAGAGTCTCTTGTGTTTTTATCATTATTGTTGTTATTGATATCATTATGGCTATACAGCATATATATATATATATATACTTCTTTGTGTTTTGATCCATTTTGATCCATTTCCCCGAGTCCCTCCCTTGTTCATTTTATGAATATTTCAGAGTATATAACAACGAGAACTGCGTGGGTATTGATCCTTTTGATGAGGTTTCTGCTGAAGATCTTCGTTTCCAGAAGTTTTATCGTTCGTCTGAGGTACTTTATTAATATTTTTTTAATCTCTGATTCTTTAATAATTCCCGCTTCCAATTCTCCCAAATCCTCGCAGGTTTCCGTCTCTCCAATCGTTCTAATGATTTCTTGATTTGGTAGTTATAATCCTTCCGTAATTTCTCTTTCCCCAATTTTGATTATAAGCATGGCAAATTTTTCCATGCCAATTTTCATCCCTATAACCTGACTGCATAATTTTTTCTTTTGTATCTTAGTCCCGAGTTTTTTTTTTATCATTCCTAGCAAAGAGCTTGATGTCATTCATGTATATAAGCTGATTGATCTCTTCTTGTGATTGTGTAAATTTGTAACCGCAAGTTCACTTCTTCCGTATGCTACTAAATGGTATCATTACTATTACAAAAAGTGATAGCGAGAACGATATTTCCTTGTCGAAGCCTCTTTTAATTTTCACCTCTGTTAAAGAAATTCTGTAATATTACGGACAGGCGCAGTCGTCAATCAGTGAAGGTGTCACGAGACTTGCGCGTGCGAGCAGAATGACCTGCAAAGTTAGGCGTGATTTTAAAATAATCACAGATGAATTATCACGTGTTTCACGACAGTTTCACTGGTGACATCGAACATTCAGGGATCTTCGATTTGTTCCCAAGAATCTCTATATTAGAAAACAAGTCACGCAGATTTTGAGCAGAGTTGAAGGCAGCTTTCAAAACAGGGGCGTAAAAGGTTCCGAGGCCCGGCCCGTCTGCTACGACCTATCTGTCAGGCGTGTGTCACAGCCAGCTCTCACCCACACCGCCGTCACCACCAAGAGGAGGGAGAAGAAGAACGTAACTAAAATGAACTTTTGGAGTTGCAACGATCATAGCCCAAAGTGAATAATAACCGACTGCTATATTTTCTTCCCTTACCTTAAAGTTTGAGTATTTTTTTTTCTGCGGACTTCTTTCTTTAAAGCACAACACATTGCTCCTATGTTACAGTTCTTGTACTGTTAATTCAACTTTCATGTTTTTCATAGCTTCCATGACGAACTTAATGACTTTGTCGGATATTGTGTTCGTTTTTAGACATTCTATAATCCGAGTTTGTGGGATAATATCATTGGCCACTTTCTTCCTCGTTTTTGTCTCCTTGCCGATGTACTGATCTATTCGGAATAATTTACCTGTTCCTCCTCTTACCCTGTACCATCCTTTCTGCTTTTTTTTTTCGGAAATACTCCACGGTACACAAGAGAGTAAAAGTTTTCTTCTTTAATTTGTGCGATCAGTATTTTCCACATTTTAGGTAGACATGTTATTAGTCCATTAATGCTGAGTATGGCTCTTTTTTCGGAGTCGTTCTGGACCAGGGTGGTTTTCCCCTGAGTATAATTGCATTTTCTGGGCTTTTACTCAGTTTTAGAGCCAGTTTATCTTGGATGGACACAAATTTATTAAACCAGAATCTATGTATGCCATGATGGTCAGACGATTTCCAATTTGCCACTTTCTTTGGTGTTGGTCTTAGCGGTTCCAGGCGTAATTCTACCTGCGAACCTTCTTCGAGTCAAGGTAATTCTTTTGAATGTTATTTATCTATTTGGCCTTTCTGTTCTTCAGTTCTTTCTGATCTTGGATTTTACTCAGAAGTTGTTTTGCCCCCAGCTGTTGGTCTGTCCTCCTGAATACTCCATCGATTGTTTTGCGGAGTTTTCTTTCGTTATTTTGGAAGACTCTGTTTTGTTTATATTGTTTGTCACCGCCTCGGTATTTTTAAGTCTCCCCTTTTTTTTTGGCTAAAATCCTTTGATTTTTTTTTCTTCGAGTTGTACACTCTTACATATCTGGTGGTTTGTTTGTTTTTTGTTTTTTTTTGTCTTTTCCTCCCAACATACCCTTGCGTTTTTTTCCTTCCTCAGCACTTTCGTTTGTTTTCACAGTTTCTTTATTAGTCTTTCTAGTTTAATTTCCTATCCAGGTTTTGTATTTTTGTTCGGGTTCCCTAGGGAAATACCGATTTTATCACAAACTAGTTATCTTCCTGCAAAAATTAGCTCATTTAGTTCAGTGATGATGTTTTTTGAGTAACTTCTTCAAATTTTCTCTACTTTCATTTTTTTTCCAGTCTTGGTTCCTGACGAATGATAATGTAGTCTACTTTTCAGTCATGGTTTTCGTTATTAACTGGGGGTGTCCTCGTGGTGTAATGGACTGCGGAATCGTAGTTAACGAGTTAATACTCCAGTCGGGCTATTACATTCACTTTCGGGAAAATACCCTTGAGAAAGGTATGAACCCCCTTATCCTCCCAGCTATGGGTTAAATAGTACCACTACTGTTCTTCTCGGAGAATGGCTTTGGCATTAAATAACCTACAAAGTTTTATATGCCATTAAACAAAGAAACCAAACCAAATCGTTATTAACTCTAAATTTATTTCGTCTTCCTGCATTAAGGTTGATTTTGTTCTCTTTGATGCATTGGTTTTCAGTATTTTGTTTTGCAGTACTGGTAAGGAGCTCTTGTTTTTCAGCATTGTGTTATTCAATTCAGATAGTGGGCTCTTGTTTATATTCTCCAGGATTTACATTTCCAAATAGTTCTAGTATCAGAACGTCAGAAAATATCTCTTTTGATCATTCTAGCTTGGTCAGCAAGTCTTTCGCTTGTTGTATTAAATTTAGCGTATTCTGCACAAATTTCTATTATATTTTTCTATACCCTCTTTGTGCAGAATTGCTCTTCTAATAACAGTTAAGACTTTTTTTCGTTTCCCCTTGTCCATTTTTCCTGCTCGCGTCTCTTGGTTGGGATGTTGCTTTGGTCGTATGTGTAACTGAAATTTGAGCGGCCAACATTTGCAGGTTGGTCTCTCATGTGGGCTATCAGTGAAGTACAAGTCAATCATAACACTCTAATCTGTGATTTGAGGCCTACGTTTATTTGGATTAGATATTTTTCATTTGTAATATAACGTGGGCATACTAGACCTAGGGGTTTATTATTATATGTACTCCTGTTACAGATATGGTTTGGTATTCTTCAGAGCAAGAAGACACTTCATCAGGTCACAAGAAAAGTGGGGACACTCACAACTTCAAGATAACTAAGTTTTAAACAAGTTAAAACTTTATTATCTCAAAGTTACAAGTATCTACTCTTTTTTCTTTGTTTCTTTTCGCCCCCACCTTCAAATTTACACACATTAATTCATTGATAATCCCTACATACATGAAACGAATTTTTGTTTTACTCAATCTGTTGTGTAATGTCGACAGACTGTGGACACATACATTTTGAATATTGAATATTAGCAATATATATGATGCATAGTAAAAAATTGCTTTTTGACTCATATATATATACTCCCTTAAAAACAGAATCATTCGTTTCACAGAATAATGATAATACATTTTGTTGCATATTGACCCCGGCCGATCTGTCAAAATAGGAAATGCACCTGTGTAAATAACAGGTTCATCCGGTCGAAGGTATCAAGGAGATACCCTTGACTGTCGACAGGTTGAATTCAGTGGGCGTAAAACAATAATATAACTCGGTGTACAGGAAGTTCGAGTTAGTTGGAGAGAAGACGCTGGAATGAGGACCATGTCCCAGAGAGGCTAGACGCCCAGGACTCCGGTTGAGCAGCCCAGGAGAACGGTACAGAAACGCTGTCATGGCCATAAGAGTTGGGGTCAATATGTTGCTGTTCTGTTGGGTCTCCAACTCATCTCTCACACAGTAAATCCTTTAATAACCTTTTCGAACCCTTTCAATAAAGTTAGAGGTATATTTTTCTAAAGAACTGTGTCTGCTCGTTTTTATTGTGTTGAATATATTGTATTCTGCATGCATATGTGTATAATTGTTCATGGCTGTACAACAATTTTCTAGAATTTATGAATACACAATCATTGAACCTGGACTTGCTTACAGTAAGCCAGATTGTGAAACTGAGTGAAATATATTATGGTGAGTAGAGGTAGGATAAATAATTTGATATCTCTACCCCAGAAGCTAAATAAAAGTTTCGCGGTTTTTCTACGAAAAAATCAGATTTTATTAAATTTGTATCTGTTAGTAGTCGAAGCACCACAAATATTGTAAATTATGAACAGGGATGGAAATTTTCAGACTTACGATTTTCCAGTCTTGTATAATCTTCAAGTAAAGAGGTAAAGTAATTCATTTTATTTATATTTTTAGTCAGACTGACTGCTCTACATAAGGTTTGATATTAGGTTTGAGGCTACTTCCTTTAAGGTTTTTTTCGGGTAGGATGACTTTAATACTTTATTGTTAATTTTCTACTCATAAGTTTTTCATATGAGCCTGAGCTGAGTGTCTTTCACTGGTGTCTGGGAAACAGTAAGTCTCCTCAGGTCTCGAGGATTCTTCTCTGTATTCTGGCTGATCTAAAAAAATGACGTAGCCCTGATAGTCTCGATTTTTCTTGGTTTCCAATTCCACCAGTCTTTTTTTCCCAGTACAGAAACTTGTTATAGTATGGCAAACACTTCTTCATTACTCTTCCACATGGACTGACTAAGAACCCACGATTAAATACTTCAAGGGTTGATAAATAAGCTGATCAAGGCTGCCTGGCGTGGATGCCAAAGAGGCCAAGCAATCATGACTAACATTTCTCGAGCCTGCCAGGGTTGTCCTCCTAGGCTTTAAGCCTCCTCGGAGAAACTAGGCTTAACGCCTTGTGCCTGAGGCACCTTTTTTTAGAGGTATTCGGAGGGGGCCAATGGCATTTTTGGAAATGCCCTGCGTGTCTAGGCAACGACTCTGCGCCCGGACCAACCTAAAGAATGCCTTGTGCCACACTCACCCGTTTGCTGGGGTGTGCAACAAATACCGTTGATTAATAAGCTGATCGAGGCTACCTGGCACGAATATCGGGGAGGCCTAGTATTCACGTCACGCAGCCGAGGCTGACTTACTCTTCGAGCCTAAGTGGGACTGTCCTCAGACTCTAAACCTTCTTGGAGGGGCTACGTTATTTCCTGATGCCTAGGGCGCACCTTTTTAGGAGAATGCCGACGGGGCCTGAGGCATTTTTGAGAATGTTGGTCCTGCTCCTGGACCCACCTTTAAAAGCCTTGTGCCGTACTCGCCCGTTTAGTGAGGCGTACGACAAATAACTTGATTAATATTCGGACTGATATTACTTCGGTTGGCTCTACCCCATTTTGACCCTCCTCTATTTCTTATAAATCCTCTTGTTGATTGTTTGTAACTTTTTGTACTGTTTCTTTTTTATATATCTGTTAGCTGAATAAATATATTAAGCACTCATTCTTCACTGCGTATCATTCCCCTCTACGATACAACAAAACAACAAATAGTTTCATGTTCCACAGTTTTTTTCAGTTCTCAGGTAAGATCCAAGTACATGTCTTCCTTTTTGGTTTCTTTCTGCTGTCCAGCGGGACGGCAAAATTTCCAATCTGGCAAGTTCTCTTTTTCATCTTTAAGTTTTTTGTTAATTATCAATTAGTTTGGTCTTCTTCCGGGATTAGGTGATCTGTTTGTATCTCAACATCTCCTGGTCCAGTCAGCTGGGGCTGGAGAATTCACTGACTGCATCTATTCTGCGGGGTAAGACGCTTCAAATGAGTGTCCCGCATATGACACTAAACAATCTGATGATGAGGCTTCAGTAATACTTGAACTTTGGGGAATAAGGAGTACTTCTTTATTGCCATCGCTCCCAGGTCCACTCTGCCCTGGATTGGTAACACTTGATAAGGTCCTATCTATGGGTCAAATAGAACTAAACTGTGTAATTATGCTCAACTGAATATTTTGAAATTAACTCATTTTACATTCAACAGTGTGTTTAAGCTGTGTACTAACTAAACTGAATTATTTAAAATAGAACTGTTTTAACAGTTAAACGATGTATTTATGCTAAACTGAATTATTTAAAAAAAAAGAACTATTACGACATTTAACTGTCAAGAAAAAAACTGTACCTCTACTTAATTGAATTGTTTGAAACGTTTATCAAAATGAGTTAATTCAGCTTTAAATGTCCCGAAAGGGGTTGATATGCCGTAAAACAAAACAACCAATCAACCAACCAAAATCCAAGCAAATTTCATGTTTGATTCTTCAGGACAAATTCATTCTGTTTTGTGCATAAACCATTTGGTTGTATTGTCAAAAGTCAATGTATTGCACAATTATTATTATTATTATTATTGAGGTGCCCGTGGTGTAATGGTTATCGTCGTAGGAAATGGACACGGCGATACGAGTTCAAATCCTGGTCGAGACTGATTGCATTTCACATAGCACTAATACCCTTGGGAAAGGTATGAATCCCATTATTCTCCCTCCAGCTATGGGTAAATAGTAGGGCAGACTAGGTTCTTCAGGCTTGGTGAGACAGCTAGTCTCGGAGAAGGAAAACTCTGAATTCAAACCTGTTAAACTCCGCTTAAAAATTGTTCTTGTGTCATATCCTATCCGAGCGGAGGGGTTGGGTAAATAGGATTATTATTATTATTATTATTATTTACTCTAGAGTTTTTCACATCAGTGTTACCTGATGGTTTTTCATTGGAGTTTGAGTGACAGAATGTCTCCTCAAGTCTCTAGGACTCGTCTCAGGATTCTGGCCGTCCTCAGCAAAGCTATCATTTGGATAGTCTTTACCCGTCCGTCGACTTCCAAGTCCTCAAGGCCCTTTAATAATCCTTTACTTATTGTGCCTAACGCACCAATCACAATTGGCACAATCGTTACTTCCATGTTTCACAGCTTTTTCAATTCTCTTGCAAGGTCGAGGTACTTATCCTTCTTTTCACGTTCCTTCAGGTTGGTCGTTTCGTTTCTGTCACCGCATAGTCTACATTTACTGTTTTGTTGCGTCTTATCTATTCTCGCTTTGATATGATTGGTTCTTATGGTGTTGTCCTGTGCTGTTATTAAGAGGGATTCTGTTTCTCTCTTAAGGTTTCCTTTTCTTACCCAGGTCCAGGTTTTCTGGTGTGAGATGTTGTTTACTAGACGTTTAAAGCGGCCATAGAGTTGTTTTCCTTCTCATTTTTGTTTCCTAGTTGTTATTCTTTCGTTTATCGTGTTGTCCGTATCTGATGGTTGTAATTAGTCCTCGTTCGTATCTTTCTATGTAGTCTTTGAGCCGTTATATGGATGCGTCAACGGTGTCTTCGATGCTGGCAAGTCCTTTTCCTCCATCTTTTCAAGATACATATCGTCTGTCAATGTCGTCTCTGAGGTGTAATGCCTTATGCATGGTCATTAGTTTTCTTGTTCTTTGATCTGTTTGTTTAAGTTCCTCTCTGGTCCACTTGAGAAAGGGTCCCGAGTATCTGATTAATGGCACAGCCCAAGTATTTATTCTTTTGATGAGGTTTCTGCAGGAGAGTTTTGTCTCGAGTAGTCTTCTAGTTCTCCTGAGATATTCTTTTCGGGTCGTGTTTTTCATTTGCACTCGTTTGGTGGTGTCAGCCTCCAAGATGCCGAAGTATTTGTAGGTTTCATTTTCTTCGAGCGTTCTAAAGTTTTCGTAATTTGGTAGTTCCATTCCGTCAGTCATATGTCGTTTGCCACTTTTCATGACGAGCATGGCACACTTTTCAATGCCAAATTCCATTCCTATTTCCTGACTGTATATTCTAACTGCGTGTATGAGAGTTTCCAGTTCTTTTTCATTTTTTGCAAATAATTTAATGTCATCCATGTACATTAGGTGGTTGATCTTCTCTTGCAATCTGCTGAGTTTGTATCCGGCTGCGCATTTTCTGAGTATGTGGTTTAGTGGCATCATGGCTATTATGAATAGTAGGGATGATAGTGCATCTCCTTTGAAAATGCCTCTTTGGATATTTGTTTCAGCTATGCTCTTCCTCCTGCTGTCAGCTCCACTCTTCAGGTTTGCATGATCTGTTCAATGAAGTTTATGACTTCCTGTGATATTTTTTACATTTTGAGACTATAATAAGAAAATCAATAGCAAGTTAAAATCATATACTGACAAAACTGAAACAGTTAATTGATTGCAGCCAATTAATAAAATAGCAATACAAGAATATGTATGATTGGGTAGGAAATGTTATCCTTTGTGAATTTTACAAAATGTCAAAATTGACCATCCTTACAAAAGGTACACGCACAGACTAGAGTCCGTCCAAGAAAATCAGACGCTTAAAATTCTCCAGGTTTTTAACATACCGACAAGGCACCTACTACTGTCTAGAAGGACACACTTATTATTGATTAAGAAAAAGAAAAAGACTTATCGTCTTGTGGATTATGCTGTTTGATGGACCGTAGAATGAAAATAAAAGAAAGCGAAAACCTGGACAAATACTTAGATCTTGACATAAAGCTGATAAAAGGTTGTGGAACATGATGGTTAGGGTGAGGATTGTAGTTGGTACCCTTGAAACGCTCCATAAGAGCTGGGGCAATTGAAAATCCGAAGAATCATAAAGATAATCCTGACCACGGTGCTGTTGAGATCAGCTTGAAAAATGAGAAGTGTCACGAAGACACAGGAATTCTTACTCTTGCTCTGTGACAAACAAATGGTTAGTGCTGACACGAAACACTCGCAAAGAGAGAAAATATACTATGATAGGTGGATAGAAGTACGACAGAGAAGTCGTACAATACTGATGACCTGATTCCATATATAGAAAAGCTATAAATCAACAATGAGACTGTCTATAAACTTCGGAAGCTGCACCTTAGGGGCCTTATATACTCACTAAATAATTCCAACCTGAACTCTACCGACAAAATTATAGTTCTTTTCCTTTTTGTTTTTTGCAAACTCGAAATTGACCGATAGTAACAATACTGAACAAAAAAACTCTTATTCAACAATCAAACAATCAGCACAAAACACTTTTTATATACTAATAAGAGAACTGTTTAATTAGAATAGTGTTGATTGGTTGGTTTTCATGGCATATTAACCATTGTAGGTTATATAATGCCAAATCCATTTTTATACAAATAATCAGTTCTATTTCAAACAATTCAGTTTAGCATAAGAACACAGTTTAATTGTCAAAAACATTTCTATTTCATGGTATTCAGTTTAGTCAAACAGTTCTATTTCGAACAATACAGTTTAGCATGAGTACACAGTTTAATTTTAAAAAACATTTCTATTTCAAGCTATTCACTTTAGTTAAACAGTTCTAATTAAAATAATTCAGCTAAGTATGAGTATAGTTTTGTCCCCAAAACGTTAAATATCAAAACAGTTCTATATCAAGTAATTCAGTTAGAGAATAAGTACGCATTTTAGTTTTATTCGACCCATAGATAGGATCCTATCAGGTGCTATTACACTGGACTAGAGTGGACCTTGGAGTAATGGCACTGAAGAGGTACACCGCATTATCTAAATCTCCAGCATTACTGTAACCTCACCATCAGATTGCTTAGTATCATATCAGGGACACTCGTTAGGGGTGGTTTTACACCTCTGTAGAAGAGCAGTCGATGAATTCTACAGTCTCAGTCGATTGGGCCACTAGTTCGGGGGGAGATTACCTCTCTGTAGAGATGCAGTCGGTAAATTCTACAGCCCCAGTCGAATAATGCAGTTATGTCTTAAATGTTTTCAGTGTCTCTGTTAAAATAATTCTTGAAAAATTCTCTAAAATATTTTGTTAAAATCTAATGACCTGGTCTTATTCAAAAATAACAATCAAATTATCATAGATTTAGCGCGCTTCTCCTTTAAAGACAGACTGTGACACAAGACCAATTTTTATGCACAGAAAATGTTCGGTTGACTTTGGTGTAAAAAAGGACAATAAATAAAATATAATTCCAATTTTTAGTGTGTGTATGTGTGTGTGTTTGAGAGAGAGAGAGAGAGAGAAGGAGAGAGAGAGAAAGAGAAAGAGAGCATCTTTTGTTTAACGGGTAACAACTCTGGGTAACGTAAAACAGACTTAATCAATGGCCATTCACAAAACTCAACTTCGCTCAGTGAGAAAAAAATTCACTGACTTCGGACAACTAACATCTTTCTATAACAATTACGTCACACAAGGTGCTCTTGTAAATAAAGGAGAATTTTTACCAACCCAGAGCACGAGCAGGAAGTGACACAGGGCCAATTTTTAAACGGTGTTTAACTGGTTTCAAACCAGCTTAACCTTCTTCTAGACTGGTTGCCATACCAAGGTTATAGAGAACAGTATGTCCATAGTTGGAGGGATAATAATAGGATTCATACTTGTCCAAAGGATATTAGTGCAATAGGAAATTCAGATATCAACATCCAGGATTTGAACACGTGTCACCCACTCCATTTCCTACAACGACAGAAATTACACCAGAAGCACCTCCTAATAAAAGAGTAGTTGACATTTTTTCGGAAAACTAAATTTACATGGATCATACACCTTGTAAGAAGAGGATAGAATAATAGAAGATTAATTTAGCGAAGATGAAGTCATTTATCTGGATAAAACGCATCTTATCACAGACCAAATTGAATTAAAATTTTCTTTCAGGAAAGGCATATAAAATCAATGACATGACCTGCGAACAGTCCAAATAATCACAATAGAACTGAAAAGACAAGGGGAACATGATTAAGAATTGATCCATGGGAAGTCTCTATCCATCAAAGAATGCCTGTTAATTTTGCAGTCATTAGGATAAAAAAAATATGCTTTGAATTAGTAAAATCCATGCCTAAAAGAATTGTAGGTCTCATAAAAGGAAAGGCAGCAAAGTATAAAGATTATTTTTGGTCAATGAATTTCATATTCTTTTCCTTAATATACGGTTATTCTAAGATATTTTATGAAGCAATAATATTTAGTAATTGAACAAAAAAATGCTCTGCGTTTCATCTTTTTTTTTTTTTTTTTTTAGTTTACTTTATACTAAAGGAAAAGAAATTAAGTGAACATCCTCTGGGTGGGCTAATTCTATATTTTTTGCTAAATTTAATTCTATAAAAATCTATTACAAACATTTGTCAATATTTACCAATTTTAGAACAAATTGGTAATTTTACAGCAAAGATGTCATTATGTAATCATGGACTCTAACAAAACGGCTGGAGAAGAAGCAAGACGGCAATTACACAAGAATGCTGCGAGCAATCTTGAACAAGTCCTGGCGGCAACACCCCACAAGACACAATCTGTACGGCCACCTGCCTCCTATCACGAAAACTATTCAAGTTAGACGAACCAGACATACAGGACACTGCTGGAGAAGTAGGGACTAATTGATAAGAGATATACTCTTATGGACCCCCACACATGGCCGTGCAAAAGCAGGACGACCAGCACGAACATACATTCACAACTATGTGAGGATGCTGGATGTTCTCCAGAAGACCTGCCTTAGGCGATTAACGATAGGGAAAAGTGGCGAGAGAGGGTCAGGGATATCCGTGCTACCAGCACGAAATGATGATGATGATGATATATGTTACATGAAATCACCTTTGGCACAATTTTCATGTTTGGTTAAAGAAGTTCTGCTGTGTGTCGTTGTGTTATAGTATTCACTTTAAATACAATGGCGTGATTATATTTATATACAGACATCTATGGTTGACCGATTTCGCTTAATACGGATGTTATCCAAGGCGTTACAGACTAGTGATTAATACAATAACCAGGACTTAAGTCATATGTCACCGGGCACAGATTGGGGAAGTATGTCATCGAAGACACGTGCAGAGTCTCGTCTCGTAAAACAGTTTGGGTATAAATGTAAACTCAACGTTCTGGGGAGGGCGATTTTCTTACCGACCGGCAGAGGTGACCAATAGACCGTTGGAGCTGGAAGATACGGGTCGATAGACGTTCTACTCGAAGTAAGAATTAGTAATTAAATATTTTTATCTCGTTCGATTGACTCGCCAGAAGACTCGTGAATACATGACACCAACTAGCCTCTGTAGATAATTAAAGTTATGTAATTGTAAGGAAATCTTGGTGTCACCGCTTCTATCCAACCACTTGTCAAGAGAAGACTACTCCCTGTCAGTATTCACATTCCGTTTTCGATAAAGCAACGTAAAGTCAATGGAGTTAAAATGAAACTGCAGAAATGTTAAAAACCCAGGTGTTAAACATGTTTTTTTTTAAAGAAGTTCCCGTGGCGTCGTTGTTGATGTGCTGGACTGCGATATCATATTATGTATCTACCACAACTCTCTACACGATTAGGATGTGACACAATGTTGTAATTTACTAAGCCTTTTTCTTAGATCTGGCACAAGGCCGTGTGAATGTGGAACCCAATGAGACTCGAACTCACTCATGAAGATTTGCTAGTCTAGCTTGCTTACCATAACGCCACCCCAAGCGCCCGGTTGTGACACAAGGTCAATTTTTAACAGAGGTTAACCAATTGCAATAACAAGTGTAAAAAGCTCAGTCTGCCCTAATAGTTACACATAGCTGGAGGGAGAATCGTTGGACTCATGCCTTTCGGAAGAGTAATAATTGCATATAAAATGCACACAGCCTCAACCAGGACGCAGTATGTCAGTTTGATGTTTTTAGCTTTAAATAATCTACGAATGTTGATATGCCATTAAAAATAGGAGCCAAACCAAACTTTCAGTCTTTCAAATGTTTTATATTAGTCAAATTTCTTTCTTGACTTTTAGTTTTTCTTTACACTTAGTAGTTCACGAAATAAAAGTCACATATCTCGATCTTTTTTTAAAATTTGAATCTGAATGTATAATTTTAACATGGGCTGTATTTTTGAAGTCTCACAAGAATCTTATAATGTTTTATGCAGTATCGACTTTAAATAAACTCATTACAATTTTTTAAAGCAAAAAATATAAAAAGTTAACTTTCTTTTAAGCCAGTGATATCAGGATTTTATCACTTTTAGAGCAACGTTATATTGTAACGTAATGGAACGGCTCTGGAAGATTGAATAAATAAATAAACAAATAAAGCAGACATTCTCCGAATAGCCAGGATGAGGCACTCGTGATGATTATGGATTACTGGAGGTCCAACGATCATAAGCGCATGCTTGGAGCGAGAGGAAACGAATGTTTCTGTCCGACACGACAGGCGGAAGTGAGGGGACGACTAGAGTTCTTTCGGGAGTGAACAGCGAGAAGTGATAAGGTAAAGATGTCATTTGAATACCTGCGACAGAGATGTACGGTGGCGCTCCGAAGGGGGCGTTAGACCCAGCTGACAAGAATGTTAGAACCAGGGGCAAAATTCAAGGTCTGTGTCTGCTCTCCTTTACCTACCATGATATGTAGCTTATTTTTATCTAGTTGACGCCGTCGTCTTAGTTTTTAAACTGTCTTTGTCCCAGCGACTGCTGGTTACCGAGCAGTAAATAAACCACTTGAGTAGTTTAACAGAGTTTTTGTATTCATCAACTTGTTACCACTATGTGGTCACTACGGGAGTAGAAAAATATCTTTGTTACAGCAATTGTTCAGTATAAGCAAAACGGATATTATTAAGGGTTATTTATTACCAAACTCAACAGCATTGGAAACAAATATAAATACGTTGTTGTACAAAAATAAGTACATCACATATACATATTCATGATATTTTATGTTCTTTTATTACAGAAGTATTGCAATCTAATTTTTGGTTAGAGAGTTTAATGATGAAGAGGTTGGCAACTAATAAAACTGAATAATACCCGTTTTTATTGTATAAGATATCGTTCGAAGAGCAGCAGAGTTTTGGCACCTTTCCATATACAGTATCGAGCGAAGATACAGTCCAACAATTCTTTTTTAAATATATGAAAAAAAAACAAAAACAATTTTCTTCAAAACCAAGGGAAACAGTATTTTATTATTTTTAAAGGGACTTTATACTATCAAAACAGATATTAGTCTCTACTTATTACTAAACTGAACACGGCTAAAACAGTAACCAAAAAAGTACATCATCTCTGGAGCTAAAAAAATAAAAGTAGTCAAATACCTATACAAGGGAATACTTATTCTTTTGATGAGAATACCTTCGAGTTTGTAATAAGCAAATTTGGCGACCTCAATCGAGGGCGACGGGAGCGCCTCATTTTCAATAGCTACTACACTAAAGAGTAAGAGATTCGCTACTCTATTCCCTCGATTGCTCCACTTCATCTTTGATCCGTACCTTAAAATGCTGAGTGTTAAACAAGACGGCATCAAGTACCATTTTTGAGTCCTTGTTATGACTTGATCTGGGATTGAACCCTGTTCTCCCAGACCATAGGCGAACACTCTATACATTAGGCTAATGTAATAAATGTTACCAAACAAGAACCATTTTGATTGTATTGAAACCAAGTAGCCACAAAATCTGAATATGTAACAGTGCAAAATAAGAATAAGCTTTTTTTATATATTTATAATTCTGCAGTTTTTTTCGTTATATAGTTAGTTTGGTAAATAATAATACCGAATAAAACCCATTTTGATTGTTTATTGTATCGTCTGAACAGTGGCATTATTTTACCTGGCGAGCGACGATTATTTTCTCAGGTAAACAATATCAACCATAAACAAATCCTCTACAATTTCTAATCATTAAAAAAAGGTAATTTTCTTCGAAACCAATGATACACATTTTTTTAAATAATTTCTTCTTGCATATCATACAATCCAAACGGGTATTATTGGTTGGTTGGTTGGTTGGTAGGACTTTATGGTATATTAACCCTTTTGGGTTATATAAAGCCAAATCCTATTTATATATGTGTAGTAACCAAACGAAAAGTTACTGAAAAAGAAAAAACCAAACGAAGGTACTATTTACCAACCCCTCCGCTCGGGCAGGATATGACACAAGGTCAATTTTTAAGCGGAGTTTAACAGGTTTGAATTCAGAGTTTTCCTTCTCCTAGACTAGTTGCCTCACCAAGGCTGAAGAACCTAGTCCGTCCTACTATTTACCCATAGCTGGAGGGAGAATAAGGGGGTTCATACCTTTCCCAAGGGTATTTGCCCGAAAGTGAACGTAATAGCGCGACTGGAGTACGAACTCGCGTACTACGATTCCGCAGTGCATCGCTTTAACCATTACAACACGAGGACACCCGAAGATTGGAAATAAAATGGAAATCTCAATAACATTAATAAAATGCAATACACGCCAACAAAGTGAGAGTGATACCCACTGCTAGTGTTGACTATTTAGCCCAAATACTCACCCTCACAATAGTGTCTAACATATTTATGAGGAATAAGACATACCCATTACTCTTCACCAATTTAATATATGTATATATATATATATATATATACTTTTTTCGTAACATTTTAAAATGTACCTGAGCTCATTTATTTCATACCGTCAGATGGTTTCAAGCATTTCTTTCTCACATGAATAATTCTCAAATGATACCAAATATTGCAATGTATCCCTAACAATTAGGTGAAAGATCTTTCATTTGTTTACACAAGGCTAAATGATCAAACAGTTCTATTTGTAACAATTAATTTTAACATAAGTCATTTATTTGCACTTGGGTTAAATGTCAAACAATTCTATTTGATCCATAGATAGGACTTTATCAGGTGATACCACTCCAGGCCAAAGTGGATTTGGGGGCAAGGCAATGAAGGGGTACACCTTATTCCTAAAAGGTCCAGCATTACAGGTGCTTTACCATCTGAATGTTTGGTGTCATACCCAGGACACTCCTAAGAGGATTCGTGCCCCTCTGCAAAGACTCCGTCTGTGTATACAACTGCTCCAACCAACTAGGCTGGAATATTATTGGGTATTACTCATTACTAAACTATATTGTACTGGAATCCTATAACCCAAAAGCACATCTTGTTTAAAACAATAGAATTATTTAAAAATATGTCGAGGTGTACAATATTATATAGAATTATAGAATTATTTAAAAATATGTCGAGGTGTACAATATTATGGGCATTTCTACATTATAACAGACCTTTTAACACAGCACGCCGACCAGTTTTAATTATTCACTAGATATAAGATCTTTAGTAAGATACTGGTATTTTTCTATCCTTTCGTTTTCATTAATGTTTACTATCTGCTCCGTAGGAACCTCCATTGGAAGACTTGTTCTTTTCTTCTTGTAAATTAAATACAGGTCTGGCTGGTATTTGAGGAATTTGTTTTTCGACATTCCAGAGAAAATTCTGCGTCTCATTTGCTAGAATATTCTTGTTCGTGTATAAATCTTTTTTTCAGAATCGTCAAATTTCAGCCTCTTTTACAATTCCCAGTGGATCACCTGTCCTACCCATTCATACCTATATTTCTATTCCTTTGGTGTCAGCTTGTTGAATTCATTTTATTGTGTAATTAACAGTTGTATTTCTATCACTACATAATCTACACTTTGTTCTGCATCCTATTTACTCAACCCCTCCGCTCGGGCAGGATATGACACAAGGTAATTTTTTTATTATCAATTTATAGAGTTTTTCACATCAGTGTTAGCTGATGTTTTTTCACTGGAGTCTGAGTGACAGCAAGTCTTCTCAAGTCTTCAGAACTCGTCTCAAGATTCTGGCTGTTCTTAGCAATGCAGTCGTTTGGATAGTCTCTACCCGTCCGCCAACTTCCAAGTCCTCCGGGCCTTTTAATAATCCTTTAGTTATTGTGCCTAACGCACTAATCACAATTGGCACAATCGTTACTTTCATGTTCCACAGATTTTCCAATTCTCTAGCAAGGTCGAGGTACTTATCATTCTTTTCGCTTTCCTTCAGATTTATTCTATGATCCACCGATTATGCAAATTATCAAATCGTTATAATTGTTAATTTAAATGAGCTATCAAAAGATGATAGCAACATTTAAGTAATACTGCAATTAATTTGTACTCATAAAATATCAACAACTTTACTTTTTCTAGTTTATGTAAACAGTCCTGATTATAGCAATGCCCCTAATTTTTTTTATTTTTTATCTATTGTTTTCTATACAGAAAACGATTGATTTCCGTGTTTACTTTGCTTTAGCATATTGTTTGCGATATGGGCCATTGTGTTGTAAGGTGAGATTTGATTTATTTACGTGATATTTCCAATGCTCCAAGGGTAATTTATCTTTCCTTACTTGTTCTCTCTCTCTCTCTCTTTTTCTTTTTTCTTTCACTTTCTCTCTCTATTTCTCTCTTTCTTTCACTTTCTCTCTCTATTTCTCTCTTTCTTTCACTTTCTCTCGCTCTCTCTCGTGGGAAATAAATGTGATTTATGGTCACTGGAGTTGCGTCACTGACTTCGACGACTTAGTCAAAGAACAGTCAAATTTAAGGAACACCTTCTTCACTCTCTCTCTCTCTCTCTCTCTATCTCCCTCTCTCTCTCTCTCTCTGTCCTTTTCTTTTTCTCTTCTCTTTATCCGTCTCTTTTTCTTCTTTCTTCGAATTTTGTTTCTTTTTTTTCTTGTCGTGATATTTCCTTGAATTCTTCTTCTTCTTCTTCTTCTTCTTCTTCTTCTTCTTCTTCTTCTTCTTCTTCTTCTTCTTCTTCTTTAATGCCATTATCTTCAATTTCATTTTTCTCTCGACTTTCTCCTCACCAAACTCCATCTTGTTCTCATCACACCCCTCACAATTATCCTTGATTATCTTCTGCCCATTTTCCGCACCGTTCTTTATGTTTACCTAGTGTCCCCTCTTCTCTTTTCTTTTGCTTTCCTCTGCCCTTTTCAATCATCTTTTAATTTTCCACATTCAAAGAAAAAACGACACCTTATACCATATATTTATGTTTGGTGCATCATAAGAATCTACGAACCAGTACAATAGCACGGTATTATTGCATATATATATATATATATATATATATATATATATATATATATATATGTCAAATGTTAAAAAAAGGAGTTAAATAGTGCCACAATTATTTTTATACAAGGATAGATTCGGCATTATATAACCCACAAAGATTGGCATGTCATTAAATTGAGGGTTGAATCAAACCAAATATAAAAATGAATAACGTTCTATTTTACTTATTCACTCGTGAAAAAAAATTCTTTTAAACTTCTTCAACACGATTGCAAATTAGCATAAAATTGCATGGGTTTGGTTTGGTTTGGTTTTGTACAACTATCCATGGGTTATTTTTGCCAAGCTGAACCAAGTTGACGTCAGTAGTTTGATTATCTAACTGATTGCTGGGGAAGATAGGATAGAGGGGATACTCCTCCGGCTTCTTAGCTGGGCCGTCTGGCATTCTTGCTGGATGGGATATCAAGTAAACAGTAGATTTGAGGGCGAATGGCCCCCAGCTCTGGCCGGGTCACCCTTGGATGGGCGAAGAATCATAGACAAGCATAACCCTCGACTTTCGGGTCTGGTTAAAGTTATGACCAGTAAGGTCACCTGGCTTCGTGCCGGGAAACTTAGCAAAGGCTTGCATAGATTAAAATTGCAATAGACCTTCTGGTCAAGTGAATCAATGACCAGCTAGGTCACCTGGCATATGTGCTGTGAGACTTAGCAAAGGCTAGCATAGTTAACATTGCAACCAGTGATCCTATGACCAGCATAGTTTAGCTGGGCACGAATCTCGGTTCGTGCTCGACCCTCAACCTCTATTATAAAAAAAGACCTTGTGTTAAATCATGTCTGACTGGAGACAAGAATAAATTTTATTACTGGGAAGGATAAGAGGTTAAATACTTTGCTCATGGTATAAGACAGGAGGTTTGTTTGTTTAATGGCATATCAACCTTATTTAAAGCCAAATCCATTCTTCAAGAAGAACACTAGTGGTACTATTTAACCCATATCTGGGAGGATAAGGGGGTTCATACCTTTGCCGAGGGTATTTGTTCGAAAGGAAACGTAATAACTCGACTGGAGTTCGAACTCGTGTACTACGAATCCACAGACCAGCTCTTTAATCATTACACTAGGAGGACACCTCCCAAGACGGAAAGTGAACTTAACAGAGAGACTTGTTGCTTAACCTCAGTTACTATAATGTTGCTGTCTAGAACATTAGCCACAACTCGTAGATTTTCCTTAGTATAAGATAAAACGAAAGATAAGTGAAATTATTAAAACTGTTTATTACTATAAAAAATATTACCGTCCAAAATTTTGAGAGAAAATAAATTAGCAACATAGTTGACTTAATATTGATACAGACATTATTAAGACACGCGAAGGTTACAAGTTTTTATTACTTCTGTGAAGATTGGTGTACCAAGATGTTTGATCAAGCACCCGGACTGAAAATAGCGGTTGAGAAGAACATGCCGAGGTCATCCGACGGGTGTTTTATCTGCCTACGATGAGTTTTCATGGGTTACTATTATTTTTGTTCTTTGAGAGATTTTCACGCCTCCGTTAGTTTTTTTAACACCGGTCTTAACTGATTTGTTAAACAGAATTTTGAGTAACTGTAGGTATTTAAGTTCTTCGGAACTGTCCTAGCTGATCTCAGCAGTGTTGTGATCTTGATGGTCTGAAGCCTTCCTTGATGGTCTTAAGTCTTCCTTGGATATTTATCTTCCCCAGTTTCTTTTCTTTTATTTATTATAATTATTTTTCCCCTTGAAAGTTTTTCACAGGGGTTTGAGTGACAACTTGTCTTCTCAGGTTTCCAGGACGCTTCTCTGTATTCTGACTAATCTCAACAATGCTGTAGTTTTGATTGTGCTCACTGGCCCTATTATTTCCAAGTCGTCTAGTCCTTTTACCAAACCTTTGGTGACTGTATTAAGAGCACCAACGACATTATTATTATTATTATTATTATTATTATTATTATTTAACTCTTTGAGTATTTTTCACACCAGCGTGAGCTGATAGTTTTCCACTAGAATTTGAGTGACAGTAAGTCTTATCGAGTCTTCAGGACTCTTCTCAGTATTCTGAACGAATTTAATAATGCTGTAGTATGGATAGTCTCCATTAGTCCTCTTATTTCCAATTATTATTATTATTATGTTACTCCTTGAGAGTATTTCATATCATCGTCTTTCACTGGAGTCTAAGCGGCAGCAAGTCCCCTCAAGTCTCCAGGACTCTTCCCAGCATTCTAGCCGATCCCAGTTATGCAGTAGTTTGAATTGTTTCCACTCGTACTTTTTTTTTAGGTCCTGCAGTCCCTTTATAATTCTTTTGGTGACTGTACCAAGAGTACCAATTATAAGTAGTAGAAACGTCACTTGCAGGTTTCACAGGTTTTTACAGTTCCCTAGTTAGGTCGATGTATTTATTTTTCTTTTAATTTTACTTTGCGGCCAGTCGGGATAGCAAGTTCGACAGTTTTGTTTGTATTTCTCTATTTTTTGTTGCTTGTTATAAGGTCTGGTCATCTGGCCAAGATTAAGAGATCCGATTGAACATAAAAACCTCAGAGGAGTTCGTGAGTGCCATTTTCTAGGACATAAGCTGGGTTGTGCATATACCATTTGTTTGTATGGTCAAATTTCAATTTCTTGCACAAATCCCAGTGGATCACTTTAACCACCCAGTCGTGTCTAGTCTTATACTCTTTTGGGGCTAATTTGCTGCATTTGCTTATAATGTGATGGATCGTTTCGTCTCTGTCACCACATAACCCACATCTGCTGTTTTATTGCATCTTATCTATTCTTGCTTTGAGATTATTGGCCCTGATAGCGTTGTTTTGAACTGCTATTCTGGGAGTTTCAGTTTCTCTCTTATTGTTTTTCTTTCTTGGCCATGTTCATGTTTTCTTGTGCGAGATGTTGCTTATTAATCGCTTAATATGTCCATAGAGTTGTTTTTCTTTCCGTTTTTGTTTTCTGGTTATGTATCGTTGGTCCTCGTGTTATCAGTATTGTTTCTGGTGGATGTAATTAGTCTTCTTCCATGCTTTTGTATGTAGTCTTCAAGTCGCTGTATTGTTTGGTGAACACTGTCTTCAATGCTGGTAAGTCATTTACCTTTTTTTTTCCTGGCACATGCAGTCTGTCAACATCATCTCTGGAATGTAATGCCTTATGCATGGTCATTAGATTTCTGGTTCGTATGGACAGTTTAAGATTTCTTGCACAATTCCCAATGGATCACCTTCCTCACCCAGTCGTGTCTTGTCTTAAACTCTCTTTACGCTAATTTTCAGCATTTGGTCATTATATAATTGATCGTTTCGTCTCTGTTATTACATAATCTACATTTTCTATTCTGTTGCATCTTGTCTATTCTTGCTTTGACATAGTCCTTATGGCGTTATTCTGAACAGCAATTAGAAGTGATTCATTTTCTTTCTTAAGGTTTCCCAATTATTATATGGCGGATCCTCTTCCTTCTTCTTTTCTTGTCACATATATTATGTCTATGTCATCTCAAAGATGTAAGGTCATTAGCTTTCTTGTCCGCTGGTCCATTTGTTGAAGTTCTTCTCTTGTTCATTTTAAAAATGGTCCCGACTATCTTACCAAAAGGACAGCTCAGGCGTATATCTCTTTAATGAAATTGCTGGAATAGTGCTAGGTTTAGAGAAGTTTTCTCTTTCGCCTGAGATACACTTTTCAATTTTATATTTTATTATTATTATTATTATTATTATTATTATTGTTGTTGTTGTTGCTGAAAATTCACTCTTAGATCAATGAAATACTTTTGCAGCAAAGAAATCGTCATCCCTTGAGTGTTTGTTTGATAATCTGATGCCTGAGTGATTCATTACCTCTGTAACGTTTTAAGATGGTGATAAATTAGGAAACTTTGTTGCAGACGACTAAGGAATATTTTCATTGTAACGCTGCCATATTTTGCTGGGAACAAGTATATAGTTGTTGTTTTTTTCTTTTCAAAATCACCCATAAATATTAATGACCATGTTTCTTCTAAAATTTTGGACGCTACAAATTTTCATGACCAATATTTTTAAGAATAATTTTCAAATAAGCCATAAAGGTTAAAATGACATTACAAAAAAAAAACAAACCCAGAAATCTAAATAAATCTATACTTTTCTTTATTCCTTGTTTCTTTTATGTAAATTTAACAATTTACAATTTTTTATAAATATTTACTTTTTTTTCAGTTAAATTTTTGTTTTCTAACCCAAAATATAGAGTTCTGCGCTTTTATATTTTACACAACTGTATATGCACATATACATGCATACACACTCTCCACCCTTAACACACACACACACACACACTTACGCGCAAACACACACACATATATATATATATATATAAATGGGTAATTGAAGAAATAAAATAATTTTTTCAAGTTAGTTTATTTTTTCAGAATGTTTTAATAAATGTAACTCTAAGTTGTTGGGAATTGGTTTGTTGGAACAATTATGTTAATCTTGAAAAAATATTTGTTTTGAGGTTATTCAAAATGGCAGCAAATTAATTATATTGCTCCTTCCTTGAACAGAGGTCTGTTATAAAATGTTTGATGACTGAAAAATGCAAACCATATGAAATTAACAGAAGAATGTGCAATGTGTACGGATAAGTTTTTTTTTTTTTCAAAGATTCGCCAGAAAAAAAGTTCCTGCCACAGCAGTCATTAAAGAAGGAGATTCTGGATGTCTTCTGCGACATTCAAGGACGTATCACTGTTGGTTTCCTCAAAAAAAGATGCAACTACAAACAGAGCTTCTTATCACAAATACCTTAGGAAATATGCCCTTAATTTATTTAATGCTGTTCCGGCACGTATATATATATATATATATATATAATCTGAGGAGGAAACCAAAGGAATAGAAGTATCCAGTTTGAGTACTCTTTGCATATGTACAAATAAAGAATTTTCAATATTGGTAATATTGCATATGTACGTCTAAGTAGTAATCAACCGGCTCATTGGTAGTGGGTAGAGTGTTTGACAATGGCCCGGGAGACCTGGGTTCAATCCCAGGTCGAGTCATACCAAAGACTTTAAAAATGGCACTCGATACCTCCTTGCTTAACACTCAGCAATATAAGGTACGTATCAAGGGTGAAGTGGAGCAATCCAAGGAAAGGAGTAGCGCCCTCCTCCACATCTCAGTGTAGTAGTTACTGAAAAAGAAGCCTTCTGGTCGCCCTCGACTACGGTCGCCAACTTTACTTTAACACTTACGTCTAATTATAGCAATTGAACCAAAGATAAAAGTTGTTCTGATACGATATATTCTAGAAATTTACTGTTTTTATTTTATATAAACTTAAAAATAATTTGCAACTAGATCTTTTCCACCAATAGATGGGAAGCGAACTGGGTCAGAGCAGTACTGGAAGTAAAGGCAATGAAGAGATACCCCATACTCCTCAAAGCGAGCCTAACTAATAGAAATATTTCTGTGTAATAGCCTGGTCAGCCCTTTTGAGATCGTGTCTTACCCCTCTGCAGAAGTATTGCAAGCCCAGCGACAAGGACGACCTTATGACGTAACTCAGCTGTCCTGTATGCTGGCAATGCTCCAAAATTTGAACATTATCAACATATTCAAGAAGCTAGCTATCGCCACATTGTTGTGATTGACAGCTGCTTTCACGAAAAAGGTATGTCTCTCAATTTGCGCTTCCAGTTTGGAAGCTGCTAATTCATCATTGAATATCACTTTCATCTAATTGTCCACATGTTATGATAGTTTGTATGTCGTTCACTTTAACCTAATCCTATTTACTAATCCCTCCGATCAGGTAGGATATGACACAAGGTCAATTTTAAGCGGAGTTTAACAGGTTTGAATTCAAAGTTTTCCTTCTCTTAGACTAGTTGCCTCACCAAGGCTGAAGAACCCAGTCTGCCCGACTATTTACCCATAGCTGGAGGGAGAATAATTGGATTCATACCTTGACCAAGGGTAATTAGTGCTATGTGAAATGCAATCAGTCCAGGATTTAAACTCGTGTCGCCGTGTCCAATTCCTACGACGAAAACCATTACTCCACGTGCACCTCCACTTTAACATTATTATCTTCGGTTTGTGTCTTAATTTTGGTTTTCTTTTGGGTTTACTTATATAAACCCATATTCGAGGATCATTAAATAAGTTTCCAGACTTTTTCGTATGGACACTTTTATTGATAGTATACTCATGAAACTCTAGTCTCTTTCGAAGTAATCTCTTCCAGCTGCAATGCACTTGTTCCAACAACTTCTGCAAGGCCCCATCGAAGTCCTCTTGAGTAAGCGTGTCAATGACCGTCATCACAGCCTCTTTCATCTCCTCTATTGTCTTATAACGACAGCCTATGAGTTTAGGGAATAACCAAAAATCACAGGAACCAAGGTCTGAACGATAGGGAGGCTGAGGAACTGTCTTGATGCTCATCTTGGTCAAATAATCTGTGACAAGGATGGAGTTGTGGACCTGTGTATTGTCCTGGTCGAAATGCCACTGACAAGATTTGAAGAATATTGGCCTCCTCCGGCGGAATCTCTTCCTGAACTCCCTTAAAACCTCAACATAGTAACCCTAACCCTAATACTAACCCTTTGGCCAATCAACTCTAGAGTATTGACTTCCTTACTCCTCCCACACCTCTCATCATCCCTTACAGACTCCCTGCCTTACTTGAATCTCTTATGCAACTCAAAAAATAATGCTCTATTCGTGCAATGTGGTCGAAAAGAAGTCTGAAGCCTTCCATACGTTTCTGTGACATTTCTTCCTAGTTCAAAACAGAATTTTATTGCATATCGTTCTTCTAATCTGTCTTCACGTCCAGATTGCATTTTTGAAATTCACCTGCTGTGACAATCAGGTTTTAGTAGGATGTATTCCAATTGCTGCTGTGGCTGTTCTTTTGAACCTGAAATCATAGAAATTAGTCAGTCATCTTAAAAAATGTATACCAATAAGATACTGAATTTTCAAGAGTCTACGTCAATTTTAAATGCCTATACAAAAAAAGTCTGGAAACTTATTGAATACCCCACTTTATACAGTCATGTCAATAATACTGTTTCCTCTTTTGATTCATAGAGTAAGTGTGTTCATGCCTTTTGCAAGGATATTAGTTTGAAAGTGAACGTAATAACACAACTAGAATTCGAACCCGCTTACTTCCAGGCCGCACACTGACACTTTAGCTATATCGACGTGGGGACTCCACCAATGATACTTTTCTTCAGTGCTCAATTCACAAACTTGATTATATATATATATATATATATATATATATATATATATATATATATATATATATATATATATATATATATATATATATATATATATATAAATAATCTATCTACACTATCACACATAAATAATATACCTAAGAAGTCTCTACTTAAAACTATTGTCATGTATCTCATTTCGTCCATATCAAACAATCAAACAATTAATCTACCTATATATCAGCAAATTTTTATTACTCAGCGAGCAAACCAAAGATATTATTATACATCTCTTCTTTATCCATTCTTCTGTTTATAGAAAAAAAAACTTTTTCTTTTTCTCTTTTCCAGCGACGTAATCCTGAAGTTTCAAAATATTAATTATGGACATCGCGGATAGCTTAGAAGCATACAAATAAGATAAATATCTCAATCAAAACAAACAACTTCTTTGAATAATTAATAGGAGATATATTTTATACTTGTTTAGCTTAAGCAAGCTAAATCTTTGCGGAGTGTAGAACCGTAGTCACATGCTGTGAGTCACCCATCTGAAATGGATGTGAAGGTGGCAGAGTATTACGTGAGCACCAATATGTATTGCAGAATTAGGGAGTTGGCAATATTTGTTTGTTCCTGTGTAATGTGGTGAATTTTCAGAGAGCGGGAATTTAATACACAGAAAAAGGGACCAATGTTAATATGGATCTTAGAAGACTATAGAAAATATACACCGACTGTATAAAAGCTTTTGAACGGGCTCTGTAAAAATAAATGTATAGTATATTTTATCATGAAAATATCTCCTACAAACTCAGCGTTTGAAGAGACAAACATTTGAATAGAAATTGTTATTGTTGTCAAAAGTTTAAGGAATTCCATTGACGAGAAAATGCTATCAACGTCGAAGGTCATTCCTATGAAGAATAATGTTTTATTCCGCTTGAATGCGAAACTAAAATATTTTCAGTTCAAAGTAAATTGACTAATCGAACGAATTCTGAGGCTAATTTTTGCTCGGGAATTCGCTGCGTAAAAAATTGCTACAAGTGACAATGTTTGAAAGAACCCCTTACACCGCCCTAACCTGGCTATGAGAACAGAAAAATAAAACTACAAGAGAAACGAGATCAGAATGGTCGGAGGATGTAGTGAAATGTACGTCAGAAAGCGGATGGGTCGAAATCTGACTTCGTGCAATGTAATCAGACACGTTAGTGAGACTCAGGAGATGTGGAAAAGAAACAGAGGCAGAAATTAGATCGATCGAGGGAGTAAGAGACCAAATCACAAGTGAGTTAAAATGGCTGCCCCCGATTCCGAACTACTGCCCTAGCATCTTACTGGCGAGTGGGAGATAGAAATAAGCCATAACTGTCGGTCTAGAAGAGAATTGTACTATGTAAAAAGTTGATGAATGACAAGTTCTATAATATGAACTAAATACGAGGATCATTAAATAAGTTTTCAGACTTTTTTCGTGTGGGCACTTTTATTGATAGTACTCAAATGAAACTCAGGTCCCCTTCGAAGTAATCTCCTCCGGCTGTAATGCTCTTGTTATATCGTTCCAACAACTTCTGCAAGGCCCCATCGAAGTCCTCGTGTGTGAGCGTGTCAATGACCTTCGTCACAGCCTCTTTCATCTCCTCAATTGTCTCATAATGACAGCCTCTGAGCTTAGGGAATAACCAAAAGTCACAGGCAGAAGGTCTGGGCTATAGGAAGACTGAGGAACTGTCTTGATGCCCATTTTAGTCAAACAGTCTGTGAGAAGAATGGAGTTGTGGACCGGTGTATATACCTGGTAGAAATGCCACTGACCCGATTTGAAGAGTGCTGGCCTCTTCCGACGGAATCTCTTCCTGAAATCCCTTAAAACCTCAACATAGTAACCCTAACCCTTTTGCCACTCAACCTTGGTGTACTGACTTCCTTACTCCTCCCACACCTCTCATCATCGATTACAGACTCCCTGCCTTCCTTGAATATCTTAAGCCACCCAAAAACTGATGCTCGATTAATGCAAGATGGTCGAAAAGAAGTCTAAATCATTCCATACGTTTCTGTGGCATTTTTCCAAGTTAAAAACATAATTTTATTGTATATTGTTTTTCTAAAGTGTTAGATTGCATTTTTGAAATTCACCAGCTATGACAATCAGGCTTTAGTAGGATGTATTCCAGTTGTTGCTGTAGCTGTTCCTTTGAACCTGAAATCATAAAAATTGGTCAGACATCTCATAAGATGTAAAGCAATAACAGTGAATTTTCAAGAGTCGACGACAATTTAAAATTACTGTACAAACTATCTGGAAACTTATTGAATACACTACGTTTTATTATTATTATTTACTCATTAGAGTTTTACGCATCAGTGTTAGCTGATGGTCTTTCTCTGGAGTTTATGTGACAGCAAGTCTCCTCAAGTCTCAAGGATTCGTCTCAGTATTCTGTCCGTTCTCAATAATGTAGTAGTTTGGATGGTGTCCTCTCGTCCTCTCACTTCCAAGTCCTCCAGACCCTTTAGTAATCATTTAGTTACGGTTCCAAACGCACCAATTACAATTGATATAATTGGCACCTTCGTGTTCGATAGTTTTTTTCAATTTCCTGGCAAGGTTGAGGTACTTATCCTTCTTTTCACATTCTTTCTGTTTTATTCTGTGGTCAGCCAAGACAGCAAAGTCGACAATTTTGCAAGTTCTCTTCTTTGGTTGATTACTCGTAGGTCTGGTCTTCTGGCCGAGATTAGGTGGTCTGTGTGTATGTTAAAGTCCCATAAGAGTTTATGGGTGCTATTTTCTAGGATAGGTGCTGGGTTGTCTGTGTTGCTTTTTTATGTTACAGGTTTTCTTTTTTTAGTTTTTCTCTAACGTAACTGTGTGTAGGTGTCTAATTCCTAAAACGGTTAAAGATTGATTCACAATCTGGATTTTACATCACAACATGGGAAGATAGTGGATTGATTCTGGTTGTTTAAGGAATTTTCTGGCACAGCCAGACAAAGATACGACCTCAAGAATAGCCCCCTTGTTTACAAGGCGACCCCCGTCCGTCGTGATAAATTTAGCGCCGTTTGGACCAGCATACGACCCGTACAGTCACATTTGGTTTGGACAAGGCCTCGCCGGGTTGCATTTTGGAAAACCCCAGTAGTTGACACACGCCCACCAGTCAGCTTACAGCTCGGGTGCAAGGTGACAAACAGAGACGGAAAACCATATGAAATGATACAGCTCTTTAAAAAGCGAAGAAAGAAGTTACCACGTGGTGTTCTTTCTTCCTGTTTCCATCGCCCTAGGGACTGAAGGGAGTGATAATAAAATGACGCTAAAAAAGAATTGCGTGTGGGTTCCCCTCCTACTTGGCGGTGAATAGCTATCACCACATAATAAAATTCGTCTCACCATCAGATTGTTTAATGCCATATCAGGACACTCATTGGAGGAGTCTTACCCCTCTGTAGAGATGCAGTCGATGTATTCTGCTGCCTTAGTCAACTGGGCCAGAAAAGATTTCCGAAATAATGATAGAACGAGGAAGTTATCAATAGGTTAGCATTATTCACTGTTTATATTTTTGGTCAAATCTTGATAAATAGTCTTAGAACGACGAACATTTTAAAACTTTCGACGAATAAATCCAAGAGGAGTTAAAGTGGGCGAGTGTTGGTAGTTTCATTTTCAGTTACCTTTAAAATGGGAATGATTAAATAATAGACAGGTTAAGTAGAAATATATTTTCTCTATTTTTTTGGGGGACGAAAAAGCTAAATAAGTTGATAAATAATGGCTGGTTAATAACATCAGAATGAGCGCGCTAAAGATGCAAAGGTTTAAATTGTGAAATGTGTCAAATGATAGATATGACGAACAATCCAAAATAGGCATCCATGAATTTGTAATCAAGCGAAACGGATAGAAAGCGTAAATTTCTTAATATTGGAGAAGGTATGGGAACGAACTCTTCCCATTTGGTAATGCTGGTGATAAAACGTACGAGTACTTTCCGATAGAGGGGTTGGGCAATAGAAAAATAATACGTAGCACAAAGCTGCCTAGAAGGTTCCCTGGGAATTCCTGATTCAGGTCGAGGTTACTGTAAGAGCCTATATGATGTTTACCATCCCGAAATCGGCATTGAAAACAGTACATCCGTGACGACCATCCTTGAGGCATCTAAAATGTATTAATTGTTTAAAATTTCATACAATTTAGTGAAATTTGTGTGAGGTTTTGAATTCGTCCGAATAGTTAAAATCTATGTGAATTGAACAGAAAAAGGTATGTGAAATAATAGTCACTTTCAATTTATAACATTTAAAAGCAGTAAATATATGATAGCTTTACCATTATTCCTTTTCACTTGTCCCGTTTTGAAGAAAAAGAATAGTGTCAGCCGACAGTCTGAAAGTATGCAGAAATAAAGGAAAATCTACTGGAATAAAAATATTTCATTCGCATCAGAAAACCCCGAGATACTTTACTCAGAAATATTTTGTCTGAGCGTAATGATAGAATGAGGTAATCTAAAATGTATCTGATCAAGCTAAAATAGCATGTTTGGACTTTAATCTTAAGAAAAACAAAGAGGCGGGCTTTTTTTATACCGCCATAAGCATTCATCATACCCCAGCTTTTTTCAGTGGGAGGAGAGTATCTTGCAAGATACACAAAAATATAACAATGGAAATCATGGTATGCAGTATTGTAGGTGTGAAGCAAAGTTTAAGTATTCCGAAGTTGGATCAACAGTGATCTTCACCAGATACAGGGACAAAAAAACCTCATGATTCAACGTTTACGATGAAATAGCTCAATAAGGAAACAACTGCTACTCATCTTTAGGGGTTACATGAGTTGAAATGATTTTAAAAACAGCCACCAAAAGATTGCCATGACTCAAATCCAAACAGTTAATTTTAGATTGCTGTATAACTTGGCGTTTACTGACGTCATCAGAAGAGAAAATGACCAATCCCTTTTTGAGTGGATGCGAGAGGAAACCGCGCACTGAAAGTCAAAGGGGCAGGATATATTGCTGAAATCACAATTAGGAGAAAATTGATATTATTAATAGCATCGCACACAACTATGCCGCGTATAAAAGCATCCAAACATCTGTTTCCACGATAGGACCTGCTTAAATTGGCTAAAAGATTCTGTGTTACTCTGGACCTTTTATAAGACTCCATAATACAGAGAAGCCAGAACCGTTCATGCAAACAGCATCGCTCTTCATCCTAATAAAAAGGCGCGTTTTGCTGAGGTTTGAAATCTGTAACAGTGTTCGAAAAATCAGCGACATAATCCAAATCAAACTTTCTTAGATGTTAACATCGCTGAAACTGACGTTACGACTTTAAACATATTGAACCAACTACCAAAGATTATGCTTCCGTTACTGAGCACAAAATAAATATTATCAGGCTTGCAAGAACATTGACGTTACTACCATCATCGTCATCACCATGTCGTGCCACAGGCACGGATATCCCTGACCCTTTCTCGCCAATTCTCCCTATCGTTCACGCCTCTGGTAGGTCTTCAGGGCTACATCCCGTATCCTCACATAGCTGCTGTATGTATGTTCGAGCTAGTCATCTTGCTTTTGCCCGGCCATATGTGGGGGTCCATTGAGGTACATCCCTTATGAGCTCGTCCCTGTTTCTCCAGCAGTGTCCTGCATGTCTGGTTCGTCTAACTTGGATAGTTTTCGTGATGGGAGGCAGGTGGCCGTATAGTTGGTGCCTTGTGGTGTGTTGCCGCCAGGCCATGTTCAATATTGCTCGCAGGATTCTTTTGTAATTGCCGTCTAGATTCTTCTCCAGCCGTTTAGTTAGCGTCCAATTGTGCATCCATACAGCAGTATCGATACGACCGCTGCCTGGAAGAAACTGCGTATCATTTTATCGGTCAGGTCAGATTTCCATATTATCGATAGCCTATCGATAGCTGTCTATTCCTTCGTAAGCCGTGTGTCGGTGTCTTTTTCGGTTGATGAGACACTGCTTCCTAGGTAGGTGAATTTGTCTGCCAGTTTCAGAGAGGTTCCGTCTAGTGTGGAGACGTCGCCTGTATGATTATAGCACATGACGTTACTATAATGAACTTAAAATACTGTGATACTGGTAATATATTGATATTCTTCAGAGTATCTGTGAGGAAAAATTCAGTTAACGCTATTATAGGACGAATAGATAAGCTTCTTAGTCCTCGTGCCATAAAGTCACAAAATAGCCCAGAGAAAACCCAACTGAGAATTAAGTATGCTATATTTAATTGAAACCTCTAAACAATAACCATCTCCTGGAACAATTCCACCCACATTAGTGATGAATCAGATATCACAACCGTCTATAACGAGCAATCTTTCCTTGCTTGATAAATCCCCAAACACAACGTTATAATTATCGGTAGAGACAGGAATTTTCAAATAGACAAAGAAGAAAAAACTAAATTTAGCTTACACTATTTGCAAACCAGAAATGTAGAATATCTTGCAGATTTTTCTCTCGGAAATAGTCTTTGATGCCAGCAAATTTTTAAAAAGAACGTAAAGTTGTGGCCCTAAATCTATCCAAATAATGCTAAAGCACAGCTTGATTAGATACTTATAGGGGAAATGTTGAACGGGTAACCTTCACGTTATAATTAAAGGAAAATAAATGAATCAGAACGAGATAACGAAAGGTTTTCAAGAAGGTTTAACCGCAGCTAGCATAAAGGGTACATTTATGCTGCAAGTTTCGTAGGAAGGAAGAAATTGTTATCGAGTTGAGAAAAAATCACAGCAGCTAAATGTCTGAGCAGAAAATGCGTCGCTGTAGACATAGCAAGTATTGAATTGCTGATTTTAGAAAAGGAGTGAATGTTAAGCCGTAGATGTTTGGTCCTGGTTGCTGTGGGACAGAAGTAATCCTTGTCTCCTTGTCCAGGAATGAAGTAGCTGAATTGTCAAAGGCGGAATTAATTCGTCTACTTCAATTGCAACTTGGAACATTTAGGTCTCGAAGTGTAGACCCAAAAGTTCCATGAATAAGACGGTAGATCAGAAATTAAATATTCAGCCATGACGCGTGGTCCTGTTTGTTGTATGAGAGAAGTATGAAGGTCTCCAGAAAAGGTTGTCCAGAAATGAAATACCTGAATTGTCAGAGGCAGAATTAATACGTCTAGTTCATTTGCAACCGGGAACCCCTGGCTCTTAAAGGGTAGACCCAAAGGGTCCATGAACCAGACGGCTCTATCCTCTTGGTGGTGAGTTGCTGCTGATAAAGGAGCAGACAGAAATACGTCCGTCCATCTCGATGGGTTTTGAGGAGGAGGTAATTTGGAGGGCTTTCACCGAATTCGATATGCCCGAGAAAGTCATCCGGGCCGAATGGGATTCGTCATCCCCATTGGGTGAAATTATATGACGAGACTAACGGTGAAAATAATTTACGTGCCAAACATACGAAGTTCTTCCTGCTACATATTCATAAACAAAAGTGTATAAATAATACTGTGAACTGTCTACTACACTCTGCATGGAACGATTATCTTACGATCAAAGAATCATTTCGAGAAATATATGCCAGCTTCTATGCAGAAATAATTAACAAACGTTCAAAACCTCATGTTACAACAAGTCTTAACTTACCAATAAAGATATTAACAATACGTAAGCGGCAACTGTCAAAAAAAAAAATCGATCCTCTTCTAGAGATATAAGAAATACATACTCCGAATGCCAAAAATGACAACTTCGTAACTGCCAACATGGAAGTAGCAGCTGAATGATTACCAACCAAAACTAAGAGCCAAATATAGAGTTCCATGGGATTTAATAGTAGTTAGAAAAAAACAAATGATATAAGAAGAAAAAAGCATCCTTACACAATAAAAGAAACCCATCAAATGCCAATGCGCTGAAACTCAAGAAAGCCGAAAACGAATTTAACAACGCATACAAAAAATAAAATGTTGTAATATATTTAAGACCAAATCAATAAAATTAGAAAATCAGTAAAAAAAAATGATAATCGTGTGTAGCATGGTACACAGTAAATGAAAAGAGCAAAAAGAAGTCCACATCGAATTCAAAACTGCCAGCCAATAGGAAGTGGAAAGAACATTTGTAGAATCTACTCACAAACCCTCACTGACAAAAAAATTATTAAGTAGTCATCAATCTAGGACGGTTTATGGAGGAAGAACCTGGCGCAGTATTGATCGAAATACCAATTGAAGTATTGCAGACAAGAAAACTTGACAAATTTATCCGATTATACAATGAAATCAATAAGATACAACAAATAAATGGACGAAAGATTATATCTTTTTTTTCCACAAGAAAGGCGACTTCCGAATCATTAGGAACTACAGAGGGATAACTCTTACTGCTTTAGTTGCTAAGGCTTATAATGCCCCGCTTGTCAATCACATTTGACCGGAAGTTGAGAAAATTCTTATGAACCATCAGAACGGCTTTCGATGAAAACGCTCCACAACTTCACAAATTCTGACAACCCATCGAACCATTGAAGGAGTACGTGAAGAAAATTATTCGGAGGCACTATTGTTTGTAGATTTCTCTAAGGCTTACGATTCCATACACAGAGGAAAGAAGGAGGAAATACTTCTTGCATAGAGTCTTTCCCAAGAAACTGTTACAGCTGTAATAATTCTTTACAAAAAAAAAAAAAAAAAAGCAATGGTTCAGGCATCTGATGGAAACTATGATTTTTAAATGAAGTGTCTGGAGTTTTTCAAAGTACATTAGTACATTAGTACTTTATTAATTTATAATCTGGCTAGACTACATAATTTGAACGCCAATAGATCTAATAAAGAAAAATGGTTTCACATTTAAAAAGGCAAGAAGCAGAATATATCCCAGAGAAAATATGATTGAAACTGACTACACGGATAGTCTGGCATGTCTCGCAAATACATCATTCTTTGAAGAATCCCTCCTGCATAGCCTAGAGCAAACAGGGAGAAGGATTGGCTTCTCTGAGAAAAAAAAAAACCCAAATCAAATCCATACGTTTTAAACAAACGAGAGGCATATCCACTCTCAGTTGCAAGTCTCTAAAATTAATTAACCAGTTCCCATACCTCGGTGTTACATCTCATCTACGGAAAATGGTTTCAACATACGCCTAGTGATGGCGTGAATTCTATAGACATGATACCGATCAGATGTAAGTTTGGTCGATTCTATGAAATAAAACAGGATTTCTTCCGTTATATATGGACTTATCACACGGATGCATAGAGAAAAATCTAGATATGAACAACACAAAAATGTTGCATTCTGTCCGGAAAAAATCCAAGAAACAACTACCGACAAAACAGCAGCTGCATGGCAACTTGCCTCTCATGTCATGGAATAATCCAAGTAAAACAAACGAGACCTGCAGGTCACTGCTGGAGAAGCAAGAGGGAACTCATAAACGACCTTCTCTTATGGATATCGGCACATGGACGTGCTCGTAATGGCCGACCAGCAAAGACGTACATCAGTCTGGTGCGAACATAATATGCGGCTTAAAAGACCCCCCCTCAACTATAGATGATAGGGATAGATAACGAGAGGTAAAGAGAGTCAGAGAAGTCTGTATAACCAGAACGACTTGATTATATATATATATATATATATATATACGAGACTCATTGGGAAAGCTCTAAGCCCCAGTCTGAAAGTAGAGCCATAACTGAACTTTTTCTGGTTGGTAGACACCTACCACCTCTTATAAAAACAATTTTTCAAGTTTTATAAGAAATGATTGTCACAACAAAAATTTTAGTTACACTGTTCTTTCTTGGTGAAGGATAGAATTTATTGAATATATTTGTATATTTTCACATATAAATATTTACATGCAAAGGAATAGTAATGTTGATTTAACGAATCTAAGTAGAAAGCAACTAACATAGGCAAAACAATATAGATAGATAGATAGATAGATAGATAGATATCGAGTAATTAATAAATTTGTCAGATATTCAGAGTCAAGCAAAAAAAAAAAGAAGAAAAGACAAACAATTTCAAATTTCACTTTTATTCGAAGATGGAGTTATTAATTTCCATTTTTTTCCCAAATAAAATATTTTCGATTCACAATATCAAATTAGTTGTTTCTTTCTTTTCTTTTTTTTTTTTTTCCTTGATTTCAGATTTTGTGACGTCAACAAGTATACATGCGAAGAAAGATTAACGCAAATATCAGTAGGAACTAAACAGGCAAATCACAGTTGAAACCTTAGTTGGCAGAAAAGATAAATTTCACTGTAGTTGAGTCGATAACATTTGTTTTCTTCTTGTTAAAAGAAAAGACATTTTCCTAAAAGCCAACCTTATGGTGTTATTGAATTCGGCATAGATATTTTTCATTTGACGCGAAAAATCCCCGTTACCACAAACATATTTGTTCTGAAGGTTTGTTAAGGCTTGATTTGTTGGTGGCATTTACGGCATGCTAACTTTTGTTGGGTTATTTAATTCCGAAGGTAGTTGTATTATTTCTCGTGTAATTATACTGCTTTTAAAAACTATTCGTGTTTAATAAATTGATTCTTTAAGTAAGATATTGTTTGCCCAGTCGGCTGGGGCTGTAGAAGACACCGACTGCTTCTCTACAGAGGGGTAAGACCCCCCCCCAACAAGTGTCCTGGAAATATGACGCTAAACAATCTGATGATGAGATTCCAGTGATGTTGGGGCTTTGGAGAGTGCGGAGTACCCCTTCATTGCCATTGCCCCCAGGTCCACTCTGGCCATGCATTGTAGCACCTGATAGGACCATATATATGGATTAAATAGAACTAACAGCATACTTATGCTAAACTGAATTTTTTGACTAAACTGAATAGCTTTAAATAGAAATATTTTTGACAATTAAACCGTACTTACATATAAACTGTGCTCATGCTAAACTGAATTATTTGAAATGGATCTGTTTTTTGACATCGAAACTGTATTTACACCAAACTGATTTGTTTAATTAAGAACTGTTTTGATATTTAACTGGGTTGTAAACAAAATGTGTACTTATACTAAACTAAATTAGCTGAATTGGAACTGCTTGACTAAACTGAATGGTTTGAAATAGAAATGTTTTTCATAATTATACTGTACTTACATTTAAACTCCGTGCTTATGCTTAACTGAATAGTTTGAAATAAAACTGATTATTTACATAAAAATGGATTTGGCATTAAATAACCTACAAAGGTTAATATGCTATAAAACCTAACCAACTAAAATTTTGTAAACAAATAGATTTTTTTGGCTTCGTCGATTGACCCTGGGAGATATATTGGCATCATTTTAATTCATAAACAACTTAGATTACGCACTGCATAAATCAATATATCTAATAAACGACAATGGTTTTCGGAGAATTTGATCATCATCTTTCCAGATTCTAACTATCTATCGAATCATCAACGGAGTACGTGGAAAAAAAATCAAGGCAACACTTTTATAAGTAGATTTCTGCTATGCATTAGATTCTATGCACAGAGGAAAAATAGAGCAATTACTTCTAGTATATAGTCTCCCCAAAGAAACTGTTACGGCTATTATGACGCTTTACAAAAATCCGAAGGCAATGGTTTGCTTATCTGATGGTAAAAGTGATTTCTTTGTCATTATCGCTGAAGTCTTGCAACGCTGCATTTTTATCTATAACCTGCCGAAATAATGTTCTTAGAACGTTAAATGATCTTATGAAAGAAAATAGTTTTACTCTAAAAATAGGCAAGAACCAAACGATATCGTACAGAAACTATTAATGTTGCAGATTACGCAGGTCATCTGGTGCTTCACTTAATTACACCTGCTCAAACCGAATCTAAGCCAGGAGTAGGTAGCAGAATTGGTCTCTACTATGTGTTTTATTCTTGATAGTGCCATCGCTTCACTAAATGATATTCATTTGAAATTATTAGACCAGTTACTAAACCAGAGAAAAAATACCTCATCTAATGTGAACCTACACATTGATAAGGCGTGAATTACTATTGACATGTTAATGACCACGTGGAAATCAAATTTC
Source organism: Sepioteuthis lessoniana (assembly GCA_963585895.1). Classification (NCBI taxonomy): domain Eukaryota; kingdom Metazoa; phylum Mollusca; class Cephalopoda; order Myopsida; family Loliginidae; genus Sepioteuthis; species Sepioteuthis lessoniana. Next base: position 102,438,218 of record OY757913.1, on the reverse strand, counting down.
GTTGATAAATTAAAACAGGAATTCTTCCTAGTTGTTGACATGTCTGTACTGCCCTATGGTTGCACCATTTTCGCTTAAACAAAACGCCTAGATAAAAAGATACTTGGGCAAAAAACAAGAAAGCTACGAGCTATTTTGAACTAATCCTAAAAGCAGTACCCTACAAAAGAAGAGCTGTACGGCCACTTTCTTCCCATTGCACAACTATCCAAACAAGGTTATTTATTCGTGCATTCTACCACGCGAGATTTAACACAAGGACATTTTCTTTGAAGGGATTTAGGGAAGGGGAGGTCGGGCACAAGTTTCGGCTCGTTCTCTGCTGGACAATGTCGGTCATAGAATCATAAAGAGCGAAATGAACTAAGCAAGTCTTTGCCAAGTTTCCAGGCACGTATGCTGGGTGACCTTGCTGGTCATAAATCCACAAGATCCGAAGGTCTATTGCAATGTGAATCTATACTTGTCATTAATACTCCACCCGGCACGTGTGCTAGGTGGCCCAGCCGAGGCCAGGTCTCCTCTAAACAAGTTCTGTGGCCAGGCAACATGCTGGACACTACTACAGAATTAAGGATGAATTATAAGTTTTTCATAGACTTCCAAACATGGAAACATGGGCTCCGTCTAGAGGGCTGGCAAAAAGCGATGACTGACAGAAACGGATGATGAGAGAGAACCAAGGCCTTGATGATGATGATGATGATGATGAGGATGATGGTAAAGCAAATGGAACCGGATGCAAAAAATTTTTAAACTATTGCTGCCATAAGAAAGACGAACTGACAAAATTCAACTTCATTTATATGAGACTTAATGTCAGAAGATATACTAGATCGTGTACCCCAAACTAGTTTTTGCCAAGATCACCAAAGATTACCATTTATGTTGTAAAGGGATGTAAAGTAATTCGGGATTTCAATAAATTATTTTAGTAGTAAATTATTTTCCTAGTAAAACTTGGAGTTTGAAGTTGCGGGGTTTCGTTTGTAAAGGTCAAGGTTTGAGTGAGCTTTTGTTTTCGTGGACTTGTCAGGCATATCATAATAAGCAATTTCAAAGATGGGCAGTTTGTTTGAGAATCATCTGATAGTTAATATTCTAAAATAAATGATAGGGTAGAATCAGCTTGAATTTGGGACTTATCAATGACGTGTTACTAAAGGACTTAGTGCTGGAGTGTGATTAATCGATTTCGTCATTATTAAGATTTGGATGTAGATATAAATAACGGATTAAAAGACGTCAAGACAGACCCTAGCAGAGACCCACAGTAGACATAAGGCAGAGACATGGGAGTGATCTCGCTGGAGCAAGAACCTGGTCAGACCCGAGAGGCAGTCCCCAGAGCAGAGCGGGGAGCAGGCATGAATAACAACAACACAAAAATAACCGGCACACGAAAGAATATAACGAAGTTCTCTCTCTCTCTCTCTCTCTCTCTCTTTCTCTCCGTGTCTTCGTCCCTCGCCTATTTACCTATCCGTCTATCTACTGGCTGACGAATTTAATCTCTCTTTTCAGCTGACTACTGTAAAATCGTCCAGCACAAAAAATGTTTGCATCATGCAACCAACAGAGTTATATTGTGTTAAACGCTTTTTTTATTACTGACAGAGAGCGTTGCAAACGTCGATTTGGCATGGTGACCAGTCCATACTCGATATGACCTGGTAAAATTTGAGCCTTGGCCAGAAAAAAAAATCCACAGCGCAACGGTAGACGAAGGAAAATGAAAAAAAAATGGCTAGACAAGGAGATATAGAATAAGCAATCTATTGATTCGCCGAGATATAGAAACAGAAGAATACAGAACAAAATCAAGCCCAATAAAAAGAAAACAACAAACAGTATTAAAAGACAGATTTCGAGATTCTGCTTCTCTTTTTCTAATCGTGGCTCGGCTATGGAGACACAAATGATCGAGTGAACCAAGAAAGGGGAATTAATCAAAGATCCCAGAAGTTCCCCATGTTAGGTCCATCATCCATTTTTTTTTTCTGCTTCCACAACCACAGAGTTTAAATGGAAAGAATAACGCAATGATGTTCTAACGTTTAAGAGGATTTGAGTTTTTGTAGTATGTCTCCAAACCCATCAGACGACTAGCAATCACAAAGTAGCAGATAGTTTTAGCTTCAAGTAACCAGTCTTTATGAAAATAGTTTGCACATACGTGTATGATCTTAACTATTCAGGTCTAATACAAATAAATTGTACACAAATATCAGATTTCAATTATTCATATCAAAAACTAACTTGCCCTGGCGGCTGGGGCTGTAGAATTGTGTTTGTTGAACTCGGGAACCTTCACGGAACTTCGAACTACGTCCTTTATTGAATCCACGGGGGTCGCCTGTTCTGATTCCGTTAGCCATAACCGGGTACAAGTGTTAAATATTCCTGTATTGTTACTGACCTGCCATCCAAGCAGAAGAACAGTCGTACTATTTAACCTTTAGCTGAGTTCATATCTACTCAGGAGTATTAGTCCGAAAGTACAAGTAAGAAGGTGCCTGGAGTTCGAACTCACTAGGTCGCAGCTTGACATGTAAGCCAAAAAGACTACCCGTTTTTATGTAAGAAGAATTTAGGGATTCAAATCTCGCAAAAAGCGTGGGCTGAGATTTGAAAAAAGTCAGTTAGTTGAGTTCCTGTCTGAGAAGAAGGTTGACTTTCGGGGCTCGTCGTGGTCAGACGAATTTGTGCGCTACGGGTGCCGCGCGTTAGTTGGGTTGTGAGCTGACGATGTGAAAGCAGTCAGCATAGAAGGATTGTGACTCTCTCTCCTTATGTCGAAAAACCTTTTAACTCAAAGGTAATAAAAAGTTTCGTACCTGAACCAAGAAGTCGTAAGTGTTTTTGTGTTTCGGGATTCCTTTGTTATCTATATGTGCGTTATGAACATTCTATGTACATTCATATATGGCGATCTTACATCTTAAGTGAATCAATATTTGGATGGGAAGTCGCATTTGTTTTTTTTTTAAAAACGTACAATAGAGCGTAAGCAAGGGGGTTAAGGTCTCGGCTTAAATCTAATTTAATTGCTGTCCACACATTTTCTCGTGGACTTTTAAGTCATTTGGTTGCCTTCTTTTTGGCGTTGCGGTATCCTTCTTAATTGCCATAGCAAGGGCAGTTAAAAAACCTTTCCGTTTTTTGTTCAATCCTCGACTTCTCCTTTTTTTTTAAAAAACTCTTTTTCTGTAAAAAAAAAATCTCTATTTTGTATACGCTTGACAAAGAAACTTTTAAAAAGAGATTGAATAATAGAGGTAATCATAAAAAAATTAGATGTATCGCATTTTTATAAGTTTAAGTTAAGTTTAGTTTTAAGGCATTGGAACCATTTAATAGCAAATCCATTTTTATATGTATATGAACAGTTTAGTTTTATGACATATTAACCATTTAATAGCAAATCCATTTTTATATATATATGAACAGTTTAGTTTTATGACATATTAACCATTTAATACCAAATCCATTTATATATATATGAACAGCTCTAATTCAAGCTATTCATTTTAGTCAAGAAAGTTGAATGGGTTCCAGTTTTGCTATATATCACTAACAATTCATTTAAACATCATTTGTTTATTTACTCACAGTTAAATGTAAAAACTGTTCTACATTAAACAATTTCGATTACCATAAGTACGCATTTTAAACGTCAAAACTGTATTATTTTAAACAATTCAGTTTATAATAAATACACAGTTTAGTTCTATTTGACCCATAAAGAGTAACCTATCAAATGTTTGCACTCTGTGCAATAATGGACCCGGGAACGATGGCAAAAAAAGTGGTACTCCGTGTTGCCCAAAGTCCAGCATGACTGAAGCCTCACCAACACATAGTTTTGTTCCATATCCAGGATACTCATCGGGGAAGCCTTATTCTCTGTTGAGATTCAGTCGGTGTATTCTACAGGTCCAGCCGACTGGGCTAGCGTTTGTTTTTGTTATGGTTTTTGGCTTGTTTTTTGGTGTTTTGTTTTCAAAAATTGGACAAATCAGACTAAATGAAAAACTTTAAAAAAATGATTTAATATTTTGCCTCTGCATCCTGTACAAATGAAATCTTAGGATTAAATTCGGATTAAGATAAGGATATACATAACTACATACGTTAATCATTATATCAAATGATTATTTCATCATATCCTGCCTTGATATTATTGATATCAACAGTTATTTGAACAATAAAAAGAGAAGCAAAATCTTGTCTATTTCAACTACCGTGATTCTCTAAATCGTATCTACTTTAAACGTGGATCGATAAAAAAAAATCTACTAATCATTTCGTCGGAGGTCAAGATTATTATCGATCATCTTTTTGAAGCCCTGGGTTTGGGCTTGAAGTTGTGGGTGTAGCGTTTATCGGAAACTTTCTCCTAAAAGACTTCTAAAACATTTCGTGTCTCTCTGTGGCGGCTTTTTTTTTTAATCATGACGCACGCAACGAGATAATTTGCCCAATTTCTTGAGTGATCTACAGAAAAAAATCGAACCAAATAATCACACACACACACACACACACACACACACACACACACACACACACAATTATATATATATATATATATATATATATATATATATATATATATATATATATATATAATGTTCTTTTCTTCTCTCTATCTCTTTTGATTTTATAATTATTCTATATTCCTATCGTTTTTGTCTCTTTCTTTCCACATTGCGTTCAAATACTTTTCCCAATACTTTATTTCAGAAAATTACTTTCCCCCGCCCTCTTGTTTCCAATGATTTCTGTCTACCATGTCACATACACATCTTTAAAATATTTTTTATTCTCGTTCGAGATTTATATATATATATATATAAACACGCGTTCAAAATCTCTTTTACTTATATATATATATATATATATATATATATATATATATATATATGTGTGTGTGTGTGTGTGTGTGTGTGTGTGTGTGTGGTTTGGCAGCAGTCTTTCATTTAAGCATGTTTGATTAATATCCAAGATGCATTTTGTAAATAAATAATTAATAATAAAATTATATATACGAAATGTTTCTTTATTATTTAATCAAACATGCTTAAACACACACATATATATATGTATATATATATACATACATAATACATACATAGATAAATACACATGCAAATATAAATACGCACACATGTATAAACATTTCTGTTTGTTCACACACACACACACACACACACACAAACACACACACACACACACACACACACACACACACACACACACATATATATATATATATATATATATATATATATAAGTATGTGTATGTTTTGAGTGTGTTAAGTAAGACAGATCTAGAACGAGACTATATATATATATATATATATATATATATATATATATATGAAAGGTTAAATAGAAAAGTGGAAAAGTAGATACGCTGAAACAGAGACGACTGATTCAAATTATTATTTCGTCTTTATTTCCTCATAGATTTCTTCAGAATGAACGCTATAACGTTTCGGTATTTATATACCATCATCAGGACTCTAAAAGGTGGCATCAAATATTGAAGGAATAACGATAGATGTTTAAGAAAATAGCAACAGATCTTTAATAAACAAGGGAAATTATGAAGGAAATATATAAACAAAGAAAGAACAGTTGTTCTTTCTTTGTTTACGTATTTCCTTGATTATTTCCTGCATAATATCAAACATCCACCTTTTATTCTTTCAACACTTAATGTCACCTTTTAAAGCCCTGATGATGGTAAACTCATACTGAAACATTATAGCGTCGACTTTCCTGCTTAATAAATTCATCACTTTTGTCTCTCTGTGTTTATCAATTTTATTTAGCTATCTACACACACACACACACACACACACACATATATATATATATATATATATATATATATATATATATATATATATATAATCATCCACAGACAGATCTGTTTCGTTCTCTCAGAACTCATCAGTGTTGCTAGACATATTAGCTTCCTGTAGCCGGGATCGAAACCTGTTTGACTCAAACGCCAAGCCAAGCCTCTAACCCTTCAGCCACGAGGACCCATTAGCTGCTAAGTAATTTTTTTAAACGGTTATGAATCACAATTACTATTGTTTACATACATCCGTTCAACGGCTACCGAGACCTCAATTCATATGAATGAAGAAGCTTGCAATAAACGCTAATGGCAACACGATTAATTATTTCGCCGGAGAACCCAACCCCACGGGGGCAGGGGAGTATATATCTCTGAAAGAAAGGAAGAATCAAGGCTGAACATGCACGGACACACACACGTACGCACACACACACACACACACACACACACACACACACACACACACACACACACATATATATATATATATATATATCGAACGTGAGTAAAATTACTTCAAAGAACCGCAAATTATATGGAAGACAAAGAAGCACTGGAAAGAAGAATGAGAGAAAGTTACATTTAGAAATAAAGAAATGCAGAAAATATTAAGACGAGGCCACTTTAAACATTACATCATCAAAATACCCCCCCCCAAAAAAAAACGGATGAGAAAGAAAAGAAGAACAGCGAAACCAAACGAAAAAAACAAAGAGGAAGGAAATAAAAAAAGGGGAAATAAATTATCAGAAATATAAAAGAAAGCCAAGAAATGTAAAAAAAAAAAAATATATAAATGAAAAAATAAAAGAAAGGATTGGAAAGACGAAGATAGAATGCAGCTCCCTGTTTGCAAGACGCTGTTTATTTCACCTGCAATGAAGTAAAAAACCCACAAAAAAGTGTTAACACCTTCAACTTTGGTTTGAGTTCTTATGTTAAATGGCATTCAAACTTTGTTGGTAATTTAATGTTAAAACCATTCTCGCAGATGAACAGTCGTTGTACAGTTTAACCCATAGCTGTCGGATGGAGATGACTGGGTTCATAACTTTTACAAGAGGAATAAGACACCCCCAACGAGTGTCCGAAATATGATATTAAACAATCAGATAGTGAGGTTTCAGTAATGCTAAAGTGTTGGGAAATGCAGAGTACTCTATCATTACTATCGCTCCCATGTTCACTCAGCCTCATTGTGGTAACACCGGATACGGTCCTATCTATGGGTAAAATGAAACTGTTTGACATTCAAACTGTGTACAAACAAATGACCCGTGATAAACTGAATTGTTTGAAATACTCTGTTTAATAATTTAAATGTGTGTAAACAAATGACTGATGTTTCATTGAATTGTTTGTGATACATAGCAATCATCATCATCATCATCATATCGTGCTGGCAGCACGGATATCCCTGACCCTCTCTCGCCACTCCTCCCTATCGTTCATCGCCCTAGGTAGGTCTTCAGGACAACAACCTGTATCCTCACATAGCTGCTGAATGTACGTTCGTGCTGGTCGTCCTGCTTTTGCGCGGCCGTGTGTGGGGATCCATAAGAGTACATCTCTTATGAGTTCATCTCTGCTTCTCCAGCAATGTCCTGCATGTCTGGTTCGCCTAACTTGAATAGATTTCGTGATAGGCAGGTGGCCGTACAGTTGGTGTCTTGTGGGGTGTTGCTGCCAGGACTTGTTGAGGATTGCACGCAGCATTCTTGTGTAATTGCCATCTAGTTTCTTCTCCAGCCGTTTTGTTAGCGTCCATGTAGTGCATCCATATAGCAGTATCGATGTGACCGCTGCCTGGAAGAAACTGCGTTTCATTTTATCGGTTAGATCTGATTTCCATATAGTCGATAGCCTATTGATAGCTGTCCATGCTTTCGTTAACCTCGTTTCGATGTCCTTTTCAGTTGATTCGACGCTGCTTCCTAGGTACGTGAATTTGTCTACTAGTTTAAGAGGGGTTCCTTCTAGAGTGGAGATGTCCCCCGTTTGGTTATAGCACATATATTCCGTTTTGTGTGCATTAACATGGAGGCCTATGCTTGCTGCTGCTCGTTCCAGGCTATGCAGAAGTGTTTTGGCTTGGTCAGGTGTATTTGCCAGTATCGCTATGTCATCGGCGTAGTCGGCGTCGGTAATTGTTGTTGCGGGATATCTTCTGCTTCTTTTCTTCGTCAGTTCGAAGCCATTCTCTTTGATTTTGTCAATCGATGTTCTAAGTACGTAGTCTAGACAAATGATAAAGAGATACGGAGCCAGCGTGTCCCCTTGTAGTACTCCTGCTACAATGTCGAAGTATTCTGTATCTCCATCTGGTGATCGTACTTTTACTTTAGTGTTTCTATAGAGAATCGTTATTGCCGCTACGGTTTCTTTAGGTATGCCGTACGCTAGTAGGATTTGTTCCATCTTTCCTCTGTGAATGGAGTCGAAAGCCTTGGTAAAGTCGACAAATATTAATGTCGCTTGTAGGTTCTTTGCCCGTACACCCTCAAGGATTCTGCGGATGGTTAGTATTTGTGAGGTCGTAGATCTATTTCTTCGGAAGCCATTTTGGTTTTTTCTAAGTATGTTGTCGATTTTGGGTTCTATGCGGTTTCGTAGTAGGGCATTGTAGATTTTGGCAGCTATGGATGTAAGTGTTATGCCTCGGTAGTTTTTGGCTAATCCGAGGTCCCCCTTTTTAGGGAAGGGGAGTATGCATCCCTTCGTCCATCTATCTATCGGATTTTGATTGTATACTGCGTTGCAGTGTCGGAGCAGTATGTCGTCGAATTGTCTGGTCTTCCATACTTCCGGGGGAATTTCGTCCAGTCCTGCAGCTTTCCTATTTTTAATTTTTCTGAGAACCGAGTCGAGTTCTCCTTGTGTGAACGGTCCAAGTTTAATGTCTAATTGTTTGCTAATTATTCTGGTGATTGGTTCATGCGTTATTTTTGGTTGGTTTCCAAGTAAGTTTTCGAAGTGCTGTTTCCACAGTTTTATTCTTTCTTGTTGGTTTGCTGCTTTAAGTTTTGCTTTGGCTGTATTCTTTCTTCTGCTCACTTCGTTTATTGTTTGCCAGGCAATTCTAGATTGTCTATCTTCTACCGAGTCTCTGATCTTATCTATCTGATTTTGAATGTATTCTGTCTGTTCCTTTATATATATGCCTGCTAATTGATATTGTGCCGTTTTTAGTTTTAAGGCATTTGTGTTAGTTGGGTTTTTTCGATAGTTTTTGGAGGCTGTTTTCACTAGTGCACGTTTTTCTTTGGAACTATTTAACTTTGTTGATATGCTCAACTGAATTGGTTGTAATAGAACTGTTTGATCATTTAACTGTCAGTAAACAAATTACGTGTGTATAATCGAATTGTTAGCGTCAAATAGCAATACTTGAAAATTTTTACCTGAGTGCAAAAAAAATGATTAATTGTGACTAAGATTATTCACTTTAATAAAAATAGGCAAAACCATTTGACTGTGTGCAAAAGAATTAATTCAGGCTCATTTAAAATTTTTCTCTACAAAATGTGTTTGGGAATCATTTATTTAAAGTATATATACATATACAGAATTTAGCATTAAATAACCTACAATGGTTGATATGTCATAAATTCAACCAAACCAAATGATATATATTTAATATATTTGTATAGAAAGGATCTGGCATTAAATAACCTGCATTGGTCGATAAATGGTCGATATGCCATGAATCCCAACCAAACCAGATCATATATATATATATATATATATGTATATATATATATATATATATATATATATATATATATATATATATATATATATATATATATATGTGTGTGTGTGTGTGTGTGTGTGTGTGTAATAAATAATATACAAAGGATTTGACATTAAATAACCTTCAATGGTTGATATATTATAAAACCCAACCAAGCCAAATCATATATATCTAATATATATATATATATATATATATATATATATATATATATATATATATATATATAAGATTTGGCATTAAATAACCGACAATAGTGTGTATGACGTAAAACCAATCGAAACGAAAAGTAAATTGCTTTTGATGGAAAGTATAGAAAATGGGCAGTTTTTCCCTTCAAACTTTGTTTTTATGCCTTGGTTCACACTATATAAGATAAATATTATTCCTGGATGTTATGGATTATCTCTACTTTGCTTATGTTTTAAATGTATTGAAAACGGCCATTATTTCAATCAAAACATGCTTTTGTTCACTGTATGAGAGAGTTTAGAAATCAATCTATTTTCTATAACAAAAACGAGTAGATTTCTTCATTTTTCATTGGCATGCCTACACAAAAAAAAACTGTGAATCAAAACTGACATGGATTTACACTAAAATAAAACAAAAAGAAAGACAAGTTAGAAGTTGGTTGGTTTTGAAAATTTCATGATCCAAGTCACAAAAGCAATGCTTAAAGAAAAAATATTTCTTTTCTATTTATGATGGGCATGTGCAGTTGGAAAATAATACTTCCTGACGGGAAAGTGGAAAAAGTAAGAAATTTCTAACATAATATTATCAAGTTCAACAGCATTAAAACCCTTTAATCAAAAATAGAACTGTAAATCTCTGTAAACTAAATTAAATCGCATATATATATATATATATGTGTGTGTGTGTGTTTGTGTGTGTGTGTATATATGTATATTTCAATGTGAATATCCATTGTTAGATGTTACATGCATTATATCTAATTTTCACATTCTTACTTAGAATTACTTTAACTTACAAGTATATATATATATATATATATATATATATATATATATATATATATATATATATATATATAGTTGTATGTATGTATGTATGTATGTATGTATGTTCAAAAAGTAACGGTACGAAAGATTTTAAATCTGAAAAATCATGTGCAAAGTAA
>OY757913.1:102309948-102422448 GCA_963585895.1 Sepioteuthis lessoniana | reverse complement strand
TGCCTTGTGGGGTGTTGCCGCCAGGACTTGTTCGATATTGCTCGCAACATTCTTGTGTAATAGCCGTCTAGCTTCTTCTCCAGCCGTTTTGTTAGCGTCCGTGTAGTGCATCCATATAGCTGTATCGACACGACCGCTGCTTGGAAGAAACTGCGTTTCATTTTATCGGTCAGATCTGACTCGTTCTTATTTCAAGCCATTTTATTTAGTACAAATTTGTCTTTGAAATGAAAATACTTGAAGCCATGTAATAGTTTTCGAATTTACTGTATTAGGAATATTTACTTGAAACTAGAAGTAAATTAAGATAATCATCACAAAAGATGTAATTACTTGCAAAAAAAAAAATTGTGTTAATGAATAACCCAACAAGTGTTAGAACCAACCAACCAACCACCCATTAGTATTATCCCCAAACGCTATTAATTCTCATAAAATTATATAGTTCCAACTATCGATTATCCTTTGTGAACAGGTTATCGCTCTTAAGTAACTATTCTCAAAACATATATCTACACAAGTCTAAAGTATCGAAAATATAAAAAAAGACCTTGTGTCACATCCTGCTCGTGGGGTTGGTAAATACTAAAGTATCCAACATTTTTAGCTAATACTAATAATTTATACACAATTATGAGTTTTAAACTAACTATTGTTCAATTAATATTTAATAATGATCATTTCTTTGCAATCAGTTATATGTTATCAATTATTCCTATCTAACACTGATAATTTCTAACTAATTTTGAGGTTTTAAGTAGATAATAATTAGGATCCTTTGTAAACCAGAGAATGTATTTCTAAATCAAATAATTTACACTTAGATATATGGTATAGATTATTGCGATCTAATAAGAATAATTTTCAAACACGAACGAAGTCAGAATATATTAATGTTTTAGAAGCATTGTGAACACAGACAAGATTAGTTTCGTAGCATATCAACCATTGTAGGTTATTTAATCCCAAATCCTCTTTATATACATATATTGAATATGAATAATTTGTAAAGACGCTTTCTTGATAACATTTTACAACTCACCAGAACTCATTTTGTGTACAGTTAAATGATTTATAGTGTCATGTAAAAGTAACAATTTAAATCACTCATTTGCTTGCATATATTTTAATAGATATACATGACATCTACGAAATAGGTTTTTCGGTAATTTCATTTCTAAACGGATTATAAAACTTGTATTTTTATAGTTTCTAAACAGTTAAATGGTTTCAATTATTGTTATCCAACCCTAATAATTCTATTCAATATTAATCCTTTATTTGCAGACAGTGAAGTGGTTATAAGTATCGCTATTTAAAACTAATTATTCTATTCAACATAACCCATTCATTTGCACACAGTTAAAAGGTTCCAAGTATTGCTATGTATCTCTAACGATTCAGTTAGACATCATTCATTTTTCATTCGCCGTTAAACGATCAAACAGTTTTATTTTAAACAATTCAATTCAGCATAATTCATTTGTTTGAACCTCAGTTCAAATATCAAAAAGGACAAGTTGAGTCCATCCAGACTAAAACATTATTAAGTTTGTTTAGAATACTGAGAAGAGTCCTGAAGACTTAAGGAGACTTGCAGTCACTCAAACTTCAGTTTGAAACCATCAGCTAACTCTTGCGTAAAAAAACTCTCAGAACAGTAAAATAATCCTCAATGAACTATTATTGCTTCATGTTTCTGATAATTTGCATTCATTTACATGAGACCAAGTATTATTATTTACAGCAAATAATTGTTAAGCAGATCTATTTTACCCATCAATAGGACCTTAACAGGTATGGGAGAGTCCCACGTCGTGTGAGGAATAACTTACTGGACTAAATCATTGTATTAAACAAGTTCAAACTTTAATCCCACTAGTCCGTTCATTTTCGGATTAATATCCTTGTGAAGGTTATGAAACCCCTTTTCACCCCAGGTATGGGTTAAATATTACCCCAAATATCCTTCTACAAGGATGACTTTGGCATATATAACCTATAGAGGTTGATATGCCATTAAAGAAAGAAACGGAACCAAACAGGTACTACGATTCCAGGTTAGAGTTGACCTGGGAGTAATAGCAGTAAAGTGGTACCCCCGGTTTCCAAAATTTTCAGAATTTTAATCTCATCACACGATATAATGTAACCCAGAATATTCCACTTTTTGGGGTGGGTGGGGAGGCTTTCAAAGTGGTAAATTACAAAGTTTTTTGCTAAGATGCGACACAAGGCGGAATGAATTGGGCACCCAAAAGAGAATCGAACTCACTCATTACACCACTCGTGGTGTCCCGGGTTGTTTCGAAGTAGTCGGCGTATTCTAAGATACGCTGATAGGGCTATTCAGTCTTGGAGTTGACAATACTGCTGACAATCAATAAGAAAAGACAGCAGCTGTTTGTGACGACAGAGACTTGTTTGTCCCTAACGACACCATAGATCAACAATATTCTAATAGTGAGAGGGGCTAACCTCAAAACTCAATGAATGAATATACAGGATCGATGGGTTTTATTCTAATAAAAACAAAAATCAAACAACATCTAATCCGATTTTCAAGAAATGGTTGTCAACCAAACCAGTGCTTGATTATTGATTCGCTAAAGTATCTTTCTTCTTCCAGCATTCAGGTTAATATCTTCATTTTTTTTTTATCCCTTTGTTTAGTTTGACCTGTTTCAAAGTATTCATCGTTTCCTTGGTGACATACTCCAGTCAAATGAGACTGTTGTGTCACAATTAGCTCTTCTGTCCACGGGTATACATACTTCATAGGCACTTTTAAGAAAGGTGTTCCATTTATGATGAAACACAATTTTGATTCTCTGCTATATAGTTGTTCTACATTGTACCAGAGTGCATGTCGGGGTTTTAGCTTTTCTTGTTACGTTATTTTAATATTATATAATTTACTGCATGGATTTTCCACATAAAATTTAATTGTAATAATATATTAGAATCAGAATTGTTTTCTAAAAAATAATACAATTTCATAACTAACAAGTTTGTTAAGTAATTAATTATCAAACAAATAAAAGAAAATAATAATAATAATAATAATAATAATAATAATAATAATAATAATAATAATAATAATGGAACTTGTAAAAAATTAGATTCTATTGTCGAAACATTTGGGATTTTTTTTTGTTTTTTGAAAGACGTAAGGCGAGAGATAATTGAAGTATAAATATTATTTACGTACTTTTAGAAAAAAGAGAGAAAGAAACATAGAGAGAGAGAGAGAGAGAGAGTGATAGAGAGAGAGAGATTGAAAGAGAGTGAAAGAGAAAGAGAGAGAGAGAGAATTAACGATACTAAACACTTAGAAGAAAAATTAAGAAATGAATTTTTGTGTCAAAGGAACCAGCTATTCGGTAAGGAGGAAATTTGTAATGTCTATGCCAAAGGAAATAGTCGAACAAATGTCATTAGGTGCCCCATTCATTCGGTCTTGTGCCACATCTATTCAAAAACTTTGTAAATTACGATATGCCAAAGTTTTGTTATGTTGATAATGGCCTCCCTTTGGTGATATCTCAACCGACGGTATCGACCTTGCAGCTTAGAATGATGCAAATATATTTATATGCCATATGGTTATGAATATGGGCCTTAAAATACGATCGGTCAGCACCCACCTCCTGATAATGATAACATCACCGTAGCTTCATGAGTCTGTTTTACTTTTAATAATTTACGACTTTTCATCTTAAACGCAAGGCGTAAACGAGGAATCATTAAGAGGTCGATGGTGCGTCAAACATCTCTCAGAAACTTCCTAACTCATTCTAACTCAAGAATCGATCTAGTCACCTGACGGAAACCATCCAATCAAGGTCGTGTTCTCAGATGCAAGTCGAGTTCCATCATACTGGTTGAACTTAACAGTATCTTCCTACACAGAATTCAACTGTCCAGGGTATAAAATTAAACTACAAATGATAGAGAGTTGTAGTTTTAGTGTCTGGAAAATATAGATTGCCTCTTCATTGCCATTACTCCCATGTCCACTCTAATCCTGAGTGGTAGTATCTGTAAGGGCCTCATTTATGGGTTGAATAGAACTGTTCATTTTTATACACAGTTCTGCCCGGAATATTAAAAATCTATCAACCAATCTATCTTTCTATAAAGAATGATTGTTTTAGATCTCTACTTCAGTGGGCATTAAATGGTCTCCTAAGGTTGATGTACCGTAAAACGAACCAAACCAAACCATCCAACCTTGAATGTTACACTACAAGTCAAAAAGAGAAATTACCAATCACTAAGGTAACTGGTAGAATCCAAGCCACAAGTCATGAAACTGCAAATATTAAAATTACTGGAGATGATATTTTCTATTCAGCTTTCATTTCCTTTTTAAACTTATTATTATTATTTTTATCGCTATCAAAACGTTTATCTATGCGTACAAGTAAAATGCCATTGGCATATTCATCGAAGCGAGTTTCACAGTCTAAGTTATTCTATCCCTGAGGCACATATTTAGCTTCAATAACGTACTAGTGAGTAGATGCGAGCGTATTTATATGAGTGTGAATGAGTATAGGGATTGCAATGGAATTTTAGTGGGGAAGCCGAATCTTAGGTGTATTCTATTTTTTCTTTAAGACTTCTTTTTTTATACATAAAAAATGAACTCTCTTTTACGCCATCAAGCCCCAGTCTGTCTCTTTCTCTCTTTTTCTCTCAGTCTCTCTCTCTCTCTCTCTCTGTATTTTTCTTTCTTTCTTTCTTTCTTTCTTTCTCTCTCTCTCTCTCTCTCTCTCTGTACTTCTCGTTCTTTCTTTCTTTCTTTCTTTTTTCTTTCTCAGCCTCTCTCTTTCTGTGTACTTCTCTTTCTTTCTTTCTTTCTTTCTTTCTTTCTTAGCCTCTCTCTCTCTCTCTCTCTCTGTATTTTTCTTTCTTTCTTTCTTTCTTTCTTTCTCAGTCTCTCTCTCTCTCTCTCTCTCTCTCTCTCTGTGTATTTCTCTATCTTTCATCTTTCTTTCTTTCTTTCTTAGCCTCTCTCTCTCTCTCTCTGTACTTCTCTTTCTTTCTTTCTTTCTTTCTTTCTCAGCCTCTCTCTCTCTCTCTCTCTCTCTGTACTTCTCTTTCTTTCTTTCTTTCTTTCTTTCTTTCTCACTGATCTACTGTTTGGAATATCCTATATAACTTTCCTGTCACACCACTGAATTGTGATGGTTACAACGCTGCTTCCACATCCGATTTTTAGCATTGACTATTTTAAATATAAAGATATCTGTCTGTATAGTTTCATCTGTCAATTGGTGGTCTTCTCATGTTTACCGTCAATTCAGTGAACAATGTTTAGAAAATCGGTTGAAAAAGCTAAAACATATAATAGATATTTTTTAAATCGAAAAAGAAACAGTTTTCATTTTAATAAATACAATTCAGCTGATTTTGCCACGAGTCCAGTTTTAAAGACCAAACTGAATTTTTAATAAAGCAATGGCCCGAAGTCTCCTAGGAAAGAAGAATAATTTGAAAGGAATTAATTAAATATAATTTATTCGTTGATTAATTAGAATCTTGCGATGTGAATATGAAATAAGACAGTGATTAGAAAAGACGAGTAGGATAGACAAGGTCGTTCTATAAGGTAATAGTTTGGTTACTTTGTTTAATGGTATATTAAAGCTATGGGTTAGTCAGTGCCTAGTCTTCCTGTATAGGTTTTATTTAACCCACGACTGGGAGATTAGAGAATTTACATCGACCTACAGGGTATTATTCCGAAAATGAATTTAATAGGGTGATTGGAGTCTGAATTCTCTCACTACACTGTCACAATTGAATATATTAGCTACGACACAACGATGACTTCTCCTGTCAACTGAATGTAGGTGTAATTACTAAATAAGCGAAATAAAAAGAGTTTCTCTATAAAATCATGAATCGTGAATGCTGCAGATACAATATACGCTTTCATGAATTATATATTAAGTAAAGAGACAGCGCAGCTCTTTCAAAATAACATAAAGTTTAATCTTAAAGACACCCACCAACACCGGCATTCTGTATGTCGTCATTAATGCCTTCTATGCCAGAAACGGGGTTTTTTTTTAGGGGTGGGGGTGGGGAGATAGACAAATGTTGTATAGTCATATGCAACAACTATACACATATACATGTAGAATACATATTGACGTAATGAATAAAGACGAGCGAAGACTTCTTTAAAAAGATATACCTCTCACTTTATTTTAAAGGTTGGTGTGTGCGAGAGGGAGTTGGAGACCGAACAGAACTGCAATATATTGACCCCCCACTCTTATGGCCATCAGCGTTGTGTCTTTCTCGTTCTCCTGATGCTCAACCGGAGGCCCAGGGGCTCAGCTTTCTGCTGCCTTTCTCTACCACATCTTGTCACCAACTCATCTGATCTCCAACTGAACTGACTTCCTGTCTTCACCGAGTTATATAATAATTCAATCGCCCACTCAATATCTATTCTCATGGCTAGCCAGGCCGGAATATGCCACTTCCGGCGTCTTTGGACTGGCATGTTTGATCATCATCAAGGGGAAATAACTGTCATGAAGTTCACGGGTCACTCTCTTCCGGTGCATCAGTCTATGAGTGTACCATGGGATTTCTTCTCATAACTGCCTTCAGAATGCGTCACTTCCTTCCGGTGCATCACTTTGGAATGGCATGTTTGGCCGGGTCGAAGGTCAATATACAACACAAAAACACAATTCCTGTTAAGCGTTAGGACCTTAGTTTCTTGTTCTTTCCGTTAAATTTCAGTGGCCGTGCAAGTTAACCGGAATGGATAACGGACAAAACGTGTGGGATAGCTGTTTCTTTCTAGTTGAAACGTGTAAACATGAATATTGATTGAAAATTATTTCATTGCTGGATAAGTGGAAAAAATCATTACTTTTACATCTCCTGCCAAGTTTCTTCCCCCGTGAGCTAAGATATATACAGGGAGAGTACTGAATGGCAATAGTTAAGTAGTTTTGTTGAGCCTATTCAAAATCCTCATGAGCTACACATTATAGAAGAAAGGTTGTTCGTCACAGTATATGAGAAATATAAGCGGTAAACATTTCATAAAAACCTTCTCGATGTTAGAATATTTAGTGTCGAAAAGGAACTAATTAAATGACACGTAACAACTATAAGTTAATTAGCACGATGCTAAGAAAAAATAAGGATATAAACGAATTAATACAAAAAATATTAGGATTGAGAATATTGAACTAGGAATTTTTATGTCGCTGTTACTTACCTATGCAGCCAACTGTATGTATGTGTCACACTTTCAGTTATAAACTAGATCACTCATGAATCTCTCAAGTTCCTATATAAAAAAAGCAGTTCATCATATTTACCAACCCTGGGAAGGATATGACACAAGGTCAATTTTTAAGCGGAGTTTAACAAGTTCGAATTCAGAGTATTCCTTCTCCTAGACTAGTTGCCTCACCAAGGCTGAAGAACGAAGTCTGTCCTACTATTTACCCATAGCTGGAGGGAGAATAATTGGATTCATACCTTTGCCAAGGGTATTAGTGCTAAGTGAAATGCAATCAGTCTCGTCCAGGATTTGAACTCGTGTCGTCGTGTCCATTTCCCTGCAGCGATAACCATTACACCATGGGCACATGCTTAAGAAAGCAGTTCAGTATTACATTGGTACTACTGATTGTGCTCAAATGTAAGTGACTTTGACAAAACTCGTTGTGATATTTGTACAAAAATACTGAAGCATTGTGAAGATGAACACTGATTTAGGGAGCGTCAAATTTTCAGCGATGATGTGGTTTCTTTATTAAATGGCATATCAACCTTCGTGGATAATTAAGTGCCAATGCCATCCTTGCAAAAAAAACTATTGGTTGTATTTAACCTACATTTGGGGTAAAAAAGAAAAAGTTTAAATCTTCCCAAAGGGAATGTTGGGGTATGACTGGAGATTGAACAAGCTCAGATGACACAGTGAGGATGTTAGCAATGTCTTAACTGGAAGTAACAGTAATAAATTCCGAGAGTTTCTCTATAAAACTAACTCGTGAAAAATAAGTTAGTAATACAGCGAAAATTAATTTTGGCTTGGTCTTAAAACGTTTGCCAATCATCTTACCAATCTTTGAGACAACACAATATTTTTTCCTAAATGAACTGTCACATTATAAAAAGTTGTCAGTTTTGTTATCGTAAATTAAATTTTTTTTTCAAAACCCTCACGGGACAATTTTTATAAAATTCAAATATTTTCAGAAAGTTTTAAGCTAATTCTTCTTTTAGTGCTGACAATAAGAGACAACAAACTAACCAAGTATAATAAATAATGTTTTACTCTTTCTTTCTTTCTTTCTTTCTTTCTTTCTGCATTATCTTCTCGTTTTCTTTACTATTTCTCCCTATTTCTCTTTTTCACTTTTTCCTTCTTTCTTTCTATCTCTTTTTGGTACTTTTCATTTTCATTGTTCAAATCTTCCGTTAATTTTTTTTCTTTTCTTTTAATTTTTTACTCTTTATCCCTTCTTTCTCTTAGCCTTTTTCTTGTCTGTCTGTATTTCTTTTTCTTTTTTCTGCCCATTTTCATTTTGTCCTTTTTCCTTTCTTCGCATCAAGTTCTTATTTTAATTCTTTCTTGTTTTATCCTGATTCCTCTAACATTTTTGCTTTTTTTGTTTTGTTTTTTATTTTTTAATTCTCAGCATCGCTTCTTTTTTTTTTCTTTTAAAGTCCTTCTACGTTTTCTGTTTCTTTATTTCTTTTCATAAATATTCATCTTTTCCCTCTTCATCAGTCTATTTCGTCTTCAACTTTATAATTTTTCTTGAAGCCTCTACTATTGTACATTTTATTTCATTACTTCTCAACGCTTTTTCTTTTTAACTACTTTTTGCTTATAGCATTGTGACCCTAACCAAGAATGTTTATGACATTAAAGAAATTGTTAACGTCAGATTTAAAATAAAAATAAATATGAGTTACTATGGCCAATATGAATATATTGATCGATAGAAAGATATGAAAACTCTGTCTATCGGTCTATCTCGCTTGCACTCTCTCTCTCTCTCTCTCTCTCGCTCTCTCTCTCTCTCTATATATATATATATATATCATCTCGTGTTGTTTGCAGGGATTTCTATGACTATCTCGGGGGTATTCTCGTGGTGTAATGGTTAAAGCACTGGACTGTGGAATCGCAGTAAGCGAGTTCAAACTCCAGTCGTGCTAATACGTTCCTTTTCGGACAAATACCCTTGGGAAAGGCATGAACCCCCTTATCCTCCTAGCTATGGACTAAATAGCATCATTGCTGCTCTTCTATAAGGGTGGCTTTGGCATTAAATAACCCACGAAGGTTGATTTGCTATTAAAACAAAGAAACCAAACCAAACCAAACCATGACTGTCTCTTGTCATTCATTGGTTTCATCCATCGGTCCCGGCAGATCTTCTAGACGACATCTTATGTCCGTACATCTGCTGTTGCTGATACATACTTGTTGGTCGCCCAACACTTGCTCGTCCACCTGAAGGAGTCCATTGGAGACCGTCACTTATGAGTTCGTCGTTAATTCTTCAGCAGTGTCCGGCGTGTCTTTTTCGTCTTATTGGATGGTTTTAGAGATTGGGGGGTAGGTGGGGGAACAGCTGCTGTTTTGTGGGATGTTGCTTCCAGGATTTGTTCAATACAGCTCGTAGCATTATCGCACAATTGCCGTCCAGCTTTTTCATGATAAGCTTAGTCACTGTCCGGTGCTTGGAAGAAATTGCATTTAATTTTACCTGAAAAGTCTGACTTCCTTCTATATAATCGATAACCTATAGATAGCAGTACATGTCTCCGTTCGTCGCTGATTGGTGTCATTTTCAGTAGATGAGACACTGCTACCGAGACATGGGAACTTGTCCACTAGTTTCAGAGAACCACCATTTAGTGTGGAGATATCTCCTTTTTAATTAAAATAAATGTACTCCGTTTTCTCTACATTCTCGTTCAGGTTTGGTTTGGTTTGGATTCTTTGTTTAATGGCATATCAGCCTTTGTAGATTATTTATTGCCAAAGCCATTCTCCAAGAAGAAGAGCTGTGGTACTATTTAACCCATAGCTGGGAGGATAAGGGGGTTCAATACCTTTCCCGAGGGTATTTGTCCGAAAGTGAACTTAATAGCGCGACTGGAATTCGAACTCATTTCCTATGATTCCGCTGTCCATCGCTTTAACCATTATACCATGAGGACACCCCCTCTCTCGTTCAGGACAATGGATTCAAGCTGAAATAAGAAAAATGTGATTTTTTAAAAGTAAAATCAAAAATCTAGGAATTATAATTGAGACAAGTGGCCGGAGACCACATCCAGCCTGATCCAGTGCTATAAAAGATGTGCCTGTTCCTGAAAATGTCAGCTCCTTACAAAGTTTCCCGGGTTTGGCAAATTATTACGACGTATTTGTAACAAACATGTATTTTTTTGCGAGGTTCGTTAAAGAAACTATAAAAAAAATACTTTTAATTAGTTTGAAAAACATTAAAGGAATGCTAGCGTCCGAGTTGTTTTCCACACATTACGACCCCCCCCCAAAAAAAAAGAAATAATCAAAGCAAACGACACTACTTCATGCGGAATAGGAGCCTGCTCGATTAAAACTACTGCACACGCATCCTAAGTGTTTCTTCGAGCCGAAAAGAATAATTCTGTGGTAGAAAAAGAGAGTTTAAGGATTGTGTTTGCTCCCAAGAAATTTCATAGATTCCTTCATGTGTTGCATATTGACCTTCGACCCGGCCAAACATGCCATTCCAACGATGCAGAAGTTGCATATTCCATTGGCATGGGCGAACTTGGCTGACAATATGGGACAGAGTTAAAATCCCACGATACAGTCACAAACTGATGCACCGAAGGAGAGTGACCTGTGAACTTCATGACAGATATTTCCGCTCGATGACGATCAAACATGCCATTCCAAAGACGGCGGTTGAGACACATTCCGATGGCAAGTTATGGGGAGATATTCAGTGGGCGATTGAACTATTATATAACTCGGTGAAGACAGGAAGTCAGTTAGTTTGGAGATCAGAGAGATGGAGAAATGATGCTGTAGAGAAAACAGCACCCAGCAGATAGCTGGGCCCCGGGCCTCCGGTTGAGCAACCCTAGAGAACGAGAAAAGAACGCTGATGGCCATAAGATTGGGGAGGTCAATATGTCGCAGTTCTGTTTGGTCTCTAACTCCCTCTCACACACAAACCTTTCAAATTAAGTGAGAGATATATTGTTCTAAAAGAACTGTGTCGTCGTTATTATTGTGTTGTTATGATTCTTTATGCATGCATGGATCTGCACATGCGTATACAACACATGGAAGAAAGTTAATCTTATGAACGGATCCCGGATTGCTAGCTATTTTGGAGTTGAAAAAAAAGCCTACTGACACATAAATAAACTAGGTTGCAGCAATGGGGAACCATCTTATCGAATTATAATTTTAGTACTGAATACCAGCCATCAAGTAAACTGTGTCACGTGGACGGATTGTCTAGACTTATCCTAAAAAATAGTGAACTTTTGGAAGACACGATCATTCGTTCTCTTCAAGCGGAAGTAGAGATTTAATAGATACTTTGCAATGCCGTGCGGGAACTACCCGGGAGGTTGGAAAAAATAAAAAAGCGCTGAATGACAATTTTATTGAGGAAATGAAGAAAAAAACTAAAAGACAGGAGTACGCAGAATCCGAGGCATATTCAATTTGAAATGATGTTCTCATGTACTAAGAAACGGTGGTTGTACTTCTGCCACTACAGAATGGAAATCTTAAAGAGAAGTTATGTGTACTAGTGTAGCATCGAAAGTTTGGTAAAGTCATGCAAAGGTTGAGCTTTGGCAGCTAAAGTACCACCCATGTCCAGAAACAGACCGCCGATGGTTACGTCTGCATATTGACTTTGTTGGTCAGCTTAATGGTTCATATTCTTTGATTGTTGTAGACAGTTTTTCAAAGTAGCCAGAGATGTTGAAATGAAAGAAACCAACCATGGGAGCAGTAATTGGATTTCTAAACCCCGTTTTGTTACCACCTATGGGTTAAATAGATACATATATGGCTTTAACTTTAAATAACCCACGAAAGCGTATATGCCATTAAATTTTTTATTTAATTACTTACAAAAGATGTTTAATCGGTTGGTTGTTTCAGTTTTATGGCATATCAGCCTTTGAAGGTTATTTAATGCCAACTCCATTTTTATGCAAATAGTCAGTTCTATTTCAAGAAATTCAGTTTAGCATGAGTAAACAGTTTTAATATAAAAAAAACACTTCCATTTCAAGCTATTCATCTGTGTCAAATAGTTCTAATTACGCCAATTCACTTCGGTATAAGAACATATTTTGTTTACCCACAGTTAAATGTCAAAACAGTTCTCTATTAAACAATTCAGCTTAGTGTAAGTACAATTTCAATATCCCAAACAGTTCAATTTCAAATGATTCAGTTTAGCATAAGCACACAGCTTAAATTTAAGTACATTTTAATTGTCAAAAACATTTCTGTTTCAAGATAT
The DNA here is from genome assembly GCA_963585895.1 of Sepioteuthis lessoniana. Classification (NCBI taxonomy): domain Eukaryota; kingdom Metazoa; phylum Mollusca; class Cephalopoda; order Myopsida; family Loliginidae; genus Sepioteuthis; species Sepioteuthis lessoniana. The sequence continues at coordinate 102,409,894 of OY757913.1, read as the reverse complement.
TCAGTTTAGTCAAACAGTTCAAATTCAAATAATTCAATTTAGCATAAGTATGCAGTTAGTTCTATTTAACCCATAGATAGGGCCATATCAGGTGCTACCATTCTGGGCCAGAGTGAACCTGGGACTAATTGCAATGAAGGGGTGCTTCACATTCCCCAAAGCTCCAGCATCACTGGAACCTCACTATGAGATTGTTTAGTGTTATATCTTGACACTCATTGGGGGCGGGGGTCTTACCCCTCTGCAAAGGTGCAGTCGGTGTATTCTACAGCTCCAGCCGACTGGGCAAATAAAAGATGGTTACCATTAATTATTTGAGACCATATAACTCTGTGAAAATCATTTAAATTAAGATTATAAAATGGTTGTATATGCTGCTTTAAAACTTATGACTTCAGCCTTCTATAAACCAACAATGGTTGACGTGCTTTATAGCATCAATTAAAATGCATTCTGAGAAGAAAATATGGTCCGAATACTTTTGCCTGTGTTTATAGCAAACACTATTCAAGTGATTGTCAGTGTGGCCAACCTGAAAAATAAAGTATCGGCCTCATTACTTTCTTTAGCCACCCTCGTATATTGAGCGTGATAGGGAAGCAATTTCCAATGTGAATTGAACAGCTGAGACGATTTGTTCAGTTTAAATAGTTTCAGATTGTCTACCTAATCCCCGGCAATTGAATTAATGGAATTATTCCAACCATTATTAGTCCGACTAACACCATCGGCATTCAGTTGATTCTCATCTTTTCTAAGATACCAAGTCAGCATCTAGTTTTAACCATTCATCAAATAGATGAAGTTTATTCTCAATCCTTTCAACAAGGAAGACTCGTGGAAATAGACTCGTTATCTCTTTGTGAAAGGTGTGTGTGCTTGTACAATAGTTCTTACTTGGTTCATGTGCATATAACGCTCTTACCGTGTTTTTAACAGAAAATACACACATCCTGTCGATAGGGCTTATATTACGCATTTGTGGATGTGCCTGTGTTGTAATGGCTATCGTCATTGGAAATGGACACAGCGGCACGAGTTCAAATCTTGGACGAGGCTAACTGAATTTCAAATCGCAATAATACTCTTAGGAAAAGTAAAAATTCGATTGTTCTTTTTCCAGCTATGAGTAGATTGTAGGACAGACTAAATTCTTAAAAATTCTCTTAAAAATTGACCTTGTGTCACCTTCTGTCCATCTGAAGCAGTTGATATATACATATATTACGCATCTGTATCACATGCTGAAACGATACGACTCTACCAAAAAAGATGTGCCTGGTTAAAACACTAAATTACGTCTGATGGTGAGTTTCCGCTCTGGAAATCCGAGTAGAGTGAAGTACTCCTTCATTGATATTCCTATTACGTTGACTTCAAAACTAATACTCGTAGGAAAGGCTTGAACCCCTTATTCAGCAGTTATAGGTTAAGTACTACCCTTTATAATTTTCAACAAGGATGGAGCAGAGGAATACAAGGGCTGCATCTTTGCAGAGGGCTAAGACCCCACCATGCAAAAAGTGTCCTATATATGACACTAAATAATATGATGATGAGGCTTCAGTAATGATGCAGCTTTGCTAAATGCGGAGTATCCCTAATTGCCATCCTTCCCAGGTGCACTCTGGCTCGGTGTGGTAGCACCTGATAGGGTCCAATCGAATTAGACTGTGTACTTATGCTAAACTATGTTGTTTGAAATATAAGTTTTTGACATTTACCTGCCTACTTATGCAAAGCTGAATTGTTAGAAATAGAACTGTTTTGATATTTAACCCCGTGTAAGCAAAAAAAAAAAACAAAAAAAAAAAAACGTACAAATGTTGATATGCCATGAAACCAAACCAAAACAAACTAAAAAAGTAATCTACAAGGATTGCTCTCGAATAAAAAAAAAGCCACGAAGGTTGAGATTTGATTAAACAAAGAAATCAAACCAAACAAAGCAAAACAAAACTAATCATCAGATAAAACAGATGTGGGCATATTTGTGAAAAAGGGAGCACTACGAAAAATAAATATGTATATATGTGTTTTGGGTGGAAAAAGTCACTATGAAAAATTTATATATATATATATATATATATAGGTGTGTGGATGGTGTGGGTGTGGTATTACTTTAATTGTGGTAAGGAAATACATTCAAGGAACCGAGTTCGAATCCTGCACTAAGCTACTTCTGCTCCATTTTGCATTTTTGCCTTTGGTAAAAACATTAGGCCATGTCTCACCGCCTCCCATCTATCGGTTAAATAATGGGTCGGACTGACTTTTTAAAGTTTTGTTTAAGCAACCGGTACTGAAAGCAAAAAAAGAAAATCAGAATTCAAAAACTGAGGAATGTTTTCAGGAAAATTTTTGCCCGTTTGTGCATCATTCTTCGTTTATCAGCTTATCCAAAAAATTTGGTTATTTGTTTGGTTTGTTGGTTCAGTTTTATGGCATATCAACCTTTGTAGGTTATTTAATGCCATATCCATTTCCTACAAATATTAGTTCTACTTGTAACGATTCCGTTCAGCAAAATTTAATTGTCAAAAACATTTCTTTTTCAAACTATTCAGTCAAGTCAAACAATTATTTTTCAAACAGTTCAGTTTAGGGTAAGTACAGTTTCAATGACAAAACAGTTTCATTTCAAGCAATTCAGTTCAGCGTAAGTATCCAGTTTAAATGTCAAAACAGTTTTATTTCGAGCAATTTAGTTTAGCATAAGTACGCAGTTTACTTCTATTTATCCCAATGATAGTACTCTAACAGGTGCTACCTGAAGGAGGGTCCTGCATTCCCCAACGCTTCAGTATTACTGGAACCTCACTATCAGATTGTTTAGAATTATATCAGGACACTCGTTGTGGGTTTTACCAATCTGCAGAGATACAATCGGTGTATTCTACAGCCCTAACCCACTGGACAATAAAAATTTTGCTGGTCCTACACCAAACTTCACTTCTACAAATACAACTATGTAGCAAGTCCAGCGTTTCACGAATTTATCATAAGTGTTCTATCCCCGTCAAGATCATTTGGAGTCAATTTTATATATATATATATATATATATATATATAATTTTTTGTAGTTGGTCCAAAGAGAGAATAAAAGTACTTTAAAATGAATCGGTCCAGGAAGAGATTTGTATTTTTTATAATTTACTTTACCCCTAATTCACTTTTGATGTGTGTTACATTGTGTGTGTGTGTGTGTGTGTGTTGGAATGGTTTCGGCTTTCATTTGTAATTATTTTTTCTTAGTCTGTGTGAATGTGTGTCTTGAGATTTTTTTAGTATATATATATATATATATGTGTGTGTGTGTGTGTGTTAGTTTCCATTTGTGTGTCTGTACGATTCAGGTTTTATTCCACTTTGGTTTAAATTTATCTATAAAATTCTTTTCCTTGATTTTCCTTTTATTTTTATTTTTCTTTTTATTGGAAGTAGCGTGTAGTCGATAGTTTGATATATTGGCATTATTTTAGATTCAACAGGAATAGAGTGGTAGAGGTGTTTCGATACATTTAATTTTCTGTTTTCTTCTATTTTGATATTACTCCTAGGAAGTAATGTCCTTGTATTAAGGGTCTGTGTTGACCCTTTGCATATTTCTTTGCATTCGCTACATTCATTTATGTAGACTACTATTTTATTGCTACTTAAGTCTATTTATTATGAATTTTGTTTCCGGATTTTTAAAAGTATAGGGGTTTCCTTCAATAATTATATCATGTATTTTGCATCTTTACTTATTGCATTTGGTGACTCCTAGTGCTGTGTTTTCTCCGACTGTAGAAAAGGGGTTTATTCTTTTAAGATTTTTAGTTTGTCTATGGCATTTAATGATTTTTGTTGTGTCTAGTATTTCTTTGATTTGGTCCTTATTTTTAAGTTCTTCAAGATTTTGTATTATTTCTGTGAATAGTTCTTGGTTGTTTTTGTTGGAGGTTGTGACGTAGTCAAGGGGTTTCACGTTGTTGTGTTTTAAGGGTTCCTTAATTCTCTTTGCGGTATTTTTTTCTGCTAATTCCAATCCTATATTTATTAGTGTTGTTTGGTATTCTCTATGGTTTAGGGTTGTGTGTAGTTCTTTAAGGTGATTTTTTTTTTAGGTTTTTATGAGCGATTTGGAGTGTATTCTACGTGCTAAAGTGTAAAAAAGGATTTTATACAGTTTTTGGGGTGGTGGCTTTTGAAGTAGATTTGGGGTAGATATCTGTGATGATTTGGCCATTTACGCTTTTTATAAGGATGTCTAAAAATGATATTTTTTTAGCTGTGTTCCATAGTAAATGTTATTTTGGGGTGTAGGTTTTGCATTAGGTTGTGTAATTTGTTGATGTCTCCCTATAGGATTTTCCAGAATATGAAGTAATCATCCAAATAACTTTTCTATGATTTGGTAAATTCTCCTTGTCGTATTTTTTACCTATTATTTCATATGTTTTTTTTTCTAAATATACTAGGGTAAGGGTAGCGTATGTTGGCGTCATTTTAGTTCCCATAGCTGTTCCTAGTGTCTGGATATAGTTAATGTTACTAAATTGGAGGACCATTTATTAAGGATTATTTCTATACACTCTATTATTTTATTTTGTTAAATCCTGGATATAATGTGTCCCAGTATTTATCTATCCAAAATGAGATTGCTTGGTTTCCTAATTCATGGGGTATATTGCTATATAGGTTTGTGACGTCAAATGTGCCTATGAGTATATATATATATATATATATACACACACATGAACCAATATATACATCTATGTATGTGTGTGTCCGTGAATATCAGAGTGTTTGTCTGACTGTGTCTTTATGCTGGTGTATATACTGTATTTGACGTCATATAAGATGACCAGGTGTATAAGATGCACCTCAATTTCAGCAAAGCAAACCAAGAAAAAAAAAAGTACTAATATTAAACGTGATGAAATCAATATAATGAATATTATCAATGATAAGACTTTTAATTTGCAAAATATCCTTTCAAATAGTGGCAATAGGTATACGAAAGTTACTTGAAAGTGTAAGCTTATAGGAGTTGCCAGTTCGCAAATTTCGACTAAATTTCATACTTTCAAATGGCATATACTACGCAGGGGAATTTTAAAACACATTTTAGCAAAAAAGTGCGCTTCATATGCCATCAAATACCGTATATATATATATATATATATATATATATATATCTTCCCCTGTTTACCTAACTTTTTCCTATATATCTATTTTTATCTATCTATCTATGTATCTGAATATATAAATATATTTTTATACCTCTCTGCGTGCGCATATATATATAAATATATATAACCATGCAGTCACTGACAGGCACAAACACACATATTCAAGTATACATATATATATATATATATAAGTGTGTGTGTGTGTGTGTGAGAGAGTGTGTGTGTGCATGTGCGTGCGTGCGTGCGTGCGTGTTTGTATCTGTCAGTGACTGCATGAATATATATATATATATAATATATGCACACTCAAACTCAAACAGAAATATATTTATAAATTCAGATAGACTGATAGAAAAAGATTAAAAGAGATATATAGGAAAAAGTAAGGTAAATAGGAGAAGGTATATATATATATATATATATATATATATATATATATGTATACACACCCCATATATATATATATATATATATACCCACACATATATTAGCACATTCGAATAGAAAAATTTTTATTGATAGAAAAAAGAGATAAATAAGAAAAAAAAGTATATATATATATATATATATATAGATAGATAGATCTCTGGAGAAATAAGTTCTAACTCTTCACTCTGAACTAAGAAATGTATTGCATACTTGATCATATGATCCTGTTCTCAATATACAACGAAGTAAAACTCGAAGGATAAGATTAAATCAATTGACTTTCAGATATTGGGTCCGGTGTTGTTGTTCAAGGAATAATATTACTACGCAATTTACTTAATTAAAGAAACGAGGTATTTCCAAGTATCGAGGGGTTCCCCTCGGCGTGGAAAACTTGCAAACGTTATCATCCTATGAATTATTACCCAGAGGAAAAGTCCAAGATATTCAATTTTCCAAAACTGCAGCCGCCTATAAGGAAAAGAAGGACAGGTGTAATTATACGATCAGAATTATTTCCAAGCCCTCTCTCCCAACAATCCTGAAACCATACGACAGCTTTAAATTAAATCCTAAGCAAGTAGTTATATTCAAAGGAATAGATATTGGAGAAAAGAAGCAACTTTTCCTGTCAGATTTCGATCACCTTGTCACGTCGAATAGTGGGCGACTATTAGTAATACCATTTTTAAAATTGTCATCCCGAGGTTGGGGTTTTGAGAGTGAAAGTTGGAATTAGTTTTCCCATATTTTCCAATCCCAAAATCTATTCTTCTATCTTGGCTGCAAATTCTAATAGTTTGTATAATGAGTTCTAGCTGTTGTTCATTCTTGGCAAATATCTGAATATCATCCATATACATGAGGCAGTTTATCTTTTCCAGCCACTTTGCTTATTTGTAGCCATCTTTGCATTTTCTTAATACATAACTGAGTGACAGCATTACTATAACAAATTGTAATGGCGAAAGTGAATCTCCCTGGAAGATACAACTTCAGGTTTTTACCTCTGTCAAGGTTTGTACTCTTGTCGCTGCCATTAATATTCCACTCTTTCAGTATTTTTCGCACCAGCATTTACTTGGTTGTCCTTCCTTGAAGTTTCAGTACTGCAAGTCTTCTTGGGTGTCCCGAACTCTTTTGAGTATTCAAGCCAATCTCAACAATGCTGTGGTCTGGATGGGCTCGATTCTTCTTCTGATCTCCGATACTTCCACTCTCTTTCCCAGATCTTTGGGGACTGTTCCAAGTGCACTAAACACAATAGGTATCAACGTCACCATCATGTACTACATTTTTGTTCTCCAGCAAGGTCCTAGCATTTTCTATCCTTTCGCTTTCTTTTATTTTTATCTATGGTTCGCTTGAACTTCAAAACCTATGATCGGGTGTTCTTTAACAAACAAGTCGAACGGCTAAGGCAGCTGGGGAATGGCGATTTTTGGTTGACTGTTCTAATTATCGTAAGCCAAATAGTAATGAAAGAGGACAATGTTTGGAAGATCGTCACGGAAGATGTAGACATCACTGAAAAGTAACGGGATTGGGTACTCTGAGCATTCCTGAGAGAGATGAACATCACCGTACTGAAACAAATCCCTTATTCCCCTATTCTTAATCGCTGTAACTTATTTCTTTTTTTCCAAACACAAAGAGATCATCAAAGGGATACATTTTGAAGGTGTGAAGGCCACCAAGAGGGTTATATTGACGGAACTAAGTTGTATCCCAGGAGAATTCTTCCAGCAGTGCATAGAACCGTGGCAGAGAAATTTAGAAATTTACATAAGGCTGAAAGAGGATTGCTTTGAAAGTAAAATCATGTAGTTTGTTGTTTGTGATAAAAATCATTTTTTACACCACTACCTTTAATTTTCCGATACACTTCGTAAATAAATATATATATATATATATATATATATATATATTACTACGCGTTTACGTTTACAGTAACCGACATCAGGAAATGGTTACCGTTAACGCGTAATGACATCAACGGCCGAAAGTAAACGCGTTTTTAAAAAAATCACACACTGCACACTAAAAATCAAGATCAACGTCTAATGTAATCTCTGCTTTTGATTTATCTGGCGTATATATATATATATATATATATATAATTCTTTTAAATACCCTGTCCGGTGACAAAAGCTGCTTGGTAGCGCCAGAAATGGCAGTACCGCCTTGAGTTACCGAAACTGTGTATCACCCCTGCTTGGCTGCTGATGAGAGCAAGGTATCGCACGTGCTTTCACACGTTGTGCGATGAAAAAAATAAATATTGTTTATACAAATTCAGTTAAAGACAATGTAACTTAACATTTTATGATTGTATGTTTTTTTTCCTAGATTTCTGTTGTTTTTTTAGGGTCTGATTGACAGGGAACTTTTCCTAAGTTCTCCTCACAAACACTTTGGATCATATAAATTGATCGTCTTCAGGGAATCTTTTGTAGGTATTTTTTGTTTTGTTTAATTGCAATATTTACTTTTTGATGGGCTTATTATTTGTAGGGTTGCTTTTCTAAGTATATTAGTGGTTTAAGATGTTTAATTTCTAAGTACCAGAGTTGAATCCTATTTTATTTTTGTTTGATTGTTTATTTTAAATCTGGTTGTTTCGAGGATTTATAAGTATATTTTTTTTTTTTAGTTTTATTACTGATTTTGGTGTTAATAATGAAAACTTTTCATAGTTCAGCAGTTATGAACTTATCTGTGTAATTACAATGTGTTATAGATATGTACAGTTTAATGGCACTTATATCAGTAAGCTAAACTAATATAAAGACTAACTACATAATAAAGAGTCTCCTGAAGACGATCAATTGATATAACTGAAAGCGCTTGGGAGCAGAACCTTGGACACATTATTTATCCTTTGAACTCTCATACAAAGAAACTAGCAAGAAAGCTAGATAAAAAATATACTAAAAGATTAAAAATGCAAGTTTTGTTGTCTTCAACCAAACAATAATTTGCCTCTAAACTATACATTATGGTGGTTCTCTAATGTTAGTAAACCAGTTCACGTACCTCGGTAGCAGTATCTCATCTATTGAAAATGATATCATTATGCGACTAGCGAAGGCATAGACTGCTATCTTTAGGTTGTCGATCATATCTGATGAAATAAAAGAAAAAATAGGTTGTCTGACCTATCTGATGAAATAAAATGCAATTTTATCCAAGCAGTAATTGTACCATTTCTACTGCATGGATGCACTGAATGGGAGCAAGAATGCTAACAGCTATATTGAACAAATCCAGAAAGCAACATCACACAAAAGAGCAGCTTTTTAGCCACCTACTCCCCGTCTTTAAAAACGTCGAAATTACACGGACAAGACAAACGGGACACAGCTTCAGAAGTAAACACGAACTCATAAGCGACGCCCTTGATGGACTCCTTCACATGGACGAATCTGAGTTGGCCGACCAACAACTTATCTACAACACTTCTGTACGAACAATGGATATAGTCTAAAAGACTTGTCGGAAGCGATGGATAGTAGAGATGAATGGCGACAGAGAGCTAGGGAAAACAGTGCTGCCAACGTGACATGATGATGACGATGATAAATATATATATGTACTGGCGTTTATACAAGAAATACATGTCAATACCGGCTAGTATGCGGTGTCATGAAAGGTCAGAACCTTCTTCTCGACCTGTTTTTACTTTTGTTATTTGAGCAGTAACTATGACCCTGACAGGGAACAATAAAGCTCCATGGCGTTATTACCCACTCTCATCAAGTAAACATTTTTACATTTTTGTATCCCCTTTACATACTGATTGTTCATAGGACATTATGAGTATATTTCATCTATTAGGATGCATTCGTGTAACATTCGTGTTGCATTTGAAATCACTGCTATGTATATTGTATACTTTAAATGTTAAATTTTTTCATGTGTATAAATGCGTTCATCTTGTGTTTGCTTCCGTTCTGTTCAGGAGTGATGTTAATACTAATATTTATCCTTGGTGAGTGAGGGACACGATTAGATATCTTTCCAATCACCAATAGCTGCAATATATATATATACATATATATATATATATATATATGTATATATACTGAGAACCTTTGCTACACTTTGCTACAACCAGATACATAAAACAACCTCAATCCCGCCACATGACGCATGTGTCATCACACGCGCACACACACACACACATACACACACACTCTCTCTCTCTCTCTCTCTCTCTCTCTCTCTCTCTCTCTCTCTCTCTCTCTCTCTCTCTAACAATCTCCAATACAAATTTAACACACGAACACACAAAAAGAGAGTCACACAAATCTCAACAGAAACATTCGCCTGAGTATTTTTCGATTTGTTCGATTTCTGAAATATATTTTTTTCTCAGCCTGATGATTGTCGTAATAAGTTGGTATGAAATCCTGGGTTGCAGATAAACACCCACGTACTTAATTATTCATAAAAACTAAAACATATATTTATTATTATTATTTTATAATATAGATCTATCAAGATATTGAGCACTCTGCAAATTAATCCGAATTTAGACTGCCACAAATCCACTAAAAGAGATAGTGACAACCATACACGGTTATAATGTACATACAGAATAGAACGATAAGATTGTAACCCTAGAAAAGATGACATGATTCCATTTCCGTTTAATGAAAACCGGTTTTCTTTTTTTTTTGTTGCAGACCATCTACTACTGTTGTAGTAGAGCGGGTCATTTTCGGAACTGTGGTATTACACAATTTGAAAGTTGGGTTTGGTTTGGTTTAGTTTTATGGCATATCAACCATTGTAGGTTGTTTAATGCTAGTCCTGTTTATACAGGGTGGAACGATAAGATTGTCACCCTAGAAAAGATGACATGATTCAATTTCCGTTTAATGAAAACCGGTTTTCTGTTTTTGTTGAAGACCATCTACTAGTTAGCCAGTTGTGTAAAAATCCCAAGAGCGATAGAAGCCATCTATCATGTCTGAAACTGACACAATGTTCAACGAGCAAGATCGGAGATGCACTGCTGTGCAACTCATGCTCTCTACCGATCCAAGTTATGAGAAAAAGACCATTGCCAACACCCTCAAAATGCAAATCCGGACGGTTCAGCGTGACCAGGATGATGAAAACAAAATTTCCAGCTGTGGTTATGGTCTTTGGTGTGGTTTCAAGTGAGGGCCACATCATACCACCTCACATCTTCAAAGTTGGCTTGAAAGTCAACACCAAAGTGTACCTGGATGTGCAGAAGAGTGTGGTGATCCCTTGGTGCAATCATATATACATTTGTATGTGTGTGTGTTTGTGTGTGTGTGAGGCTTTCTACTCAACATGAATAGCTTTTGAAATGTTTAAATCATACACATTTTCCGTATAAGCTCATTTGATAAGATAATCAACAATCTTTTGTAAAGCTTTTAATCAATGCTGTTTTTAACCAGAACAGTTGGTGTAAAAGTAATCGCAATTTTTCTCATCGTTAAAATGTAATTAATATTTTCGAATAAAGTATCAAACATATTCATATAATATACCGATGAATCCCTGTGGAGCATTTGCTGGATTGGAACATCCAAGTAGATGATTTCAAACATCAGTCACTCTATTGTTCATTTACGGACCGATACCATCGGGAAAGTTATGATGCTACTTATCTTGTCAGCTCTGAGTTAAATAATCTTTTTACTATTCTTCTAAACGGATGGCTTTGGTATAAAATAACCCATATAATATACCATTTAATGTACCACATAATATACCATTTGATATATTATATAATATACCATATAATATATCATTTAGTATACCATATAATGTACCATTTGATATAGCACATAACCTATTTAATATACGATATCATCATCATCATCATATCGTGCTGGTAGCACGGATATCCCTGACCCTCTCTCGCCACTCCTCCCTATCGTTCATCGCCCTAGGTAGGTCTTCAGGACAACAACCTGTATCCTCACATAGCTGCTGAATGTACTTTCGAGCTGGTCGTCCTGCTTTTGCGTGACCATGTGCGGGGATCCATAAGAGTACATCTCTTATGAGTTCATCTCTGCTTCTCCAGCAGTGTCCTGCATGTCTGGTTCAATAAAGCACATGATATATCATTCAATATACCATATAATCAACCATTTATTATATCATTTAATATACCATACAATATATATTCAATATACCATATAACATGATTTCATAAACCGTATTATATACAGCATTATATACCATTTAATATGCCATATAATTTACCATCTAATATACCATATAATAGTTCATGTTATATGCCATATATATAATATGCTGCTTTAAAGTGCAATGCTTTCTCAACCGGATGATATTTATGCTAGCGTTTGTAGTCATCTCAAAGAAATCCTACCGTATTCCCAAACTCTTTTAATTAGAAGAATAGGCTACATTAATAATGATAGATTCAATGATACGAATAAACTACAACTACATTTAATAACATGTGTATTAGACGAAATACTCTCGAATATCACCACCCAATCGGCTGGGACTGTACAAGGGGGTTAGACACCCCAAACGAGTGGCCCAGTTGGCTGGGGCTGTAGAATATACCGACTGCATCTCTGCAGAGGGCGTAAGACTCCTCCAACGAGTGTCCAGGATATGACATTAAAACTTCTGATGGCGAGGCTCCAGCCCTAGAGCTTTGGAGAATCCGGAGTACCCTTTCAATGCCATTGCTCTAAGATCCTCTTTTTGCCCAAGTGGTAGCACTTGATAGGGCCCTATCTATGGGTCAAATAGAACTGATGGAAATTTAAACTGTGAGCAGACTAATGATTAGATTAAATTGATTTGTTAGAAATAGAACTGTTTGGTCAGGTAATTACGTGTAAACAAATGAATGATGTTAAATTAGATTATTAGTGATACATAGCAATACTTTAAACCTTTGTGCAAACAATTGAGGAATTTTGAATAGAATTATCAGTGTTAAATGGAAATATTTGAAACTTAGTAGCTAAATTGAAGAATTGGTATTACATAGCAATACCTGAAACCATTTGACTGAGTTCAAAGGAATTGTATAAAAAATAATAATCACTGTTAAATAGGAATACTTGTGAGCACTTCAATCAGTACAAACAAATGATTAATATTCAATAGAATTATTAATCTTAGATAACAACAATTGAAACCATTTAACAACAGCAATACTTGTGTGCAAACAAATTCGTTCTAACCCATTTGAAAATAAAATTACCCACAGCTTTACACTTTCGAATCATGTATGTATATCCATTTAAATGTGTGCTAACAAATGACTGATGTTAAACTGTTACTGTTACATAGCAATACTGGAAATCATTTAACAGTGAAAAAAATGAGCAGATACTCGTTTAAGAATGTTATCGACAAAATGTGTTTATAAATCCCATATATTTAATATATATGAATAAAGACGATTTGGATTTAAATAACGTACATCTATCTATCTATCTATCTATAATCAGGATTTGGTATCAAATAATGTATAATGACTGATATGCCATATAACCCGACTAAACCAAATCATATATATTTAATATATATGTATAAAGACGATTTGGCATTAAATAATGTACATCTATCTATCTATCTATCTATCTATCTATCTATCTATCTATCTATCTCTCTCTCTCTCTCTATATATATATATATATATATATATATATAAGCAGGATTTGGTATTAAATAACGTACAATGATTGATATGCCATAAGACCCGACCAAACCAAATCATATATATTTGATATATATGTATAAAGAGGATTTGGCATTAAAATTAGAAGAATAGGCTACATTAATAATGATAGATTCAATGATATGAATAAACTACAACTACATTTGATAGCATGTGCATTAGGTGAAATACTATCGAATATATATTTCTTATATGAAATACACTATATTCCTCATTTATGTCGACATATTAAGCAGTAAAAAAACAAAAAAAAACTGAAGTATAACGACCCTGGTCGAATGCTTTAGTATACAGGACAAATAGAAATAGAACTTTTTCTAAAGCTTAGAAGTCTGATTGCACACCCTCATAGCAGTAAAAAAAAAGCAAAAAAAAAAAAACAACCCAACTCAAAAATCGAATTCTACCTATAAAATAAAAACCTGTTAGGGCCGGAATCGGATGATAGGATGAAATATACCCCAAAATTTCTTTGAATTTAAACATACAGCAGTCCTGGACTTTAACTAAGTTAAAACTTAAGGTAAAAAGGTCTGTGTTTTTTTTTTTTGTTCTTTTTTTGTTTTTGTTTTTTTACCACGTACACATGGGAAGCAGCATGATGAACGTGTGAGTCTTGCGGCTTAACGCTCAGGATTGTCAGTTCGATCGGGGAACTACCGCGGCTCATCTATAAGAGTGGCTTCTATAGATGAGAATAAAAACAGCCATCGAAAGATAACCATGACTCATACTAAAACCACATACATATACAAAATAATTGAAGATAATACAAGGTGCGGCAGAAATACCTTATACATTTTTACGGCCACTTTTTTCGTGAAAATGATATTATGCTACCATTGCTTAATTGGCAGCAGTTCCTTATATATTTACTTTCTGACCAGTAGTTTTTATCTTATTTCTATTGTTTGTTTTTTTTATCACAATCCAGTTGTCATTCCATGAACTCTAACAATGGTTGATGTGGCATAAAACCCAACCAATCAAAACCACATTTGAATTCGAAATTCATAATGCCATCTCCATTCTAAGAATTGAAACCCTATTACGAACAAAGAACAGGAAGCAGCAAAAGTTATCCCTCTGTTAACTATATCTACATCCACTTCCATCAGTGTAAATTATTAAGAATTGCTGGGAAACCCTTAAAATAAAACCTGAAATAAGAGATAAATCTCAAAAGCCGGGTTTGCTTGCATATCATCGATCTTAAAATCTTGCTGATATTCATTGGCAGTAAAAAGAAATACTAAGCGATAAAATTATATCATAATCAAATCTATGATATAAATAATATAATTCTGCTACCGGTGTATATATTTATCCAACCCATCCGAAGGAATGACACAAGGTCAATTTAATTTCAGTGTTCGAATAAACAACTATAGATATAGCATTAAATCTCTAAATCCTAACAATTTTCTTCCCGTTGAACAACATTTTTGCCGATTAGATAACAACATGAGCAGACATCTACATGAAATGAAGATTGAAAAAATAATCTAACATATACATAATAATCATCATCATGTCTTGCCGCCAGCACGGATATCCCTGACCCTCTCTCGCCACTTCTCCCTATCATTCATCGCCTCCGACAGGTCTTCAAGGTTACATCCTGTGTCCTCACATAGTTGCTGTATGTAAGTTCGTGCTGGTCGTCCTGCTTTTACACATCCATATGTAGGGGTGCATAGGAGTACATCGTTTATGAGCTCGTCCTTGCTTGTTAAAATAGTATGCATACGTTCGAAGTGATTCCGTTTCCAGAAGTTTTTTCACAGAGGTCAGTAAATTTATTCTACTAAACTGTTCATTTAAAAATGCACATATTTGATTTAAAATAATTATTTCTTACGTCTCTACTATATTGTGTTCTTATATGAAATACACTATATTCCTGATTTATGTCGACATATTTAGCAGTAAAAAAAAAAAAACAAAAAAAAAACTGAAGTATAACGACCCTGGTCGAATGCTTTAGTATACAGGACAAATAGAAATAGAACTTTTTCTAAAGCTTAGAAGTCTGATTGCACACCCTCATAGCAGTAAAAAAAAGAAAAGAAAAAAAAAAAGCAACCCAAATCAAAAATCGAATTCTACCTATAAAATAAAAACCTGTTAGGGCCGGAATCTGATGATAGGATGAAATATACCCCAAAATTTCTTTGAATTTAAACATACAGCAGTCCTGGACTTTAACTAAGTTAAAACTTAAGGTAAAAAGGTCTGTGTTTTTTTTTGTTCTTTTTTGGTTTTTGTTTTTTTTACCACGTACACATGGGAAGCAGCATGCTGAACGTGTGAGTCTTGAGGCTTAACGCTCAGGATTGTCAGTTCGATCGGGGAACTACTGCGGCTCATCTATAAGAGTGGCTTCTATAGATGAGAATAAAAACAGCCATCGAAAGATAACCATGACTCATACTCAAACCACATACATATACATAATAATTGAAGATAATACAAGGTGCGACAGAAATACCTTATACATTTTTACGTCCACTTTTTTCGTGAAAATGATATTATGCTACCATTGCTTAATTGGCAGCAGTTCCTTATCTATTTACTTTCTGACCAGTAGTTTTTATCTTATTTCTATTTTTTTTAAAATCACAATCCAGTTGTCATTCTATGATCAATAGTAAGCCACAGAGACTGGAAAGAATAAATAAGCCTCTAGACGGATTCACACATAGATTCCTTTATATTGATATATCATTATATACATTGGCAAGATGGTTAGAGTGCTCGCCAATGGCTCGGGAGACCGGGGTTCAATCCCAGGTCAAGTCATACCAAAGACTCAAAAAATGGTACTTGATGCATCCTTTATTAACACTCAGCAATATAAGGTTGGATCAAGGGTAAAGTGGAGAAATCCAGGGAAACGAGTAGCGCCCTCCCCTACACCTCGGTGTAGTAGCTATCGGAAAAGGAGCCTTAGGGTCATCCTCATCTAAGGTCACTAACTTTAATTACTTACTTATATACATACGTTCTCGTGTATTGAAAGACTTTTTATGAGAAAATTTTCACGTAAGAAAGAAGGTTTTATTCATTACTCGAAATGTTTTCGAATCGTCAAAGCAAACTTTACAACAATTCTTCAACAAGGATGGCTTTGGCGTCAAATCAACCGTGAAAATTGATATCCTATTAAAACGAATTAAGAAACGAATTAAGCCTTATCTTGTTTCTTGGCCTAAACATACCGATTAGAAATATTTAAAATTAGAATTTATTAGAGGAAGTCGTTTATTATTTGAAATCGGAAATTACTCAAGCCTATATAGTACTTATAACTGTACAGCTCTTGCTTTTAAGGATTTATCACTCATGCATACAACCATGACATTCAATGCAGCATAATCTATATATATATATATATATATATATATATAAATATATATATATATATAATTAATAATTCCTTCTAGACCAGAAAATACTGTAATTTTGCAAGGGAAAGGATCTATAATTGCAAAATAAAAGCAGAATTACGAAGTTAAATCTAATCTTTTTTTCTATAACAAAGAAAGCGTAAATTACTCGAAGCAACATAACTCAGGGATAAATCTGCGTCAATTGCCGCTAATTAAGCAATAGTAGTTACTAGTTTTACCTAATACCGGCCCATTGGAATAATGATTAGAGTGTTAGCCAATGGCACTAGAGACTGGGGTTCAATCCCAGGTCGAGTCATACCAAAGACTCAAGAAAAGATTCTTATCATTAAGGGTTTTCGGACTATTGTCTTCATCTTTATTGTTATTTCCACAACGTTTCGGTCGTTATGTCCTCCGGCCGAAACGTTGTGGAAATAACAATAAAGATTAAGACAATAGTCCGAAAACCCTTAATGATAAAAATCCCCAAGCATCATCTCAGTAATTTAAACAACTAATACTCAAAAAATGGTACTTGATGCCACCTTGCTTAACACTCAGCATTATAAGTTACGGATCAAGGGCAAAGTTGAGCAATCCGGGGAAGGGAGATAAGGCCTACCTTGATGTGGTAGCTATTGAAAAGGGAGCTTTCGGGTCGCTTTTGACTACTGTTGCCAACTTTACTATTAGTTCCTATTTTATTTCAGATACAATCAAATATATTTCTTTATCATTCTATTTCTGATACGATCATGGCTTTGACCTTCTGTTCGTTGTTGAAATGTTTCTTTTTTTTTTTAATAAGTCGGATAAAACTGTAATTGCAACACAGAAAGAATTTTGTATCGTTTTCATGTTATATCGGAATAATGCTGTTCCCTAGAGAATGTTCAACTCATAACTACGTCAAATCCTATGCGAATATTTTTGTCTGTGTTTGGCAGATTCAAATAAAAACGTATCGTTGTAACTGTTACTGAGCAATTGATAGGTTTGAATAAAGCATTGAAAGAGAAAAGACATTTTTCTTTATCATGTTGCTAATGTGACATAACAAACTATCATAGAATTTAGACGGGAAGGTCTTAAACATGTAATTTGTACTTCGGATCCGTCATTATTAGATTATGGCTTGTTTTACTCCATAAAGCAGTCTTAGTCTGGTCAGCAGTTTTAGACTGGTCAGCAGTCTCAGTGTGTTCAAGATATCGAAGAAATCATAGAATTAAAATAGGAACCTAATTTTTAAGATGGTAAATATAATTTACCTGATGTCGGGTGTCAAGTCCTAGAAATTTTTTTTAAAACTCACATTGATAGAAGGATAATCGTGCCATGAAATGATATCTATATCGGAAAAAAACATTATTTATCTAAGGCTGACACTGGTCACTAGTCTTTGAGGACTAGACTAAAATATCTCGACTACCACTAATCTTCCAGTATTTGAAAGACGTTTAGATATATGGATATACAATCTAAGAACCACAATCTAAAATACTCTATTTTAATTCCCTAGCAGTTATCAATTGAGTTTTATATTAAAAATATAAAGAGAATAAAACATTCATCGTTTGGTTGATTTTCCTATTTAAGGACGTCTTTAATTTTCTTTTAAATATGAAAATATTCTAAACGACAAGGCTTCTCAGTATCGAAAGAAATGTCATTAAGAACGTTAATACATTAGCAAAGGCCAATGCCCTAGCGTTCGTAAGGCTACAATCAACCTAATTAAAGGTTTGAATAAATGAGTCATGAACATGATGTTTCTTCACGTGATACACTCGCACGTAAAAAAAAGTTGATTTTAAAAATATGAACGATCCAAATTCAGATAAAGTACATTTTGGAATCAATAAAGTTGTAAATGATACAGAATAAACCTGTTAATATGCCTACACATAATTTACAATTGTTACAACTTCCTTCGTATGCTTAGGTGTTTTTACAATATCCCATTTTATTATGCGAGTTTTCGCTGTTTCATCTTTTATCTGCCCAATATGTTTAGATGATAGGGTAACGTCGATGTAATTCCCGTTAGTGAAGCCGAGTTTATCGTTAAACATTTTACTTCAGTGATTTAATTCATTAAAAGATATGTATATCCTTTCATTGTTATTATCTTTTTTTTTCTGACACCAATGTTATGTATCATATAATCAATCAAACAATTGCCCTTCAACGGGCATTTTTCTCTATTTTTGCAGTTTCATCTGGCATTCTGATTGTTATCTTTTTCATTAAAAATTCTTCATTTATGCTTGCTGGTTGTGTTTGAATTATTCTTATTTAAACAATTTGATGAGTATTGCACTTCTTAATTGTTCTTATGAACTGTAAACACATTCTCTCGACATTCATTTTAACAGTTTTGTTATATGTCAGACCATATAATTTTTATGGGACAGTTCTCGTGACAGAGTGGCTGACTTTCTTGACTTCAAAGATCGTAGTAAGCGAGTTCGAACTCCAGTAATGCAATTACCATAAAATAAGGTAAGTTATAAATCCTCATATCTTTGCAACTATGGATTAAGACTATTGATTTTCTACAAGGGTGATTTTGGCATTAACTAAACTATGTAAGTTGATAGGCCATTAAACAAAGTAACCAAACCAAGCACTGACATGTTTCTATTTCTGGTTCATTTGTCCTTATGTTTGGGGTATATATCAGTTTACACACACACACACACACACACACAGAGTTATATATATATATATATATATATATATATATATATATATATAAAGATTGATAACAAGTTAATCCAGGTTGAAGGAGAGATTTATTGACAAGCAAAGTCAACACTATAGCGTTTAGGTTCTAATGAGCCGTCATCAGGACTATGAGGGATAATATAAGGATATTAAATCAGCGATGGATGTTTAAAAGTGCAAAATACAAAAACCTTGGGAAAATTTGTATAACAAGAAAAAATTGACCGTTTTATTCGGGAATCAGCATTTGTTGTTTTAAATTACGTCATTTGATTTATTAGAAATATTGTGCAGAATTTATGTTCTGTTTGTTTTTGTTTTTTGTCCTTCTTTTTCTTTCTCCCTTTTGATTCGAAATCTTTCTCGATAAACAAACGAAACATAAATTATACTCAATATTTCTAATAAAATCCAAACACGTAATTTAAAACAACAAACGTTGATTCACTAATTAAACGGACAACTTTTTCTTGTTATACAAATTTTCCCTAGGTTTTTGTATTTTGCACTTTTAAACATTCATCATTGCTTTAAAATCACTAATATGATCCCTCATAGACCTGAGGATGGTTCATTAGAATCGAAACGTTATAGGGTCGATTCTGCTTCTCAATAAATCTCTCCTTCTACTTGGATTACCTTGTATTCAATTTTTCTTTAGATATTGTCGGGTTACTTCCATATATATATATATATACATATATATATATATATGTATATATATAATACAAATACTAACGTTCTTAGAGCCCCGTCAGCAGTGGTTAGAATATGTATGTCCAGCAGTGGCGTACGCATTTTCCGCAAAACAGGTGTCCTACGAATGACACTAAACTGCATCCGATTTTGGTGGTCTAGGAAATGTAACGTACCTTCTTATTACCAGTTTTTATGGCTCCACTCTAAACCAAATTAGAAATACTTGTTATATTGCTGACTTAGAACGAGTGGATCAATTTGAAAATTACTGTTATTGAATAAGAATACTTTAAACAATATAAGTGTGTGTAAACAAGTGATTATTATTAAGATTGAGTCATCAATGTTAGATTGAAATGGTTAAATGTATGCAAATTGTTTATTGGGGAAGTTCCCATGGAGATGTGGCTCACTTTTTGAATTCCGACGTCGTAGTAAGCGAGTTCGAAACTTAGTGTCTCTACTACGTTCACTTTCGGAGTAATCCCAAAAATATGGAGGATTATTTGTATTAGACAGGGATACTTGATTCCATATAACTGTGCAAGTAAATTCTTATCAAAGCAAAATGAAAGAAAAGTGTAATTAAACGCAACGATTGCAGTAGAAAGTTCAAAAAAAGGAATAGTTATGAATTATGAATATTTTTTGATGAGACATATACTAATGAATCAAAAGCTGGCATTATGTAAACCATAGGAAGTTGATATGCCGTTCAACAACTATACAAACCCAGCATCACGTTCTTATCTAGCTTTAAAGTTTGATTTGTTACAAAAAGCCACAATCAACAGACAGAAGGCACATTTTACACCACTTTGCCTATGAGAATCCAAGTACGCTAATTTTATTGCCAATCGTTACATTTCACGTTGCTTCATTAGTTTATATATATATATATATATATATATATATATATATTATATATATATATATATATATATATATAATCGTGTTTTCTTTATCGTTTTCCTGTTTTTAGAAAACCACTGTCTGTCTTTCTTTAATTTCCGTATGCATTCACATATAAAGATATACACACACACACGCACACATTCACACACACACACACACACACACATATATATATATATATATATATATATATATATATATATATATATAAAATCGTGTTTTCTTTATCTTTTTCCTGTTTTTAGAAATCCACTGTCTGTCTTTCTTTAATTTTCGTATGCATTCACATATAAAGATATACACACACACACACGCACACACATTCACACACACACACACACACACACACACATACATATATATATACAACGTCGTTCAAAAAAGTCCTAAGACTCACACACAAAGAAGTGATCAAGCTGACCATTTATCTAATAACAACATTCAACCATTTCTAATGAAATTAGAAAAGCTAATTCTGAAATCTCTCTTAATTTGTTGGTAGATGTGGCCCATAGAGAATAGACAATTGTGTGACAAATTTAAAATTTTGGTAAGTTTTAGAACTTATAAAACAATCCATATCTATCTATTTATCTATATATCTATCCTCGGCATGTAACGTCTGTCTTGACAGCTTTGTTGCTTTCCATACATTGGTTTCTCCCATCTGTCATGTCCGATTGACCTTAGCTGGAAGTGTGCTAACCCTAGTAGAACTTTTTTTCCCCACAAAAATTTCTTTCTGTCTCTGTTAAAAACAAATAAGACAAAAAATAATACGAAAAAAAAATAGTTTCCTGAATCTTCAATGATCGAAATCAATTATAAAATTCCATTCAGCGTTTCTCTGATCGATTTAAGTAGATTGTAACCTCGATATGTCGATATAAGAAAAATGTTCTTTTTGTTTGTTTGTTTGTTTGTTTTGTTTTGGGTTTTTTTCTACACACAAGAATGAATGTATAGACTCCGTGTACACCATTATTACAGCGTAATATTACGCAAACAATAGACTGCGTTATTATACAAATTTTGCTGTGGTTTAAGATTTCAATTATTTATTTATGTACGGTCTTTTCCTATCACCTCATCGAGATGCAGATTGATAAAAAATTCAACAAGTTCGGACACGCACTTATATTTATTTGAAGCCCAACTGACACTTATTGATTGATTTGAAATCCTATTGTTGTTGCTGTTGTTGTTGTTGACATTGCTTTTACGCCAAGCAGATATATCTAAATTATATTTCTACGATAATACATTGTAATGAGAAGGGCACACACATTGAGTAAATACTAAAGTTGACATATTTATATATTTTTTTCATCATACAACGCGTGAAAGCACGTGCGATACTCTGTCCTCATCAGCCGCCAACCAGGGTGATAACACAGTTTCAGTAGCTCAAGGCGGTACTGCCACTCCTGGCGCTACCAAGCAGCTTTTGCCACCAGACTGAGTATTTAAAAGAAATATATATCTATATATACACCAGATCAACAAAAAGCAGACATCACATTGGACGTTCGTTCATCTTCATTTTTAAATATATATATATATATATATATATATATATATATATCCAGTCAGCGTCCACCCAGTCTCTATGTATGTAATCGCAAAGACAATGATAAAGATGTATTAGAAATTAATAGCGATCAGCTCGATAGGAGATATCAATCCAAAAATTAGGGCCTGTGATTCTGGAGTAGTTAATTCCCCTTGAACATTTTTAGGGTCAATTAAAAACACTTGACAGCTATATAAAATGTCTTTACCTTATCTTATTAATCTATCTCGGTCCTAATTAAAGCAAGAGAAATATCTAGGATGACAACAGCTGAGTTAATTAACAGACACATTAGGAATAAATGTAAATCATGTATCAGATAGCCATTAGTCATACGATCTTAGTCTGTTTGGAAAATCAAACCTGCTACGAAAAACCCCACAAGAGCGCAAAATTGGGAGGGGTTGACCGGTAGATTAATTCCACTCCTATTTCTTAATCGTTCTTGCACCTAACATTTTGACACCCTCTGCCCACGCCTATGAATGAAATAATTTGTAATTTGATTTCCAATTTTAGTCTTATTTTTATGCTTATCGTTATTTTTATTTTATTTTCATTTTTAAGATTTTTTTTTTATCTTCTGAATACGAACTGTAACTCCACTTGCTACACTGCGGCTTCAAGAGAAGCATGTAAATAGTCATCTGACGAGACGGAGAGTATAGTAATATTCTCCGCCGAAATAAATTTATTATGACGACTTGACTGATTTGAGTCTCCATCAAATTGTACTATATATATATATATATATATGGCTTCGTTTTATTTTCTTTAATGGTGTATCATTCTTCATGGGTTTTAATTACAAATGCATCATTGTAATGGTACTGTAATGGTACTATTTAACCCATATCTAAGAGGATAAGGGGGTTCATGCCTTTTTCAAGAGTAATAGTCCGACAGTGTATATAAAAACACGACTGGAATTCTAATTTTATTACTAAAAGGTTACAGTTCGGGATGTCAACATCTAGACCACGAAGACTCTCAGCTTTCTTTTTTTAATGGCATACCAACTTTTTTCTAGTTTGGTTTGGCTTATTAAACTGAATATCACTCCTTTATTTACAACCAAAATTTGATTCATTTATAAATATTTGAATGTTTTCTTGTCTACATTTTTAACATTCCATTTTCAAAGTTCTTTAACAATCTACAATGATCATTTGCTTACAAGTGGCAAGCTCTTCTGTCTAATACAAATTATTTTCTCAATGCTATAAGGTATTAAGTATTCCTATCTAATTCAAATAATTTGCCAGCACTAATAAGGTCTCAACTGTTCCAAGCTAATACTAATAATCTATCCACAGTTTTATAGTTTCAAACAACTATTAATATTTGATACTAATAATGTTATATTATTAGTATATGGTTTCAGGCAACAATTTCTTTTTAATAATAATCATTTGTTTGTAAGCAGTTATATTATTTTAAGTATTCCAATATAATACTAATAATGTATTCATAATTATATGGTTTCAAGTAACAATTTCTATTAAACAATGATAATCCTTTGTTTGTGTTGTAGAACAAGAGCAGTCGCCCTGTCTCCAGACAATTGGGTAGCCTCAGTTAAATTAAAACACACACACACACACACACACACACACACACACACGACTAGCAGCCCTTCCTCCGTACATCTCTGGTCAACTCATTCGTTCGGTCAGTCAAAAAAGCAGTTCGCAAAGAACAAAAACATCTCGCTCTTGCGGCTGGCATGCTCTTTTGTGCAAGTTCCGGCCTATTGAAATTTACATGCGTGGTAGATTTCTTCTCGCGAGAGACGAGCTCGACCCAGGATAACTTCTGCCTCCAGAAGTGGACATATTTTCAAGTTCGTGACACACAAAGCATAGTCTTACGCGCTTTGATCCAGGAGGTAAGTTTTCTCTCGATACTGTTCGTAAGCAGTTATATTATTTTAAGTATTCCTATGTAATACTAATAATGTATTCATAATGAAATGGTTTCAAGTAACTATTTCTATTAAACAATGATAACCCTTTGTTTGTACGCAGTTATATTATTTTAAGTATTCCTATGTAATACTAATAATGTATCTATAATGTATCTATAATTATATGGTTTCAAGTAACTATTTCTATTAAACAATGATAATCCTTTGTTTGTGCTGTAGAACAAGAGCGGTAGCCCTGTCTCCAGACAATTGGGTAGCCTCAGTCAGTCAAAAAAGCAGTTCGCAAAGATAATTACATGGTTTGAAGTCACTATTTCAATTTAATAAAAACAATAATCTTTTGGTTATAACCCATCCGGTTTAAAGCGGATTTTGGTAGTAATGTCAATGAAGGGGTACTCCACATTCCCTAAAGCTCAAGGACTGTTGGCACACCACCAGTTGGTTTAGTGCCATATCCAGGACACTCATTGGTGAAGGGTCTTACCCATTTGTAGAGATCTTGTCATATTTGACAAACGGGGTGGACCGGGCTTTGAATTCACTTAGGAATGGGGATATAAACCGGGCCGTAAATTGATGGTAGCATAGTCAAGTAGTTGAAGGCTTATATGTATTTTTCAGGAAGCCCTACGATGGGATGTTCACATTTAATTTTCCTTATACGGCTTATCAATTCATCAAGGGTGATTTTATACCAAGAAGTTTGAGAATCACATTCACTGTACATTTATACAGACAATTTTTGTAGTTGCCTCTTGAGAATTTTTTTACACGATTCTATGGTATAAAGTATTTCTATATTATACAAATAATGTGAACATCTCCGTAACGTAATGGCTTAAGCGTTACACTGCAGCCTCAAAGTAAGCGAGTTCGAACTCCAGTCACGTTATCATGTTCCCTTTTGGACTTTAACTCTAGGGAAAGATATAAACCCTCTTAGCCCACCCCCGCCTTAACAGTTGTTCTTTAACAATAATGAATTAGGTACGAAATAAGCCACAAAGATTCATATTTCATTAAAAAAAGAAAACTGTTATAAATAATTTACACAAAGGTTATATGGTTAGAATGATTCCTGTCTAATACTAATAATTATATGGCTTTAATTATTTTTTCGATCTGATAATTCCTATTTGTTTGCAAACATTTATATGGCCTCAAATAAGTAATAAGCTAAATCGATCAAACTATTCATCTATCAACACTGCGTTAAGCATTAAATAACCCAACACAGGTTAGCATATCGTTAAACCTACCATCATACATATACGGCTAATATTAGGGATGTTCTGTTTGTTTAAAAAAGTAAAAGTAAGTAAAGTTGGCGACCATAGTCGAGAGTGACCCGAAAGCTCCCTTTTCGATAGCTTACTACACCAAGGTGTAGGGGAGGGCGCTACTCCTTTCCTGGATTGCTCCACTTTACCCTTGATCCGTACCTTATAATGCTGAGTGTTAAGCAAGGAGGCATCAAGTACCATTTTTTGAGTCTTTGGTATGACTCGACCTGGGATTGAACCCAGGTCTCCCGGTCCATTGGCGAACACTCTAACCGCTAGGCCAATGTCCGGTAGAAAAATAATAAGTGACCCGAAGGCTTCCTTTTCGATAGCTTACAACACCAAGGTGTAGGGGGGGCGCTACTCCTTTCCCTTTAAAAAAGTATTAGATATATACTTTAACTTAACGTTTATAACTATCAAAATAATCTAATTCCAGGCGATCTGGGCCTAAGTGTCTTATTTTTAGATATTCTTCGTACTTGAAATCCGTGTTTGTACACCGATTGTTGGATGATGGGTAACAATCTTTTTCTTTGCTGCAGCAGCCACTGTTGCTGCTGCTGCTGTTGTTGTTGTTATTTTTCGTTTTCACTTTCACTTTCACTTTCATTTATTTACTT
Source organism: Sepioteuthis lessoniana (assembly GCA_963585895.1). NCBI lineage: Eukaryota > Metazoa > Mollusca > Cephalopoda > Myopsida > Loliginidae > Sepioteuthis > Sepioteuthis lessoniana. The sequence goes on along the minus strand of OY757913.1, from coordinate 102,383,423 downwards.
TTTTTTTGTTTGTCTGCCGAATTGAACTTCAGGATTCTGGTGAGTTGCAAATGACGATTACGTGACTTTCTACAACAGGAAACATACTAAATGTCGCGGCGAGATATTGTTTCTTGTTAAGCACAGAAGGTGGACGTCTTTGACGTTATAGAGGCGGTTCGTAATGGACAAAAGAATAGCTTGATGACCTCTCCGATTTCTATGGATGAAAGGAATAATATCGTAAATTTGAAATATATATATATATATATATATATATACACACACACACACACACACACACACACACACACACACACATATATATATATATATATATATTTATATATATATATGCACTTTATGTATATATATATATATATATATAAACTAATTTATTCTTTTTTTAACTCCAGTAACACACATATTATAAAGCTAGATATTTTTTAAAACCTCATATTCCGTTCGTTTCTGTTTAATCCCATAAATGAATTTAAGAGAGACACTCTGAAAGTAATGCAATTTATTCACCCCTCACCATTATAACAAAGGTGGCTGTTTACTTGGTTGATTGATTTTAACTGCATACCAAACCGACAGGAACTTTTTTCCTGAAGTTAAAGAATCGCTTTCATTATACGTGCATGTTTACATTGGTTTCATGTCACTGTTTCTTTTACACAGCCCTATTGAATACAAATGATTTTTAGATATATCTATTTGACCGACAGCTGAGACCAAATGAGGTACTACAACTTCAAGTTTATTTTCTACGCGTAGGATTGAACTATTGCCTTCTATATGTGTTTGATTTAGTTTCTTTGTTCAATGGCATATCAAGCTTCTTAAGTTTTTTTGTTTGGTTTGCTTAGGGTTTATGGCATATCAACCGATGTATATGATTTAATGCTAAATCCTTTTTATACATGCATAATAAATATGTGATTTCTAAACACATTTTGATAACTTTTTAATTAAGCCTCAGCTCATTTTCTTTTCATACACTCAAATAATTTCACCATTTTTTATTCAAACGAATATTTGTATTTACTATTATTATTTTTTGCACGCAGTTTAATGTTTTCAAGTATTGCTATGTATCACTAACAATTCAATTAAATATCAGTCATTTTTTAACATACTGTTAAATGATAAAAACCATTCTATTTCAAACAATTCAGTTTAGCATGTCAACAAAGTTAAATTATTCTACGCATTGTTATGTAGAACAAACAATTCAATTAAACATCAATCATTTGTCTACACACAGTTAAATGACCAAACTGTTCTATTTCAAACAATTCACTTTAGCATGTCAACAAAGTTAAATAGTTCAAAGTATTGCTATGCATCACTAACGTTTGTGAGACCGAAACTTACCTGCATCATGGACTCTTCAAGCACTATATTATTAGAAATATCGTAAGCAGCAGTACAAGAAGTACGACAACCAATATTGGACTCTATCTTTAGTTAATATATTTTTCTTACCTCTAAACCATGTTCTCCTTCTGTGGTACCGACTTTGTCTCCACATCAGTGGCGACGTACTGATTCGAGAGACGCACTCACGCCGAAAGTCTCACCAATCCTACATTCAACAGCGACAGAAGGATTCGAGAATTGCGTCCTTACTACATCAGAGGACTCGCTCAATCACACAGCAGTGTCGAACGAGAAAAAGTAAGCTGGCATCACTACACTAGCGACTACACACAAAAATATTCCGCTTACCAAAATCAGTGACGAAATAGCGATTTGTCACCTACGGAATATTTAAAATTATTGAAGTCTGTCCAAATAATATAACGGTCAACCAAGTATCGAGAACGATTGCTTACACGAAAAAAAAAGCCAGTTTATTCACAAAACAAATTGACAAACTCGAGCATTTGGAAAAACTATTCACCAACTTCAGTAAGGCGATTTAAATTTTTTTATTTAAATAAAATAAAGCAAGTTCTCATTAAACAAAAGAAGAAGAAATCTCAAGCATTTTTTTTTTGCTTCGGTCTGAAGGATAATTTTTTCTTCTTCCCTCCCCACACTTCAAAAAAAAGGTTTGTCTACAATTAAAAAATCCCCCCTGTGAAGAACAGAAAAAAAAACCTGCTTACTTGAAAACACTGATGCAAATGAACCTGTAGGAGGCCCACCAAAAAATTATTTTTCTTTATCTTATTCCTTACTAAAACTTTTTTTGCCTAACAAAAGAAAAAAAATATTAGTGTGGAGGAAATTTAAATGACCAAATTAAACGGAACAACGGTATTTTGAAAGAAGCTAAACCAATAAGTAGTTCAATTCCTTTTTGCTCCAAAAAATCTATCTAGATTCTTGTTTAACCCCGTACACGCGATGACGATCAAACATGCCATTCGAAAGATCGAGAAGGCGATTGAGTGGGCGTTGAACTATTGTATAATTCAGTCAAGACAAAAGTCAGAGTTACAGTTGCAGTAGAGTTGGAGTGGGAGTAGGACGAGATGTGGTAAGGAAAGCCACATCAGGCCGAAGGGGCCTTGAGGCCCTGATGAATTGGGGTCCAGAGAAAATGCTGATAAGATGCAGTAAAGAAAGCCATCACCCAGCAGAGTGGGCCTTTAGGGCTCCGGTTGAGCAGGCCTGGAGAACGAGAAAGACACAACGTTGACGGCCATAAGAGTGGGGGTCAAAGTGTTACAGTTTATGTTCGGTCTCCAACTCCCTCTCACAGTGGAACCCCACACATCCTTTTCGAACCTTCCAAATAAAATGAGAGGTAAAAATATTTTTTTAAAGATGTCTTCTTGCGTCTATTTATTATTGTGTTGTTATGATGCTGTAGATGACATTATAACAGCGAAAAAAAAATCAAGTCCGTCTTCGATAAACTCATTCCACAGGAAGCAAAATTCAAGAAAACCGTCTCGCCCCATAAGAAACAGCCGATAAATTTCATTTCAAGGCCTACAAAACCAACATAACATTCTGGGAAGTAGGCACCATCAAACAAAGGATTGGTTAATTGGTCTATATTGTCCAGGGACCAAAAACACCCACAAACACCATATGAACCAGCTCAGGAAATTCCGTTTGAATGAATCTGAGGATTGACCACAAAATACCTGTGAAGAGCCGATCAACGCAATATTCGATCTTTTAGGTCTCGACACGCCTCAAGTCTCTCCGGAAGTACGACACTCGGGAAGAAAAAGAAAATTTACGCAACCACTCGACGTAAATCCCAAGAGGAGGAAATATTAATAGTTTTATTTTCCCACCCCCAAAAAAATTCTTGGAAGCGGGTGTTGTGAGACCGAAACTTACCTGCATCGTAGACTCTTCCAGCACTATATTACGAGCGTAGTAATATCCTAATATGGAAGCAGTAGTACGAATACCAATATTGGACGCTATCCTTTATAACTTTTGTTAATATATATTTCTTACCTCTAAACCGTGTTCCGTGTTTTCCTTCTGTGTACCGAATTTGGGTCTACATCACTAACCATTCAATTAAACATCGGTCATTTGTTTACATACAGTTAATTGACAAAACTGTTCTATTTCAAACAAATTAGTTTAGCATAAGTACAGTTTTTGTTTACATACAGTTAAATGTAAAAAAAAACAGTTCTTTTTCAAGCAATTCAGTTTAACATAAGTACATAGTTTAAATGTCAAACAGTTTTATTCAACCCATAGATGTAACACTATCAGATGCTATGACTCGGGGCCAAAGTGGCCCCGGGAACGGTGGCAATGAAGGGGAATTCAAAATTCTCCAAAGCTCCTGTATTACTGAAGCCTCATCATCAGATTAATTTATTTATTACAGTCAAAGTTATCCTAATAGAAAAGCAGCAGTGGTGGTATTTAATCTGTAGCAGAGTATTTCTCCCAATGGTAACGTCATAGCGACACTGAGGTTCGATATCAGTTCCGATGATGTCACTATCCTGCGCATTAATCATTACACCGCGTAGATTCGTTACCTTCTCTGCAATTGCGCCACAATAAAGCATTAAAAACAGTACATTGTGAGTGTCTTAACTGTTATTTTCCCATTAATAAATTTTTTAAAACTACCTATTTCTTTTTTCAAAACACTTTGTATGTAGAGAGTAAAAGTTATAAGATATAAGTAATGGCTGCGAGTTACATATTTCTCATTAGCACCAGAGGATAGAAAACTATATAAAAATTCTTTTCCGGCTAGAAAATAAATCTTCTCTCCGTAGAAGACCGGCTCTGTCAGCGGAATTTAGAATATAATGACTGTATCCATATAGCCACCCAAAATAAAAATTCAGGGTTACTTGGGAGTGCTAATAAAGTGCATCTGATAGCGAGACTCCTGTTCTGCAGATCTGAGAAGGGCAGATAACTTCTTTGTTACTTTTACTCCAAGGTCCTGCCCGACGCGGAGTGGTTGTACCAGTTACGGTCTGTCTATGGGTTGAATTAAACTGTTTAAAAATTACTCGTAATCGAGAGGTATTCCTAATGTGTGTGTGGAGGGGAATCCCTGTGGAGTTGTGGTTAACTGGCTGGACTGCGACATTGTAGTAAGACAGTTCGACGTTATGTTTTTACGTTCTATTTCGGGTTGATACGTAATACTTTTGGGGACGGACGGTGAGAAAGTAAGATAACTCCGTGCTATCTGTACTTGAGAACGACTACAAAATTGATTTATCATTAAATAACCCATGAAATTTGATATCCCATTAAACAAAGAAACCAAACCAAATCTTATTGCAATAGATAATTCGTAGTTTGGTCTTTTTTTTTTTTGTTTAATTGCATGTCAACCTTATTGTATGATTTAATGCCAAAGCCATATTGTTGAAAATAAGTAGTCGTATCATTTAACCCTGTGCTGGATTCATACCTATCACTAGCCTATTATTCCTTGCCCTGTCTCAGGGGCTGTAAAATACACGTCTGCAAAGGGCTACCCCTCTACACACAAATAGTTTACTGAATATGAAACTAAACAATATGATGGTGCAGTTCCGGTAATGCTGGAGCTTTGGGGAATGTGGAGTACGCACTCATTGCCATCGCCCACAGGTCCACTCAGGTATCTTCTGAGAGGGTTCTATCTATGGTTCAAATAGAACTAAACTGTGGGCTTATGCTCAACTGAACTGCTTGAAATAGAACTGTTTTGACATTTAAATTAAGTATTTATGCTAAACTGAAATGCTCGAAATAGAACTATTTTGACCTTTAAACTGCGTACTTATACTAAACTAGATGTTTTGATGTGGAACTGATTTTGTATGCTAAACTGAATTGTTTGAAATAGAAATGTTTTTCACATTGAAACTGTATTTACGCAAAACTGAATTGTTTTGACATTTAACTGTGTGTAAACAAAAAACTATACTTTTATTAAACTGAATTATTTGAAATAGAACTGTTAGACTAAACTGGGTAGCTTAAAATAGAAATGTTTTTTACAAATTAAACTGTGTACTCATGCTAAATTCAATTGTTTGAAATAGAACTGTTTCGTTTTATAAAAATGGATTTGGCATAAAATAACCTACAAAGGTCGATATGCCATAAAACCCAAACAAATTATTTGTCCGAAAGTGAAAATAACATAACTAGTGGTGGAACTCACTAACTTCGATATTGAAGTTTAGCACGTAAGCCTCTACAGCAAGGACTCTACCTTCTTTTTTCCTTATGTTTGTTTTCGTTTGGCTTGTCTTATTTAACGGTATATCATTCCTTTATTTAATGCAGAGATTTGATTCATTTTTTTTAATGTTTCATGAAAACATTTTTAACGTTCTATTTTCAATGTTCTTTTATCGACAATTATTATTTGTTTATGTAATTATAGAATATCAAATACTCTTATCTTATACAAATAATTCATAGACTACGATATGGTATCAAGTATTCCTATCTAATACTAATAATGCATGAACAATTATGATTTCAAATAACTATTCCTATTTAATCAGTCCAGTCCAGCATATTTGCAACTACGCCACGGGGATAACCATTCTAGTTGTATTTTGTACTATTTATCATAACCATTTTCAGAAATATATGCCTGTATTTGTTCCCCAGGAGACCAGGGTTCAATCTCTGTTCGATTTATACCAAAAACCTCAATAAATGTTCTTTGATGCGTCCTTAACACTCAGCATTATAAGGCACTGATCAAGGGTAAGTGGCTCAATCGAGAGAAAAGAGAGAGCACTCTCAAAATACCATTCAGTGTTAGTGACTGGCGTTGACTATAATAGTGGTTTGAATCCGCTGTTCTGCTTGGACGATAAACACATGATCAGACCATTCTGGTGAAATGAGTTTAAGATTCAGTCATTTGTTTCAAAGAATTCGACTAACACCCGTTTGTGAGAACGGCCATGCTAATTTTCCCCTTATTTTAGGCCAGTTGCCATAAAAGTTGAAGGGGCCAGTTTAGCCAATCATTTTCAATGGTGTATATTGGCATAACGGTTAGAGAGTTTGTCATTGTTCCGGGAGACCGGGGTTCACACTCAAAAAATGGTACATTATACCTGCTTGCTTAACACTCAGCATTTTAAGGAACTGATCAAGGACAAGTGGAGCAATCGAGATAAATGAGCACCACCCTCCCTTCACCTCAATTAAACAGCTATTGAAAAGGTAGCCTTCGAGTCGCCGTCTACTTGGGTCGGTCTACTTCTTTACCAAACTCTTTGCACGAGTAGGATGTGATAAAAGGTCAGTTATTAGCGGCGTTTTAACTGGTTTGAATTCAAAGTTTTCCTTCTCCACGAAAGGATGTATATGCGGAGGTTAAATAGACCAGTCTTCTTTACTATTTACCCATGATTGGTCGCAGAAAAGCTGGATAAATTGCTTTCCCAAGGTATTAGAGCTTGGAGATATACGAACAGCCTCACCCTGGATTCGAACTCTGGTGACCTTTTAAAACACGAGCCCCAATAACTTTTGGTTAGTAAGGTTTTATGGCATATCAACCATTATAAGTTATTTAATACCAAATTCCCTCAATACGTATATATTGAATATATATATATATATATATATATAGTCATCCACAGACAGACTGTTTCGTTCTATCAGAACTCTTCAGTGTGGCTAGACACGCAGGACCCTCGAAGCCGGGATCGAAACCCGTCCAACTTTACGTTAGACTGTGTTTCAGACCACTCGTCCACCAAGCGGACCACGTTGGCTCAGGGAATTTTAAGGTATTGTTATTTTTAGAAACAGCAGCAGCAGCCTTTGTTTACATTTTTTATATCCTATCGGCTACCAGAGTGCTCAATTTTTTCGAAGAGCTTTGCAATTACGCTAGCGGCGGCCGGCAATTCCTTCGCCAGAGAGCTCATATGATAACTCATTTTGTTCAAAACATTTTTAAATAATCCGGAGCCCTTTTTTTTTTCAAACAGTTAAATGGTTCCAAGCATTTCTATCTAGCACGAACAATTCTTTTTACTATAAATCATTTTTCGCACAATAAAGCGGTTACAAGTATTTTTATCAAACATCAATTGTTCTATTCAAAATTGTCCATTCTTTCGCACACAATTTAATGGTTCAAGTATTGCTATGTACTAAAATCAGAGAAAACGGCTTCAAGCTGACAAAGAAAAGAAGCAGAAGATACTCCGCAAACACAATTACCGACACCGTCTACGCCGATGACATAGCGATACTGGCAAATACACCCAACCAAGCCGAAACACAACTGCATAGTTTGGAACGAGCAGCCGAAGACATAGGCATCCATGTCAATGCACACAAAACGGAATATATGTGCTATAATCAAACAGGTGATATCTCCACACTAGACGGAGCCCCTCTTAAACTAGTAGACAAATTCACTTACCTAAAAAGCAGAATCTCAACAACCGAAAAGGACATCGACACGCGGCTAACAAAGGCATGGACAGCTATCAATAGACTATCGATCATATGGAAATCAGACCTAACCGATAAAATGAAACGCAGTTTCTTCCAGGCAGCTGTCGTATCGATACTGCTGTATGGATGCACTACATGGACGCTACCAAAACATCTGGACAAGAAGCTAGACGGCGATTACACAAGCATGCTGCGAGCAATATTGAACAAGTCCTGGCGGCAACACCACACAAGACACCAACTATACGGCCCCTGCCTCCCATCACGAAAACTATCCAAGTTAGACGAACCAGACATGCAGGACACTGCTGGAGAAGCAGGGACGAGCTGATAAGTGATGTACTCCTATGGACCCCCACATATGGCCGGGCAAAAGCAGGACGACTAGCACAAACATACATTCAGCAGCTGTGTGAGAATACGGGATGTAGCCCTGAAGACCTGCCAGAGGCGATGAACGATAGGGAAAAGTGGCGAGAGAGGGCCAGGGATATCCGTGCTAGTGGCACGACATGATGATGATGATTGCTATGTATAATTAACAATTCTATCAGACATCAGTTATTTGCTGATAACGAGTTAAATGATCAAACAGTTCTTCTAACAGTTACATACGTTGTTTTTTGTTTTTTTTTCACGTATTTTAAATGTTCTATTTGACCCATATTTGACACGTATTTTAAACAGTTCTATTTGACCCATAGATATGAGCTTATCAAGTGCTACTATTCCGGTTAGAGTGGACCTCCGAACAATGATAATGAAGGGGTACTCAAAATTCACAAAAGCACCAGTATCGGAGCCTCACCATCGGGTAGTTTTATGTCATATGTAGGCCACTTGTTGAGGGAGTCTTACTCCTCCAGAAAATAATGGTTAAAGCGCTGATCTATGGAGTCATTGTAAGGGAGTTCGAACTCCTGTCGCGCTATTACGTTCACTTTCGGACAAATACCCTTGGCAAAAATATAAACCCCCTTATCCTCCCAGCTATTGGGTAAATAGTACCACTACTGTCCTTCTAGAAGGATGGGTTTGGCATTAGATAAACTACAAAGGTTGAAATGACATTAAACAAAGAAAGCATAATTGAACCATCTTTACTCCTTTACAAAGAAGCAATCGGTGTATACTACAGCCCGAGACGATTGGGCTGAATAAACTGTGTCCTGAAATATATACAGTGCAAAGGAAATAATACAGTTATAATCTTTCATGCCGAAATGAAAATTATTAGTATTAATTAAACATTAAATTAAAGGCTTTAAAATATCTTCAATGTGATTTTTTTAATAGTTGTGTTTACATTTATTATGAATATTTCTATCTAAAAGTTCCCTCTCCCAATGAGTTATCCTATATTTACCAACCCCTCCGCTTGAGCAGGATATGACACAAGGTCAATTTTTAAGCGGAGTTTTACAGGTTTGAATTCAGAGTTTTCCTTCTCCTAGTCTAGTCGCCTCACCAAGGTTGAAGAACCTAATCTGCCCTACTATTTACCCATAGCTGGATGGAGAATAATTGGATTCATACCTTTCCCAGGGGTTTAAGTGCGATGTGAAATGCAATCAGTCTCGTCCAGATTTGAACTCGTGTCGCCGTGTCCATTTCCTACGACGATAACCATTACACCACGGGCACCTCCTCCCAATGCGTTATAGTAATTTTCTTAAGGTTTTGCTCAAGTTTGGCTCAAGACCGTGTGAATAAGGTATCCAATGAGCCTCGAACTCATTCGTGTAGGTTTACTAGTCGTGTTTGGTAACCGTCACACCACCCGAACCGCCTCTTCCAATATATTATAACATACCATTTGAAATACATTCAATTTTACGAAACTATTAAAACCTCCAGATTCATATGTATGTTGTGAAGAATAAGTAACATGTTACATTTCCGATTAAATCACAGCTTTTAAATATTAGACAAAAACCAAAAAGAATTTTCTTAAAATTTGAAATAGAAAATAACTAGATAAATCTCATTCTGCATAATGATTTATATATGTACGAGAAAAGCTAGCAGGTCCCTGAGAATAATACTAAATTACACTTGGTCGTGAGTTTCAGGTTCTGGGGGTCTGTGGAGTATTTAGTCTCGTCTTTATTACCATTACCAGGAAAGGCCGCTCTGACCTCCTCAAGTCGTTCATGTATGGGCCACATTTATTAGCCTGATAGATCTCCTCAAGATAACATTTTAAATGGATGGGAATTTGCACTGCCTTTGTAAACATGATGTTTAACGTTTACCTGTTTAAAGTCATTGAGAATGAATATTTTTGTATTGTATATAATTGGGGATCAAGACTGTTTAAAGTGACAGTTTCAATAGCTACTACATCGATATGTAGGGGAGGGCACTTTTCTATTCCCTGGATGGCCCACTTTACCCTTGATCCATACATTATAATGCGGAGAATCAAGTACTATTTTTTAAATCTTTTTTATGACTCGACCTGGGACTGAACCTTGGTCTCTCGAGCCATTGGCGAACACTTGAATAGTTATTCCAATTGGCCAATATATATATATATATATGAGAGAGAGACAAACAGTGATATATATTATACATACTTCTTAAATTAAGGTTTTTCAGTTTTTTTCATCAAATTTTTGTTTTCCCGCAAAATTCAAATCGTTTTAGATCCTCCAACGAGACAATTTCATATATGAATATTGTTGCTGTGTTATGTGGGGTTCCGCGAAAATTCAAGAGCTAAGTACGAGCCAATAACAAGTATTCCCAATCCCTTTTTCTTAGTGGTAAGAGTAATAAAACATGAGGTGAATCAACCCTTGCCGGCAGACAGTCAGAGACTCATCACCGAGAAAATAAAAGCAACTTTCTTGACGTCACACTTACTCTATTCACTTCCTCTCAACATCTAAAATATGACATGGCATAGTGACACATATACATGTATGAAAAATAACCCTTCTTCTATCATGACTAACAATCAGAAGAAGATAATCAGTGATCATGTTTACCAACCCCTCTGCTCGGGCAGGATATGACACAAGGTCAATTTTTAAGCGGAGTTTAACAGGTTTGAATTCAGAGTTTTCCTTCTCCTATACTAGTTGCCTCACCAAGGCTGAAGAACCTAGTCCGCCCTACTATTCATCCATATCTGGAGGGAGAATAATTGGATTCATACCTTTCCCAAAGGTATTAGTACTATGCGAAATGCAATCAGTCAGGTCGAAGATTTGAACTCGTGTCGCCGTGTCCATTTCATGCGACGATAACCATTACACCACAAAATAATCAGTGATAATAAGGATATTCTTTCGCTTGTCTACCGACTAGATTTACCTAGAAGTAATGTCCATGCTTGGCTTCTTCTTCATTCAAATGGTCTAAATGAACGAATTCCGCAAATTTATTCTAATTGCTAATCGTTGTCTTGCTATAACCACTCTAGAAGGAACCCCACTTAAACTAGTAGACAAATTCACTTACCTAGGAAGCAGCGTCGAATCAACCGAAAAGGACATCGAAACGAGGTTAACGAAAGCATGGACAGCTATCAATAGGCTATCGACTATATGGAAATCAGACCTAACCGATAAAATGAAACGCAGTTTCTTCCAGGCAGCGGTCACATCGATACTGCTATATGGATGCACTACATGGACGCTAACAAAACGGCTGGAGAAGAAACTGGATGGCAATTACACAAGAATGCTGCGTGCAATCCTGAACAAGTCCTGGCAGCAGCACCCCACAAGACACCAACTGTACGGCCACCTGCCCCCTATCACGAAAACTATTCAAGTTAGACGAACCAGACATGCAGGACACTGCTGGAGAAGCAGAGATGAACTCATAAGAGATGTACTCTCATGGATCCCCACACATGGCCGCGCAAAAGCAGGACGACCAGCTCGAACGTACATTCAGCAGCTATGTGAGGATACAGGCTGTTGTCCTGAAGACCTACCTAGGGCGATGAACGATAGGGAGGAGTGGCGAGAGAGGGTCAGGGATATCCGTGCTACCAGCGCGATATTATGATGATGAAATCATTTTAAATACGTATGTGCTTCATACTTTTCAACAATCTCAATATTTTCAGGGTAAACGTATTAACTAAATTCTAAATCGTTTTCATTGCCTTATCAGTTACTAAAGTGCATGTGATAGTGAAGCTCCAGTTCAAGAGATTGAAGAAATGTGGAGTACTTCATTGACATTACTGTCAGGTCCACTTTCAATCGGAATGGTAGTACTTATTTTGATGTCATCTATGACACAAATAAAACTATTCTGTCATTTACTATACATCTAACCATTTAACTGTGTACAAACAATTAATTGATACTATCTAGTTTTAGAATCAATTCTTGAAACCATTTAACTGTGTGAAAACAAATGAGTTCGGCCTCGTTTAGAAGCAATTTTGTCTGCAATCTATTCGAAAACAAATCACACACACACACACACACACACACACACACACACACACACACACATGTATGTATATATATATATATATATATATATAAAGTAAGTAAAGTTGGCGACCTTAGTTGAGGGTGACCCAATGATTCCCTTTCCAATAGCAAATACGCCAATGTGTAAAGGAGGGCGCCACTCTATTGCCATGATTGCACCACTTTACCCTTGATCCATAACTTATAATAATGGGTATTGAGGAAGGAGGTATCGAGTACCATTTTTCGAGTTTTTGGTGTGACTCAACCCTAGAATAAAACCCGGTCTCCCAAACCCTTTCTGAACACTTCACTCATTAGGCCAATGGCCCAGTATATATATATATATGTACATTTTTATGTATAATAATTACATATATATATATATATATATATATACACACACACACACACATATATATATATAAATATGTGTGTGTGTGTGTTTGTGTAGTTTTTATATATATGTATATATATATATATATATATATGTATGTATATATAAATAATATATGATTTATATATAGTTTTTATATGTAATAATGATATATATATATACATATATAATTTTTACATAAAGTATATATATATATATATATATATATGATATACATATGTATAATTTTTACTCATAGTATATATATATATATATATATATATATGTATATATATATATATATAATTATTCTCGTATAAAGACGGCATGAAACAACTGGTCGCAGACAAGCATACTTACAATTAATTATATATAGAAATTAATACATGTTTATTGATTATTTTATATATATATATATATATATATATATATATATATATATATATATATATATATATATATATATGTGTGTGTGTGTGTGTGTGTGTGTGTGTAATCTGCTAATGCTACTTCAAAAATATTACCTCCAAACTATACGGAAAAAGATTACGTATATATACATGACTCTGTGTGTGTGTGTGTGTGTGTGTGTGTGTGTGTGTGTGTGTTCTTGTTTATGAATCGTTTTTGGTATCAATATTTTTTCAAACAATTTTATTGTATGTAAACAAATGACATTTGGGTTGTTTAAAAACTTTTCGCAACTAGTTAGTTGGTAACATTTTTAACGATCAAGTGCTGTTATGTTTGCAAACAGTTAGATTTTTCAAGTATTGATATCAAAACAAATAATTCTCTGTAATATATATATATATATATATATATATATATATATATATATATATATATATGTTCTTTAAGAAAAAACAAAAACCGGTCACATGAGGATTATAAATTTTATTTTCATCCTGTTATGTTATACTGAACTCCGGTTTAACTGGACCGAATAATACTTATATACATATATATATATATATATATATATATATATATATATATATATATATATATATATTTATATATATATATATATATATATATATATATATATATATATATATTTATATGTATATATATATATATATATATATATATATATATATATGTATGAACAAGATTTGTTTTTAAATGAATTGCAAGGGTTGATATGCCATAAAAACCAAATCCTTTATAATACGTAAACACTTCCTACTTTTCTGTAAAGTCAGTGTTTTCAGCGCCAATGCATTATTGCATTTCGAAATGGTTCATTTTACATATTGCATTCCTCCCCAGATAAGACTTTACTCGATACTTTCACATTAAGTTACAATAGTCCAGGGGCTAATGACACCAAAGGGGTTACAACTGACTTCCTAGAGCACTGGAGACGTACTATGTTATGCAGTTTAGGGCTTGCTGAGAACATTCTTTTATTAATATAGAGACTTCTTGTTCAACTGAAGTGGATTGATCATTGTATTCGAGAACTCACCGACGGGTTGGTTTGCCATACAGGAATTATGTGTTAACCAATTTGATACATTATTATCGCTGTTTTAGGATATTGATGCAGCTATTTGTCTTTTACGAGAGTTAGCCCTCGCAAATACCATGACCACTGCTTTAGACAATAGATAGACGTCGTTGGGACAGGAATGTATTTATGCATAGAAATCATCATCATCATCATGACGTGCGGCTAGCACGGATATCCCTGACCCTCTCTCTCCACGTCTGATTATGATTCATCGCCTTCGGCAGGTCTTCGGGGTCACATCCCGTATCATCACATAGCTGCTATATGAATATTCGAGCTGGTCGTCCTGCTTTTGGTTGGCCATATGCGGGGGTCCACTGGAGCACATCACTTACGATCTCGTCTTTGCTTCTCCAGCAGTGTCCGGCATGTCTGGTTCGTCTAGCTTGTATAGTTTTCGTGATAGGTGGTAGGTGGCCGTACAGTTGGCGCCTTGTGGGGTGTTGCTGCCAGGACAAGTTCAATATTGCTCGCAACATTCTTGTATAATTGCCGTCGAGCTTCTTCTCCAACCTTTTAGTCAGCGTCCATGTAGTGCATCCATACAGCAGTATCGACACGACCGCAGCCTGGAAGAAACTGCGTTTCATTTTATCGCTCAGGTTTGACTTCCATATGATCGAAAGCATATCGATAGCTGTCCATGCCTTCATTAGCCGTGTGTCGATGTCTTTTTCGGTTGATGAGACGCTGCTTCCTAGGTAGGTGAATTTGTCAACCAGTTTCAGGGAGGTTCCGTCTAGTGTGGAGAAATACTTATGGTAAATGAAGGATAAATCTACTGACAGAAGTTTAACTTGAGTTTATTTTGCATTTTTATGAATAACATCAAGAATGCACTAACAGAGAAAGCTTGACTTTATGTCTCCGCGTGTTTTGATAATTATTTTTCAAATATATATATATATATATATATATATATATATATATAGGTATCCGTTGTGAGCGCGTGCGTATTAATTTAGTATGTATATATTTGTTTACATATTTGTGTATGCATATATGCATATCTCTCTCTCTCTCTCTCTATATATATATATATATATATATATGTGTGTGTGTATGTGTGTGTGTGTGTGTGTGTGTGCTTATCTATATAAATGTATTCATTCGTATCGATGTATAAAGATGTGCATACATGTCCATATACATATGTGTATACATGTATATTAATTTGTTTATAAATGCATGCATATATGCAAGTAGATAAATATATGTATATATTCGTATACGTATATATGCATAACTATGTACATATAGTTTCATATATATATATATATATATATATATATATATATATATATATATATATATATATATATAAAATAAAGGAACGATACACACGTGTTCAATATATGCCAATATACGCGTATATGTATAGATACAAATATATACATACATATACATATATGCATATATATGTATACATACATATCCATATCCTAATACATCAGTGAATATACATACTTATATACATACATATGAACACATATACACACGCTTATATGTATGTATGTGTCTGTTTCACTTATCGGTACTATATTTTTGCGTCTTCAACATACCTAAGCATAAAAGACCCCAAACAATTCTTCATAACTGTAAGGTTGTCTCAGTGAAAGTTACGTTTAATAGAAAAATTTTAAAAAATTATAAAGAAACTAATCCACTAAGCCTCATTTTTTTTTATTTTTTGCCACAATCTACGCATCCGTCAATTTCCAACGTGACGTCGGGAAAGGAAGTGCATATTGGCATTCAGAGGAACCACATACAAGCAGCAATGTCAATCTAGTTTATTAAGAATTAAATTTGTCGGTTATATGCGAACTGAAGTCCATTTATTATATCCGATATACACTGTAGAGTCGGAAAATAGTTGGTGTAAAATTTAATTCAGACTAGTGAAGTTAAGAGATCTAACTTATTTTGTTATATGATTAAGGTAACGATATCTTTATATTAATTGTTTTTCGTTAGTTATATTTTATTGTTTAGCTTGGTAAGGCTTTGAACTGCTTGGGTCTCTTAGTCCAGATGCATAGTCAAATGGTGCAGTCTTACGCCCGCGCAGAAAGGATATGACAATCATTATCTGTTATAATAAACCAACAGACAGGAAATGAGGCTGGAGTGTGAATAACTTTATGACTAGAATAGATGGTCCTGATAATTTGAGGATTTTGGAAAGACAGTTTGTTGAAGTTGACCGTTGATCTCGACCGGCAGAGATGAAGTGAGATCTTAAACACCACAAGATTCGCCGCACGTTGTGTGTGGGGTCAGCATAGTATGGTTAGCATAAGCTTTTATGATTTGTGACTCTCTCCGCGTGTCGCCAAGGACTGACACCAGAAATTAATAAACCTGTTCGTACCCGAAACGACTGAGTCGGCCGGTATTTGTATCTGTATCATTCTTATTATTGACATAATCAAATCGATACAACACGTTTACTTTAATATAGAGTGCAGTAGAAATACCTCCTGCCTTTTAAACTCTCACATTTGTGGAGTAAGGGAATTTAAACAGGTGATAATGACAACTCCATCAAGTTAAAATCTAATCATTCTATTTCAGGTGCGACCAGTTGGGAGTATAATTTGGCCATTGCACACCATCTGTTTACTGTGGAAACATATTCATAAAACAGGTTAATCTGTAAATGTTATAAGGAGATCATTTTCGGCTCTTTTTATGGTATTTTGGAATGATCCCGAATGGAATTTTAAACCAATAGCTGTATAGATATTTTTTGAATCTGGAGTAGTATCTTTTCCACATAATCTGAAATATAGCCCAGTCAGTCGGGGCTGTAGAATACACTGACTACATCTCTACGTCAACGACTATCCTGAAACTAAACACTCTGATGGTGAGGTTGCAGTAATGCCGGAGCTTTGGGGAATCAGGAGTACCCCTGCATTGGCATCTCTCCGAGATCCAGTATGGCCCAAAGATGAAACACCTGAAAGTGTCCTATCTGTGCGTCAAATAGAAATGTTTGCAAACAAATGATCTATGCTAAACTGAATAAGTTTAGATAAAACTCTTTGATCATTAAAGTGAGTGTAAACAAATAACTGATGTTTAAATAAATTGTTAGGGATACATAGAAATACTAGCAACCACTTAACTGTTTGCAAAGAATGAGCTTAGGCTTGTGTTAAACGTTATCAACAAAATGTGTTTACAAATCATATATTTGATAGATATGTATAAAGAAGATTTGGCATGGAGTAACCTAAATTGGTCTATATGCCATAATACCCAACCAAACCAAATCATGTATATATATATATATACACGAGGATCATTATATAAGTTTGCAGACTTTTTTCGTATGGGCACTTTTATTGATAGTACACCCATGAAACTCTAGTCCCCTTCGAAGTAAACTCCCTCGGCGGCAATGCACTTGTTGTACCGTTCCAACAACTTCTGGAAGGCCCCATGGAAGTCCTCTTGTGTGAGCGTGTCAATGACCTTAGTCAGGCCTCTTTCATCTCCTCAATTGTTTCATAACGACAGTTTCTGAGCTTAGGGAATAACCAAAGTCACAGGGAGCAAGGTCTGGACTATAGAGAGGCTGAGGAACTGTCTTGATGCCCATCTTGGTCAAATATTCTGTGACAAGGATGGAGTTGTGGACTGGTGTATTGTCCTGGTAGAAATGCCTCAACATAGTAACCTTAACCCTAACCCTTTGGCCAATCAACTCTGGTGTATTGACTTCCTTACTCCTCCCACACCTTTCATCATCCCTCACAGACTCCGTGCCTTCCTCGAATCTCTTATACCACTCAAAAACTGATGCCCGATTAATGCAAGATGGTCGAAAAGCAGTCTGACGCATTCCGTACGTTTCTTCTAAAGTGTCAGATTGCATTTTTGAAATTCACCAGCTGTGACAATTTTAGTAAGGTGTATTCCAATTCCGGCTGTAGCAGTCCATTTGAACCTGAAATCATAAGAATTGGTCAGTCATCTCATCAGTTGTATAGCAATCACATACTGAATTTTGAAGAGGCTACGACAATTTTAAATGCCTGTATAAAAATGTCTGGAAACTTATTGAAGGCACCACGTATATATATATTACTCCCAAGACGCACTGCTGAAGGTCTATTTCGCGGCCAACTTGGTAATATTTACATTCAAACAGATGATGTGTCAATCGGATCTGTCTTAGGCAAGATCTTCTGTAATTTCTACATGACTGACCTTGAAGGTGAAATATTTAATAGTATCAAAAAACCTTCAATATACCTAAGGTAAATTGATGATATACTCGTTCTTGCTAATGATATAAATGAAATCAGCATACTACAATACACCTAAAAAGTTTAGTTCTTAACTTTCCCCATAAACTAAACAAAAGCAATAACATTTCCTTTTTAGGTGTTCCCATTGATGCTAATAATAATAACAACTTCACTACCTCTACTTACAAAAAACTCCTGTACCTTCAACTTTAAAAGTGAATTCTCCTTCCGATATAAAAAAAAAAAAGCAATTAATAATAACTTGATATCCTGAGTAAATCTAATCTCCTCCTCTAAAGCAATATTTTATGAAGAAATTTAAAAAATCTCTCATCAGTTCCCTAACTATATCTTTGATACTATTTACTAACCCTTCTGCTCGGGCAGGATATGACACAAGGTCAATTTTTAAGCGGAGTTTAACAGGTTTCAATTCAGAGTTTTCCTTCTCCTAGACTAGTTGCCTAACCAAGGCTGAATAACCTAGTCTGTCCTACTATTTACCAATAGCTGGAGGGAGAATAATTCGATTCATACCTTTCCCAAGGGTATTAGTGCTATGTGAAATGCAATCAGTCAGGTCCAGGATTTGAACTCGTGTCGCCGTGTCCATTTCCTACGACGATAACGACTACACCACGGGCACCTCCTAACTATATCTTTGATGAACAACTTAAATATACATGTTATATGTTAACAATAAAATGAACACTCCAACATTCTACCCAATAAGCAAATATTTATAAAACTTTTTACCGCAACCAAATGCACTACAATCATAAATTGGATTAAAATATTTACAAAACATTGATTCAGAGAAACATACTCCCTACTGATCGTAATAAAAAATGAAACTTCTCATACACTATAATAAATTTAAAACCTCCTACTTAATCATCAATAATAATTCTTCTCCCTCGATTAGAGTTTTGCAAAAGCTAACGTGATATATGAATTTAAATGTCCTTTAGGAGGTTGTATCTCTGCAAACAACAATATATACCTCAACTACCCTATCGAGAGGACTTACAATGCACCATTCTGATGCTAGTTCCTTGGCACATTATCTGATAGAATACACATTTTTTTAGCTTTAAAATAACCAACCCAAAAAACATACATAAGAACATTCTAGAAATTTCGTATCAAAATCTCATAAGCATTGAAGTTACATTTTTATATTTTTCGAACAATCAGCTAAAAACATAGAATAAGATCATACAAGAAAATCTGGATCAGAAACTAATTAACTGAAAATCTTTAGGCTCTAAAACAAATAACTAAATATACGAATCTGATTGGTCAAGAAATGTCTATGCGCTTGAATTTTAGGACCCGCAATAAACTATTTTTTGATCTACATTAGTGACCCCAAAAAGTATACATAACGAATTTAATCACCCTGGTCATTCATTCCTCCTACTAGCAGAGGCCATGAACGGACTGCAAAGAACCACGCCATTAAACTAAAAGGGAAAAGGCATGTGACCTTCTTTTATCAATGCGACACGTTGTCGCCAATATCATAAGAAAACACACGAGCGGACTTAATGAAAGCAAATACTCATACTTTGGGTCCATCACTCATATATACACACACATACCCATGTATGTAAGTAAAAACAAAATTTTTATCCTCCTTACTTTGGCCAACCATAAACCCATTTATTTGATAGACTTTACTTACATGTAAACAATTACACACGGGCGAACAACTATACTTTCATTCAACTGGACATAACTGTATTTCTCATTATTTTTATTCCTATTTTGTTATGATCATTAAATTGTTTGTTTCTTAATGTTCGTTGTTGTCATATTCCATTTGTTTACGTGTTTTTAAAATTTGTGTTTTATTTGTGGTGGAACTAAACGTGAAAATAATACCCGTATAATACGGACGAGAACTCACTCACACTCACTCACTACAATCTAAAAACCATTCATGCCCACCAACTGAATTTTGGAAACTTATTACTTAAAACACCATAATATTAGAACAAGAACATAAACAAAAACTACAGATTCTCGAGGCTCTACGTATTAGGAAGATAGAACCCAAACTTAAAAGAATTAATTTTTAATCTAATGCTTATGTATTTAAAAGGCTTTAGCTACTGGCGCTATTTAAAGAGACGGATTTAAAAGTTAAACGCTACACAATACACCAGTATAAACGCTCATTCTTACAAAGTAGTAATGTACATGCAAAGGTTACATTATTCTATACTCATCTACAGCATCATAACGACACAATGAATAAACAGACGCACGCAATGATAAAGACGCAGGAAGACTTCTGTAGAAAAATATTTACCTCTCACTTTATTGCAAGGCTTCGAAAAGGGTTACTCAAGGTTTGCATGTGAGAGGGAGCTGGAGACAGAACATAACTGAAATATTTTGACCCCACTGTTATGGCTGTCAGCGTTGTGCCTTTCTTCTCTGGACCCCAATTCAATCAGGGCTCCCGAGGGCCCCTTCGGCCGGGTGTGGCTTTCCTTACCACATCTCGTCCCACTCTGTCTCCAACTGGCTGGAACTCTACTCAGCTCAACTCTGTTTAATTCGTCGGCCTTATATTACCTTCAAACTCCCACGCAGAGATATGGACTCGCCTCCACGGCTCCGCAATTTCTTCTGATATCTGGCGATCGGGATGTGTCACTTCCGCTATCTTTGGAATGGCCTGTGTGATGTCATCGAGCGGAAATAACTGTCATGCAGTTCACAGGTCACTCTCTTCCGGTTCGTCAGTCTATGAATGTACCATGGGAATTTTTACCTCGTCCCATTTCATCAGCCAATTTTCGCCCACGCGATTTCCTCTCATAACTGCCATTAGAATGTGTCACTTCCTTACGGTGCATCACCCTGAATGGCATTTTTGGCCGGGTCAAAAGGTCAAAAAATAACAACATCACTTTTGCAATAGACACATGACTGATGATGACCCGAGTCTGCGCCAAAAGTTCTTTGGAAATAATTAATAATGGAAGGTTTATTAATCAATTCCAGCCAGATATCATAAAATCGATACGGCAACTCGAAAGATAAACAAAACATTTAAACACAAAAATGTCTATGATATGTAAATATGTATCAATGAAGAAATGCTGCCCAAATAATCAAATATATATATATATATATATATATATATATATATATATATATATATATATATGCCGGCCCATTGGTTAGAGTGTTTGCCAATGGCCCGGGAGACCGGCGTTTTGATACCAACGACTAAAAAAATGGTACTTGATGCATCCTTTCTTGCATTATAAGTTACAAAGCAAGAGTAAGTGGAGCAATCCAAAGAAAAGAATTTCGTTCTCCCCTACACCTCGGTATAGTAGATATTGAAAAGGGAACTTTCACATCACCCTCGACAATGGTCGGCAAACTTACTCACTGCTTACATATATATATATATATATATATAACTTACAAAACATTAAATAACTTACAAGGTTTGGTTATCCTTTAGATTCCAACCAACAACAACTATTTCGTCGATCGGTGGGACTAAAGAATTATTCTTAAATAGACTTTGTTTAGTCTTGCCTACAGGCAACAGATAGTTTACAGTATCTGCAGTTATTGAAT
Source organism: Sepioteuthis lessoniana (assembly GCA_963585895.1). Classification (NCBI taxonomy): domain Eukaryota; kingdom Metazoa; phylum Mollusca; class Cephalopoda; order Myopsida; family Loliginidae; genus Sepioteuthis; species Sepioteuthis lessoniana. Next base: position 102,361,343 of record OY757913.1, on the reverse strand, counting down.
GGGTTCATGCCTGCTTAACCCTGGTATCCTGATGGGAAAATCTGATATTATAACAGCTGTTCAACAGAGAGAAAAAAACACACTACGAAAAATAAGACGATAAATAAATGAAATAAAAACCAAATTCCCAATACAAGTGAGAGGTTTTCGTGAGTGTACCTGGTATTACCAGAGCAATGATGGGCTGATGGATGGACTAATATTTTTTTGGAAAGATATAAGGTCTCTGGTTCCCCTAGCTCAATACTGCCACGACCTATTTTTCTACTAGGTTGGCTTTGTCCTTGAATAACCCATAAGGCGTTAATATGCCATTAAACAAAGAAACCAAGCTAGGTTAGAAGAATAGACAATCCGAGTAAACAAGAAATGTCTGAGAAAGAAAACTAAACAGAATTAGTTTGATTTATTATTATTATTACCAGATTTTTCCAGGTGAAGTATGGAAGTCGATTATAGCAAAAATGTCAAGTCACTTGAATTTATTAAATATGTAGGAAGTATAATGAGCAAAAAAGTGAAGTAGAAGATTAATGACGAAGAAAAGAATGGGTTTGTTTATTTTTAAAAAATTAAAATTCGGTAGTTAAAAACGAAAGAGCAATAAATTCGGATCCTGATTGGTGATGCCATTAAAGTTTATATAAACATTTTTAAGAACATAATATATATATATATATATATATATATATATATATATATATATATATATATATATATATATATATAATATCATATTATATATATATATATTATATATATTCATACATAATATTATATCTATCTATCTATCTATCTATCTATCTATCTATCTATCTATCTGCAGGCATAGGCTTCTATGTTAATGCACACAAAACGGAATATATGTGCTATAATCAAACGGGGGACATCTCCACTCTAGAAGGAACCCCTCTTAAACTAGTAGACAAATTCACTTACCTAGGAAGCAGCGTCGAATCAATCGAAAAGGACATCGAAACGAGGTTAACGAAAGCATGGACAGCTATCAATAGGCTATCGATTATATGGAAATCAGACCTAACCGATAAAATGAAACGCAGTTTCTTCCAGGCAGCGGTCACATCGATACTGCTATATGGGTGCACTACATGGATGCTAACAAAACGGCTGGAGAAGAAGCGAGACAGCAATTACACAAGAATGCTGCGTGCAATCTTGAACAAGTCCTGGCGGCAACACCCCACAAGACACCAACTGTACAGCCACCTGCCTCCTATCACGAAAACTATTCAAGTTAGGCGAACCAGACATGCAGGACACTGCTGGAGAAGCAGGGACGAACTCATAAGAGATGTACTCTTATGGACCCCCACACATGGCCGTGCAAAAGCAGGAAGACCAGCACGAACATACATTCAGCAGCTATGTGAGGATACGGGATGTAGTCCTGAAGACCTGCCTAGGGCGATGAACGATAGGGAGGAGTGGCGAGAGAGGGTCAGGGATATCCGTGCTACCAGCGCGACATGATGATGATGATATATTTATTCATAAATGATGAATAAATTAGTCTCTGGAAGTATAATATGCTTAAAGTTTATATAAATACTTCATGAACTTTATATATATATATATATATATATATATATATATATATATATATATATGCGTGTGCGTGTGTTCGCGTTGATGAATAAATAATTTCGAACTCTTCGTCACTGAGATTTTGAAACAGAATTCAATTAAATATTATACAACACGAAGGATTTAGTAATTTTTCGGTTTTTTCCTTTAACTCATATGAAAATACTTTTTGTATTAGGACAAAATCACATTTTAACATCAACTTAAAGATGGTTTTAAAAGACTGAAACGTTGAAAGCGGTTTATTATTCAAATAAAACAAATACAGCCCCAGAGAATCTTGATTTTTTTTTCATATTTCCATTCTACCTGATTTATTTACATTTTTGTAATGCTATATATATATATATATATATATATATGTGTGTGTGTGTGTGTGTGTGTGTGTGTGTGTGTGTGAGAGAGAGAGAGAGACAGAGAGACAGAGAGAGAGTGTGTGTAAAGGGGGAGAATAAAATGTAGTGAGAGAAAAAAAGGAAAGCAATTTTAAGATCGTCTTTGAGTCATATTTTAACAATGCTTCACCATTTCAGTGGTTGCCTATTTAAAAGCAGATGGAATATCTATGTTAGAATACAAAATTTGAGACTCATTATGTGCTACATGGTTTTATCCTTAGCCAAAGATCTGAAGACATTTGAGAATCAACCTATTCAGCCGTTCAACAGTTCTGCAGAGGCTTCTCGATGCGCCACTGACAAAATCTTATTTAATAAGCGTTGGCGGAAAGAATTAGAGAAAATATGAAATTGAAATAAATTTGATAAACAGCAATTAACTGAAGAGACGCCAAAACTAATGGAATCTACGACTCAAATGGAGAAGGTAAAATTGGGTGGACGGATGTGGAGAGGGGTTGTAGAAGAAACGGGTATAGTCATGAGTGTTTGTGTGTGTATGTGTGTGTGTGTGTTAAAAGGAAGATGGGTGGTTAAAATGTGAGGGCACTTAAGTCTTCTATAGATAGTATTTGATGAAGATAGATTGGTGTGAACAGAATGAGAGAGATTGGAGTATATGAGGGTAGATAGGAAAATATAAGGATTGATAGATTGATAGATACAAAGAAAAATAGGAAGACATATAAAGAAAGAATTATATCTATCTATCTATCTATATATATATATATATATATACGCACACAGAGAGATGTTAACACTTGAAGAGAAATATATTCATGTATTCCGATAGATATTAGATAGATCAAGAAAGATTAAAATAGATATATAAAAAAAGGAAGTTTAATAGAAGATTTTTTATCTATCTATCTATCTATCTACTATACATATATTAACATATTTCAATAGAAAATTGTTATAGATAGAAAAAAATCTCAGATTAAAATATATATATATATATATATATATATATAGAGAGAGAGAGAGGTGGGGAGAGAGAGAGTAATAAACATGCCAGAACAGAAATGTATATTTGGATAAATAGATTGATAAATACTACGAGATAGATAGATAGATAGATTGAGAGAAAAAAGTCAGCTCAATAAGATCTCTCTCTCTATATATATATATATATAGAGAGAGAGAGAGAAAGAGAGAGAGAGAAAGAGACAAAGTTCACTCACTAGAGCAGGAATATGTATTTTGACAGATAGATAGATAGATACCGAGAGATTGCAAGAGAGGATTATTTTGTTTGGCCTTCCTCTAATGGCTATTTGTGACACAAGGTCAATTTTTATGTAAAGGCACTTTGTGGTGCATTATATATTTTAGCTCACTCGGCACTCACTTTTCGGACATGTTGAGTATTAAACAATGAAATCGTCCCTACTCTTTTTAGGCAGCTGAAGCTATGATTCTTATCTTTAGCCCACCCAGTAAGAATATCCGTAGAGAAACAACATGAGTACACAGCTGTGCATATATATATATATATATATATATATATATATATATACATGAAGTTTAATCGGACAGATATGATATAAACATAAGAAAACGAAAAGAAATAATGGATGATAAAATGTATTAATGATATTAGGTTATGTCCACCGACGCTTTTCGACCTATGAACGAAATGTTCCAAGATATGAAATTGCGAAAATTTCCGGTGGAAGGTAGGTCTCGAGAAAATATTTTAGGTCATCCTTAGGATGGAAATATTGAATTTGAAATGATGGTTTAACGATACAGAGAAATATTCGAAAAATGTTTGAAAAAATTAGTTCATGAAACGTAAACCTTATTCAAAAGGTTAAAGAGAAACACAGCGTCTATGATGAGTCGATAGAGAAAGAAAGAAAGAAAGAAAGAAAGAAAGAAAGAAAGAAAGAAAGAGAAAAACAAAGCATAAATAAGAGGGAAAAAAGAGAGGGAAAAGAAATAGTGTGAAGAAAAAGAGAAATATTGTGGACAGATGAAGTGAGTGTACCTAGTTGGAAGGTGAATAGAGAAAATGTTTAATTATCGTTGTTTGTGTCAGTTGAAATCTTAACATCATTTTAGTAAGATAATATTATTGTTTAAAATCCTGGTCTCTTTTGTATGGCTGTGTTATATAGAATAGTGGATGATTCAATAATTCGACCTTTCTTTTTATCATGAATGAATACGAAGAAGTTCTAGTGTTGAAAATCGAATGTGTGGTTTGTTAATATGTTATGAATAACTAAAACGTAGGAAAAAATACCTGATTTAAAGTCTCTTTTGTGTTCATTGATTCGTTTCGGGGAATTTCTACTTGATTCTCCTATATAAGATCTTTGGCAGGAAGACTAGCAAATTCTATATACACCTGCGTCGGGTCTAGATTTTGTTTCATTTCTATTATCGTTTCTTAACATTTCTCTTTCCATTTTCTTCTTTTTACTATATATATATATATATATATATATATATATATATATATATATATATGTATGTATATTCTCTTAATTTTTATCTGGTGATTGTAAAAGAGTAGAAGCCGTAATACCTGATAGGTTTTATCCTGGTCTGCAGCCAGAATTAGACCAATTATATATATATATAAATTGCTTGCGATATCTTTAAATGAAGTCAGCAATGCTTGGTAACTTTGTTTTTTCACCTATGTAATCTGAAGTTAACAGTCTAATCTATCACAATTTGACAACTCTGATATGTATTTAGAGAGAAAGAGAGAGAGAGAAAGAGAGAACTCTTGGCAGAGAAAGGCACACACACACACACACACACACACACACATATATATATATATATGTATGTATTTCTCTTTCAGGGAAAGGGAGAAAGAAATATGTATCTATCTATCTATGCCTCCCTCTTTTATAGATAGAGATAAATAGATGAAAATATTAACAAATTGATTTATATATATATATATATATATATATATGAAAAGGTTCGTAGATTGATAGATAGATTGATAAAACAGATAATAACTGGCAGATAGATATTAAGAGAAAGCGGGAGAGAGAGAAAAAAGAAAGAAAGAGAGAGAGAGAGAGAGAGAGAGAGAGAGAGTGTGTGTGTGTGTGTGTGTGTGTGTGTGTGTGTGTGTGTGTGTGTGTGTGTGTGTGTGTGTTAGAAGGACTAAGAGTGATATAAATGAAATGGCTTTGGTATGAAAAACTACATGTTCACCGGTACATATGCCGATAGATAGGATTATTTCATTCGATCTTCTGCAAGAAAATATAATTTGAGGCAATTATATTTTCTTGCTTAGCGTCGTCAGAGGTTAATCGACGTCAACTGGAATCAGCAATACTTACTTCAACATTATTCACCATCATCTTTTGGTAGCTACTATACTTTAGAGTTTTAATGATCAGTTTAAGACAGGTGTCATTTTTAGATTCGAAGTTAAAGATGGAAGTACGTGAAATAAAGGGGAATGTGTGATTTTTGTTTTTCCTTTTTTATTTTCAATCTTTAATTTTTTTTTTAAATGGAACTTCAAAGTGAAAACGAAACAAAAGAAAAAGATCGTTTAGTTTTTTTTTCTTTAAGAAAATAAAAAAATTCACAACCAAAGAAGCAAAGGAAACCTTCAAGCTACGAAGAAAAGACTTCGTTCATAAGGACCAGTTTTCTTTCTTTCTTTCTCCGTTTTTTTTTTTTTTTTTTTTTTTTTCTCCCGTTAAAATTTCTCCTTTCTGTTTGCTGTACTCCGAGGCAGAAATAGAATCTGACAGCCATTTTCCATATTTGGACAACGGAAAATTTCTGCATAATAAAACTGAAAATGTCTTCGACTTCGTTCTTCCATCTTTTCTTTCGATCATATATATTTATTTATTAATTTATTCATCTATTTTGTTTTTACAAGCTTTTTATTTTGCTCTTTTCGTTTCTAAACTCTGTCATATATTGGTTCCGTTTTGTAATATTTTGACTTACACGATGCTGTCTATTTCAACATATTTTTCTCTCTTTTTTTCTTCTTTCTAAGTTGTTTTAACATAATGTGAATTCTGTCAAGACCGACCCTGAGTCACTATTCACAACAGAAAACAAACAGTTTATGCCAGTCAATAGACCATAGTTTTAGATTAAGAATTGAACAAATATACGATAAGCACTCCGAAACGAATTATTCTGATTTAGATTTTCGGAAACCAGAACCGACACACAACTCTTTCAACGGGGCTTAGACTGTACTGACTGTATCCCCCACGGAAGGATGAGATACTGCCCCCCTTCCTTCAAAGAAAGAGGTGTTCTGAGTATGAGACTTAACTGCAGTTTAATTGTGAGGCTCCAATTCTGGGATTCTGTTGAGTGAATTGTATTCAGTTATGGCCATTACCACCGAGCCCATTCTAAGGGTCAAATATTGGATGTATCAATTCACATGAAACCCATATGACTGATAATAACTCATCGACTAATAATGTGGTGTTCTTTTTGTTATTTTCAGATTTGAAAATAGCATACAAATACAATCATTACTTCTAAATCCCAATGCCTTGGACAAGAGAGGAAAAATATTTTGCGTCACTATTTATTTGAAGACACAATCATTCAAAAGTGTCTGAAAATAGATGCAAACATAGATGATAATGATTTATTACTGACTCAAGAAAAAAAAAAATTGTATGTCCTGGAAGCACACATAATAAAAATTAAAAAAAAAACATTGATTTACTGTCTCTTGCTCAAAGGGTGCATTTTTAAAGGAACTGTTCCAAATGACCGCCATTGCGCTTGTCTCTGTAATAAATAATTATTTTATTAATTGGTTGTGTCTATTTTGAGACACCCTGTACCAGAAAGATGTATTAAAATCCTTTTTTTCTATTTTCACGGAATAATACACTGCATACAATGGGTTGCATATATTTTGAGACAGCTTCTAGATCTGTTTGCTTGTGATACTTAATATAACATAACAATGTGAAAAAAAATCCCGTTGAGAGGAGGTCCTCGTTTTGTCAGGAGGAATGAGTGAGTAATTTATATATATATATATATATATATATATATATATATATATATATATATATATATATATATCAATACACATGAAACCCATATGACTGAAAATAACTCAACTACTAATAATGTTGTGTTCTTTCTTTATTTCAGATTTGAAAATAGTATACAATAACAATTATTACCGATCTGCATTTTATCCAGAACCACATTTTTCCTTCTTAGTTTTCTAGATTCTCCTGACCATTCACCGGTATTCGGTTGTTTCGTGGAGAGTGTGTTGCTTTTACATTCATTCCATATTTCCTGCCGCTTATTGTTGACAGGTTTGCTGATGGCTGGTTTCAAATCAGTGAGTGGGATGTTGGTTCCTGGTAGGTTTATTTGTAGTGGTTTTCGGCAGGGGGTGCAGCTGTCTGCTTTTTAATTTCCTTAAATACCAAGTTTCAGGGAGCAGACCACTTAAGTGGCTCCTCCAAAATGCTGATGAAGTCAGACTGCCTAAGCCACAGATGGTCAAGCTACTGGTCTCTGGTCAATATATGTTTAGTGATTGGATGGTGGAATAAGGATAGAAAGAGATGGCTAGGATGGATATTTTGCTCGCATGTCTGGCCTACACATTTAAAACAATAACTGGATAAAAAAAATCTCATTGTCGTTGAATTAAGAATTAAATTTAAGAAATAGTTCCAATAGAGGTGATGTTCATCACTTTTGAGAAAAATTCATGACTCATCATTCCCCGTTTAGCTTGTTGCTTTACTTTACACACTAAACTAACAGTGGCCGATTTTTTTTTCAAAAAGAAAAAAAAGACAAAGAAGAAAAAAAAGGTTAAAGTTATTCCTGTTGTGTTTTTAAGCTTATGCAATAGTCCTAATAAACCTTTTTATAATGGTGATTATATGTCTGTCTATTTGTAAAAAAAAACTACGTCACCATTGACGTCACAAACCCTTTAGATATTTACATAACATTTTCTATGATTATGTTTTAAATAATTTTATATTTAATTATTTAGAAAATTATGTTGCATCGTTTATACTATTGGTCTTATTTAAACCTTAATGACATGTAGTTTTATTTATAAGAAAGATTAAAAAATAAAAAATAAAACTACATATCATTAAGGTTAATTTTTGTCAGGAGGAATGAGTGAGTAATATATATATATATATATATATATATATATATATATATATATATATATGTGTGTGTGTGTGTGTGTGTGTGTGTGTGTAGGTTGGTTGGTTGGTTGGTTTGTTGGGTTTTAAGGCATATCAACCCTTGTAGGTTATTTAATGCCAAATCCATTTTTATGTAAATAATCTGTTCTTTTAAAAACAATTCAGTTTAGCATAAGTACAGTTTAATTGTCAAAGACATTTATTTCAAACTATTCAAGAAGTTATTTGTAACAATTCAGTTAAGTGTAAATACAATTTTAATGTCAAAAAACAGTTCCATTTCAAATAATTGTCAAAAACATTTCTATTTCAAGCTATTCAGTTTACTCAAACAATTCATTTTAGCATAAGAATGCTATTAGTTCTATTTAACCCATAGATAGGGCCTCATTAGATGCTAACACTCCGGTCCAGAGTGGACCTGGGAGCGATGGTAATGAAGGGCTACTCCGCATTCCCCAAAGCTCCAGCATTGCTGGAACCTCATCATCAGATTGTTTAGTGTCATATCCAGGACACTCGTTAAGGGGCGTCTTACCCCTCTGCAGAGAAGCAGTTGGTGTATTCTACAACCCCAGCCGACTGGCCAATATATATATATGTATATGTATGTATCAATACACATGAAACCCATATGACGGAAAATAACTCAACTACTAATAATGTTGTGTTCTTCCTTATTCTTTCTATTTACATAACATTTTCTATTATTATGTTTTTAATAATTTTATATTTAATTATTTAGAAAATTATATTGCATCGTTTATACTATTGGTCTTATTTAAACCTTAATGACATGCAGTTTTATTTATATATACAAACACTGGATTGCAGTATGAACAAGAAGGCTAATTTGCACATAACTTTAAAAATCAACTTAACAAGTATTATCTTAGTATTGTTGATTTTTTAATTCTTTGGTTTTATTCTACTCTGAGAAAAAATCTCGTCGGTATATCTTTAAAAAATCCATTACCAAAAAGAAATAACTCAAGTTGTATTCTATACAGTTTAATTTAGTTAAATTAGGAATAATTGGTAATGAATGCTGGGAGTGATGGAAAGAGCTAGCGTTTAAGCTGTTCTATTCATTGATGACAACCCATTCTTTTTTTAGATAAGTTTCAAATAATGATAAAATGACTAATATTTTACGTAGAAATCAAGGTAAAATTTTCAAAAGATAAATGTAATCCAAGTCCTCCATACCCTGTAACAATCCTTTGGTGATGATCTCAAGTTAATCAACCACAATTAGTATCAGCGTCATGCGGTTTGGTTTTTTAGTTCTCAAGCATAGTCTAAGTATTTATCGCTCTTTTTGTTTTCTTTTATTTTAACTCCGTTGTCTGCCGGGACTGCAGAGTCTGATAATTGGTATTTTCTTATATCTATTTTTTGCTAATCATTAGGTTTGGTCGTCTGGCTGAGATTAGGTGATCTGCTTTATTATTGTTATAATTATTATTATAAGAAGTACGTAGTTTAAATGTGAAAAGAGTTCTATTTCAAGCAATTCAGATCAGCATAAGTACCTAGTTTAGTTCTATTTTAACTATAGGTAAGACCCTATCAGGTGCAACCACCCCGGGATAGATTGGACCTGGAAGTGATGGTAATGAACAGGTACTCCGCATTCCCCAAAGCTCCAGCATTACTGGAAGCTTACCATCAGATTGTCATATACAGGACACTCGTTGTGGATGAGGCTTACCCTTCCACAGAGTTGCAGTCGGTGTATTCTACAGCCCCAGCCGAATGAGCAAGTAATGTTTGGTTAAATACATAGATTTAATGTATAAGGTTTAATGTTTTGTTTTATAATATTCGACAAAACGATAAATAATGTAGGTGTATTTTTTTTTAATTAAAAAACTTATCTTTTCTAACGTTTACACATTTCAAGATATATCATTATTCTTTCCTTCTTTTTCTTTTTTTTTTTTTTAGAATCTTTTTCTTTTCTTTTTATTTTTGCGTCTTGAATTGAGCATCCGTTTAATGTTTAAAATATCAAACTTTTGTTCTTTGATATGTTATAGAGTAAGTACGAACAAACGCGTGGAAATAGGAGGTTATTGATAAGAGCACCGTCTGGCTGTTAGGCTTTAATTACCTAGACATTATCGGTGTTGCTAACAGGATTTAGCTAGCAACAAAGATATGGCACGAAAATCGAAAGTCGTCTACAATTATTTACTTGTTCCAAATTTCTGCAATTCAATTTTCCATATATATGGGATAATATTGCGTCATTGGTTGGAACATATTTTTTTGTTTCGTTTTTTTTTTTTTTTTCTTGGGTGTGTGTGAACCCTCTTAGTGTGATTTAGATTACACTGACTGTATCCATTTGCAAGTTGGTGATAACCATTGATGCACAAAATCTTTCTGCAAAATAATCATGAATCTGACTGAAAATGTTTGTTTTGAAGCCATAGTATTCCCTTTAAGTGTGTCATGAATGTGAACTTCCTTAGTCTCTTTCGCATCGGTAGGATTTTTCTTCGTTAAGTTCTTTCCTATAGTTATATATTGACTTTGACAGACCAGTTAGTACGGATTTCAAAAACAGGATGTTCAGCTGTCTCTCAAGGTAAGCGAAGGACAGCAGAAATTCCATGTGAATCGTGTGGGTAGAATTGTGGAGGTAGAGCGACCGTAAAATACGTACGACAGGAAGTTTTCAACTTCAGAGGTCAGTCAGGGAGAACAGTCAGCAAAGTAGACACGTCACACCGGAGGGAGTAAGGAGGCCCATTGGTTCAGAAGCCCGCCCTGTATCCGACTCTCCTGAAAGGAGCACAAAGAAGTAAAGCTCGGAACATAACAAGTAGTTCCCTTTTTATCTGTCTCTTTCTCACACGCAAAAATATCAACGTTTCGTAATAAAGAAGAAGTTTGTATATTTATAAATAGGTGTTGTTTTCACTTCTCCCCCAATACATAAACATGTATCATGTTGAGTGATTTTTTTTTAACGTTGCAAACATGGTGTCACGTTGGGTGTTAGATCGCCATGCTGGTTGTTGTGACCATGGTGTCACGTGGATTGTTTAAACGCCATGCGGAATAGTCGTGACTTCGAAAGCTTTCTGGTGAGACAATGTGTGTGAGATTTCACAATATTGAATAGAAAATCACGATACCCTATTTACCCAACCCTTCCGCTCGGGCAGGATATGACACAAGGTCAATTTTTAAGCGGAGTTTAACAGGTTTCAATTCAGAGTTTTCCTTCTCCTAGACTAGTTGCCTCACCAAGCCTGAAGAACCTAGTCTGTCCTACTATTTACCCATAGATGGAGGGAGAATAATTAGATTCATACCATTCCCAAGGGTATTAGTGCTATGTGAAATGCAATCAGTCTCGTCCAGGATTTGAACTCGTGTCATCGTGTTCATTTCCTACGACGATAACACCACGACGATAACACCACGGGCACCTCCTTTGGAAAATCACGATACGAGCAACAGACGAAGACTTTGTAAAATTCCTCTCATTCTGACCAGCGGTCAAGTATCACTGGTTAGATAAGGTTATTTGGTTTAATGGCATATCAACCCGAGATGGTTATTTAATGCTATATCCTGTTCATATATACGTACATATGGGATTGTTCCAAGCGCACAAATTACAATCGGTAACACTGACACCTTCATATTCCAAAGATTTTTTTAGTTCTTTGGCAAGGTTTAAATATTTGACTCTCTTTCCAGTTTCTATGATTTTCGCACTGTGGTATTATCATTATTATTATTTTACTCTATGAGTTTTTCTCGTCAGCGTTAGCTGATGGTTTTTCCCTGGAGTTTGAGTGACAGCAAGTTTCCTCAAGTCTCCAGGAGTCTTCTCAGAATTCTGGCCGATCGCAACAATGCTGTAGTTTTGGACAGTCTCCACTCGTCCTGTTATTTCCAGGTACTCCAGTCTATGTACAAATCTTTTGGTAACAGTACCAAGAGCACCAGTGACATTGGTATAATCCTCACTTTCATGTTCCGCAGTTTTTTCAATTCCCTTGCAAGGACCAGTTACTTATCCCATTTTTGCATTCTTTCAATTTTACTCTGTGGTCCACTGGGACAGAAAAGTCCAAAATTGTGCAAGTTTTCTCTTTTTTGTTGATTATTATAAGGTCTGGTCGTCTAGTCGAGATTAGGTGATCCGTATTTCATAGAGGAGTTTGTGCGTCTCATTCTCCAGGACAAATTCTAGGTTGTGCACATATAATTTGTTACTATGGTCAAACTTCGAGTACTTCCATAATTCTCAGTCGATCATCTTGTCCACCCAGTTGTGTCTAGTCTTATACTCCTTCTGTGCTAATTTGCTTCATTCACTTATTAGGTGATTGATCGTTTCGTCTCTATCCCCACATAACCTACATCTGTTGTTTTGTTGTATTTTATCTATTTTCCCTTTGATATGGTTAGTCCTTATGGTGCTGTTTTGTGCTGCTATTAGAAAAGACTCAGTTTCTATTACCATTATTATTATTGCGAGATTTCACACTGGTACTGCTAAAGTTCATCCCAGACGTCCAAGTAACGGCTCTTCTGGACTTTTCAATGTATTCTAAACAATCTCATGATTGCTGTGATATGGATGGTCTCAGTCATTCTATTAAATCTCCAATTCTCAAAGACTCTTTTCAATGTCTTTGTAACTGTTCAAAGAATCCTCCTAGAACGTTGTCACAGTTTGCCAGCTCCTTCAGCCGGGGCTGTAGAATTCGTTGACTGCATCTCTGAAGAAAGATAAGAGCCTCCCCAACTAGCGTCTTGGGTATAACACTAAATTGCGTCTGATGTTGAAGCTCTTGTTCTAGAGGTTGTAGAATGAAGAGTCCCCTTTCATTGCCATTACTTCCAGGTCCACACTGCTCCGGATTAGGAGTCACTTTTAGGAATTCATCGATGGGTTTAATAAAACTGTTCAATCATTTACTAACGAATATCATTATTGATATCTTGAAACCATGGAACTGTGTGCAGATTAACTACATTTGATATTAATCCTTGATAAATACATCATCATCATCATCATGTCGTGCCGCCTGCACGGATATCCCTGACCCTCTCTCGACACTTCTCCCTATCATTCATCGCTTTTGACAGGTCTTCAGGGTTACATGCCGTATCATCACTTAGCTGCTGTATGTATGTTCGAGCTGGTCGTCCTGCTTTTGCTTGGCCATATGCTGGGGGCCATAAGTGTACATCACTGATGAGTTCGTCTTTGCTTCTCCAGCAGTGTCCTGCATGTCTGGTTCGTCTAACTTGTATAGTTTTCGTGATGGAAGGCAAGTGGCCGTATAGTTGGTGACTTGGTGTTGACGCTCTCAACATTCTTGAGTAATTGCCGTCTAGTTTCTTCTTCAGTCGTTTAGTTAGCGTCCAAGTAGTGCATCCATATAGAAGTATCAATACAACTGCTGCCTGGAAGAAACTGCGTTTCATTTTATCGGTCAAATGGATTTAACGTTAATATTGATCACATTGTTAAAATCATTATTAACTTAAATGTTAACATTCATGACATTGTTAAAATTATCATTAATATAATTGTTAATATTTATGACATTGTTAAAATTATTATTAATATGAATGTTAATATTGATGACACTGTTTAAATTATTATTTATATAAATGTTTATATGGATGACATTGTTAAAATTATTATTAATATAAATGTTAATATGGAAGACATTGTTACAATTATTATTAATATAAATGTTGATATTGATGACATTGTTAAAATTATTATTAATATAAATGTTAATATGGATGACATTGTTAAAATTATTATTAATATAAATGTTAATATGGATGACATTGTTAAAATTATTATTAATATAAATGTTAATATGGATGACATTGTTAAAATTATAATTAATATAATTGTTAATATGGATGACATTGTTAAAATTATTATTAATATAAATGTTAATATGGATGACATTGTTAAAATTATTATTAATATAAATGTTAATATGGATGACATTGTTAAAATTATTATTAATATAAATTTTAATATCTATATCAGATTTGAATTCTGAAACCAATGAGCACTAAGAACTCGTTTAAAAATTGATTTTTCTATACACCATTTGCTCACGAATTATATATATATATATATATATATATATATATATACATATGTGGGATTTTTAGGCAAATAAATCTCTCTATAAATGTGTGTGTGTGTGTATGTGTGTGTGTGTGTGTGTGTGTGTGTGTGTGTGTGTGTGTAAGGAAATAATGGAGTAAAATCTTTTGATTCGAAATTTTTCTCGATGAACAAATGGAACACGTAAAGTCTTTTCAATATTCCCAATATATCACATGATGTAATTTTAAAAACAAACGCTGATTTACTGACTTTCTGATTAAACGGCCAACTTTCTCCGGTTTATAGATTTTCCCTAGGTATGATTTTTTTAAAACCATCATCGTTTATTTAACATCACTAATATCCTCCGTCACAATCCTGATAATGGTTTATTAGAACTGAAACGCTATTGTGTCAACTCAGTTTCTCAATAAATCTCTCCTTCTGCTTGGATTACCTTGTCATCAACCTCTTCCTCTCTCTCTCTCTCTCTCTCTCTATATATATATATATATATAATAGTATAGTTTTGGATAGAAAGTGCATAACTAGTTCTAAAGAGACAGTTTTTTGAACATGTTCCATCAGAGAATATCTTAATATGACTTAATCAACACCGAGGAATATTACAAGCTTATCATTTGTTTAATGGGGAAAAAAAAGAAAAAAAAAACAAAAGAGAAGGAAAAGAAAAAAGTTACTCAGAATGTTTGGCCATGGTTCCTTTTTTTTGTATCACAAAATACTTATATATATATATATATATATATATATATATATATATATATATATATATATTTATCTTTGTTTGTCACGTGGTGATGTCATTTTCGGTTTATGAGACGCTGCTTCCGTGGTTGGTGAACTTGTCCAAGAGTTTTAGAGAACCTCAATATAGTGTGAAGAAGATACCTCTTTTATTAAAGCGCATATATTCAGCTCTGTCTGTGTTCACATGGAGCCCTATGCCACCTGCCGCTCGTTCCAGACTATGTATGTTCTATAAATTAAGATGCAGTTTTTCAAACAGCGGTCGTGTCAATACCACTATATAGATTCACCACATGGACTCTTACAAAGCATATGAAGAAAAATCTTGACAACAATTACGCAAGAATGCTACGAGCTGTATTGAACAAGTCCTAGAGGCAACACCGAACAAAACAGCACGAAAAGCAGCAAAATTAGACGAACTAGACATGAGGGACCCTGCTGGAGAAGTAAGAAAGAACTCAGCGATAAACTCCTGTGGACCTCTTCACGTTGACGAGAAAAGTTTGGACGACCAGCTAAAACCTATCCATAACAGCTCAGTGCTGATACGGGGTTGTGTATTTGTCTTAGCAGACTTAGAAACCACTGTGCTCGCCCTGCACAAGCAAACATGTTCTCCTTGAGTGTAAATTTTTTTTATAACACCAGAAAGCACTATTTCCACGCAAATACCATGAAGGACTTATTTGAGAACGTCTACATGGATGATGTTTTGTCGTTCTTGAAAGAGACCGGGTTGTACTAGAAAATATTGACTTGGTTACTATCCTGAAAACACTATAAACTAATCAACTGAAATCAAATTATTGCTGAATAGGAATACTATTATGTTTGTGTTAGAAATAGTAGTGAGAAATGATTAAAAAAAACTATCGTCTCTAAATAAACTAATGCAATATAGAAATACTTGAAAATATTTACTCATATGCGAGTAAATGAGTTGTTTGGTTTTAGTATGGTATCATCAAATTATGTGTTAACAAACAGTACATATAATATGTGTAAACAGGCTTTGGCGTTAAATAACCTATAGAGGTTGATATGCCATTAAACCCAACCAACCAACGTAACCTGGAAGACTTTCCGAGAGCAATGGACGTTAAAGACGATTGGCGAGAGAGGGTCAGGGAAATCCGTGCAAGCAGAACGACATAATGATGAGGAGGATATATGTATACATATGTTAATTATAACCTATGTACTTGTCTTTAATTGGAATCATTTTGAGATGAGGCTTCTTAATCTGATAATTAATTTTTATTTATTGCGGACTTTTTGTCCTCATCTTGGTAGTCTTTATTTTATTTTATTTTATTTTATTTTTTCATTTTTTTTTTTGTTTCTTCTTTCACTACGTTTCGGCCAAATTTCACCTCTGGCCTTCTTCAGGCGATTTTACCGCGACCTCGGATAGGAATGCTGAGTCCTATGTGTTATCAAAAGTGGCACCGAGAATCTCTTAATAACATAAGATATAAGTGTAACGATCTGTGTATACATGTGTGTGTCTGTATATATACAATTTTAAAAATAAAGAAATAAAAGAAAGGAAGTACGAAAGGTGAGACATCTGACGTTTTTTGCTGTAATCTTTAAAGAAAGAAAAAATTAAAGGGAAAAAGAAAGAGTGAAATAAAAAGAAAGAAAGAAAGAAAGAAAGAAAGAAAGAAAGAAAGAAAGAAAGAAAGGTGAGATCTCTGACGTTTTTAGTTATTATCTTTAAGGAAAGAAAAGATGAAAGCGAAAAAGAGAGAGCGAAATAAAAGAAAGAAAGAAAGAAAGAAAGAAAGAAAGAACTTGTGATCTCTGACTTTTTTTGCTGTAATCTTTAAAGAAAGAAAAAATTCAAGTGAAAAAGAAAGAAAGAAAGAAAGAAAGAAGAATGAACGGGAGGTGATATCTCTGACGATTTTGTTGTAATCTTTAAAGAGAGAAAAAAGTGGAAAAGAAAGAATGAATTATGTGATTTTTGGCTTGCCACATGGAAAGAGAAAGGAAAAGAAAGCAGAGGGGTAGTCGGGAAAGCAGGGTGACCTCATAACGGAACGGTTGCTTCATTTTTCGAGTTCGTCTGCTCGCTATGTATCTTTTGAATCTACATTGACTGCAACAAGGAAGAGAGAGTAAGTGAGAGAGTCTCCATGTATTGACAACACAGAAATATTGATTTTTCAGATAATTCTAAGTTTACTAAATGAAATTTTCTATTTTAATACAATAACATTCTACATACTTTTCATTTATTGATATATTATTTTTAGATTCTGAAATCTTTTTAATTTGGATTTTAAAATAGATATCTTATATAAAATTCAACCGTCATTATTGACTGGTGTATTCGAGTATATATATAAACAGGATTTGGTATAAAATAACCAACGGGGGTTGATATGCCCTAAAACACCAAGTAATCATGACCACAGTTTAATTTTTATTCTCTGGCAAGGTCTTAGTGTTTATGCAGATTTTTTTTGTTTTCTTTTGATTTCAATTTAAGTGGCCTACCAGGAAAAGAATTTTTTAAAAATCAGTCTCATTACTTAGGTTACTTAAGTTTTTGTTGACTGATCTGGTAATTTCGAACCGTGCCAACTGTTACATACCCATACATGAATATGTGAAACGTACATATAATGTTCATATGTAACATAGAATATAAGAAACCCGAAACACAAAAACACTTACGACTTCTTCGTTCAGGTACGAAACTTTTTATTACCTTTGAGTTTAAAGGTTTTTCGACATAAGGAGAGAGGCACAATCTTTTTTATGCTGGCTTTTCCATCTGCCCCCCACAACACGTGCGGCCCCGAAAGTCAACCGTCTTCTTCCGAGCCAAAATCTCAACTCAACTGACTTTTTTTCAAATCCTCCAAAATATTCTGCGCACGCTTCCGGTGCATGACGTCATTCACATCCCTAAGTCCTATCTGGGATGTTTATTTT
This sequence comes from Sepioteuthis lessoniana, assembly GCA_963585895.1. Classification (NCBI taxonomy): domain Eukaryota; kingdom Metazoa; phylum Mollusca; class Cephalopoda; order Myopsida; family Loliginidae; genus Sepioteuthis; species Sepioteuthis lessoniana. The sequence goes on along the minus strand of OY757913.1, from coordinate 102,343,335 downwards.
GACATCTCTGAATGCTATTTTACCCCACGCACGCGCGTGAACACCTGCACTCATGTTGCACCTAACTAACCCATGCGCTAAACGAAAGGTTCTCAGCCTAACTAAATCGAAAGGCAAGATATATGAAAGGAAATCCCTCGGCCATTATATTACACAACTTCTCGGTTAGAAGGTGTAAACAAAAAAAAAAAAAAAAAAGAAAATTATTATACTTAAGCATTTTACACTTCTTCAAAGTAAATTTTCCTATATTTATGACTTTATTCAATAAAGCTATATTTTGTGCAAAATCACATCTTCCTGGAAATCATGTGCGTTAATTGTTTTTAAATAAAGGCGGGTTTTACGGCAATCTAAATTTGTTAGAGAAGCAACATTTCCCCAAAGGATGTGGCCAATCTTCAGGAGACCTTATAGAAGCTAAATTACTAACAGAAGGTAACAGCCGCCAATAAACAATGAGCTGTATTGATGAAAGATTGATTTGAAGGTTTTATTGAAAAATTGATTTTCAAAAGTCTGCTACCGCTATAAAATCTTTTAAAAAATTAATTTGAAATGTGACGCTGCGTATCTGAATACGTTCAATTTTGATTTCCGGATAAGACGGTCTGTTATAATTGACCTTTCCACGGGTCATATGTAACAGGTCACATGTAACACATTGTGAAAATGGTTTTCTATTGTACAGATTTTTTTAGAAATAAATCGTCTGTTTCCTCTCTACTTACAACTGCATATAGATTGCTTCTTCTTCGTCTTCTTCTTCTTCTCCATCTTCTTCTTCTTCTTCTTCTTAAAGGTTTCTGCTTTATCTTCTTCTTCTGCTTCTTTTTCTTCTTCTTCTTTATGCTTTCTACTTTAGCATCTTCTTCTTCTTCTTCTTCTTCTTCTTCTTCTTCTTCTGCACGTTTTTCTTCTTTAACGTGTACTAATTCTTCTTTTTTATCTTCTTTTTCTTCTGATTAGTAGTATCATTTCTTTGAGAGTTCTTCACACCAGAATTAGATGATGATTTTCACCGGAGTTTAAGTGACAGCAAGTCTCCCCAGGTCTCCTAGACTCTTCTCAATATTCTTGCTGATCTTTATAATGGTGTAGTCTCTATGGTCTTTACTTGTCCTCTGATTTCCAAGCTTTCCCCATTTCGTTTTGGGTACTGTTCCGAGTGCAACAATTATAACTGGTATCACCGTCATCGTTATGTTCCATAGTTATTTTAGCTCTCTAGCAAGGTCTACGTACTTATCTCTTTTTTCGCTTTCTTTTATTTTGCTCGGTGCTCCATCTGGACTGCACAGTCCACAATATAGCAGGCTGTCTCGTTTTTTTTTTTGTCGATTTTTTGTTGTTTTGAATTGTCTTGTTTATTTGGGGGTTTTTTTTGCTGACTATCACGAGTTATCGTTGTCTGAACGAGATTAGGTGATCAGTGTGTATCTAGAACTCCTAGTGAATTTTGTGCATGATATTCTCCAAGACGAATTATGGGTTGTCAATATACATGTGTTCGTATAGTCAAATTGTAATATCTTGCACAATTCCTAATAGATCACTTACATCACCCAACTGTGTCAAGTTTTAGACTCTTTTTGCAATAATCTAGTGCATTCGCTTATGTTATTGATAGTTTCGCCTCTACCATCACATAATCTGCATTTCCTATTGTGTTGTGTCTTATCTTTTTTGTGTTAATATCATCATCATCATCATCATGTCGTCCTGGTAGCACGGATATCTCTGACCCTCTCTCGCCGCATTTCCCAATCGTTCATCGCCTCTGGTAGGTCTTCTGGACTACATCCCGTATGCTCACATAGTTGCTGAATGTATGTTCGTACTGGTCGTCCTGCTTTTGCTCGGCCATATGTGGGGGTCCATAAGAGTACATCACTTATGAGTTTGTCTCTGCTTCTCCAGCAGTGTCCTGCATGTCTGGTTTGTCTAACTTGAATAGTTTTCGTAATAGGAGGCAGGTGGCCGTACAGTTGGTATCTTGTGGGGTGTTGCCGCCAGGATTTGTTCAAGATTGCACGCAGCATTCTTGTGTAATTGCTGTCTAGTTTCTTCTCCAGACGTTTTGTTAGAGTCTATGTTGTGCATCCATATAGCAGTATCGATGCGACCGCTGCCTGGAAGAAACTGCGTTTCATTTTTTTGGTTAGGTCTGATTTCCATTTTGTACTGCAAATTGAAGAGATTCTGTTTTTCTCTTATGGTTTCCCTTTCTTAGCCAAGTCCAAATCTTCTCCAGTGAGATTTCCCTTATTCTTTGCTTAAAATATCCATACAGTTGTCTTCTTCTCATATTTCCCTAGTTATCGTTGTTTTGATAATCCTTGGGTTGATTGTGTTATTTCTGTATTATTAGAATTATTATTTACTCCTTTAGAGTTTTTCACATCAGCGTCTGCTGATAGTTTTTCACTGGAGTTTGAGTGACAGCAAGTCTCCTCAAGTCTCCAGGACGCTTCTCAGTATTCTGACTGTTCTCAGTAATGTTGTCGTTTGGATGGCCTCCACTCGTCCGCCAAATTCCAAGTCACCCAGTCCCTTTAGTAATACTTTAGTTACTGTACCAAAAGCACCAATTACAATTAGTATAATCGCCACCTTCATGTTCCACAGTTTTTTTTCAATCCTCTAGCAAGGTCGAGGTATTTATTCTGCTTTTGATATTCTTTCAGTTTTATTCTGTGGTCAGCCGGAACAGTTTAGTCGACCATTTTCTTCTTCTTCTTCTTCTTCTTCTTATTCTTCTTATTATTATTATTATTATTATTATTATTATTATTATTATTATTATTTAGTGCCGTCTTCTTCTTCTTCTTCTTTTTCTTCTTCTTCTTCTTCTTTGTCATCGTCGTCGTCGAAATTCAATTTCAATTCCGCTTATTCCTTCTTTTAATTTGACTGCTTATCCAAAAAAAAAAAAACAAAAAAAAACTATGCCCAACTATTTACCAATAGCCGCTCGGGGTGGGAGATATATACGTATGAATTGACTTTTGCCAATGTTTTTACGTCCTCATCTTTAATATAAATGTATTGACTCACTAATTCAGTTGCACAGTCTAAGAGCCTCTCGGATATTTACGGATAAAACTTCTTGATATCCAACGTATTAAGGCACATTCGTTTTTCCGATTGATTTTAATAAAGCAATTGATTGCATTTTTCGTGTTCTTCCTCTGGTTAAAACCAAGTGTTTCACATATCTGTCAGCATATTCAATCTATTATGAGGTTACTTATTCACCTAATGCCATTTCAAGAGGGTTTTAAAAGTCCACATTTTGGTTTTCATTTAAATTAGGTTTACAATCCTTTTTATGGACAAAACGTGGAAATATAATTCCTTTATTAACGCACCACTAAAAATCAACTTGATAAATACCGAGTTTCCATTTACAAACAACAGCGTCTATGGCCAAACAATTGGCCTATATTCCAAGAACAGTTAAAGAAACTTCACTCAGCTGAAAGTTATCAAACAGAAAGAAACACTAAGACAAATTAAATAAAAAAAAACCCAGCAAACACCCGAATCACTGCAAAAAATGTGCAGAATCTAAATCTCCAACTAAAACGAGTACCATAAGTTGAAGATCACCCACGATTTCCCAAATCAGTAAACTAAAGAGAAAGCCATTTAAGAAATTCCAATGTAACCATAAGAAATTAAGAAACCAAAAGTCTTGGTAATAAAAATGTAACCCTGTAACGTTATTCTTCTTAGAGCCAAAGCTTCTGTGGTGTGAGGGAGAGACAACTGGAGACGGAAGGAGACAAAAACATACTACCATATTAACCCAAAACGTATTCTCTCGACCATACCAATCTGTGTTATCTTCAAGGCCCGACTTAGCACTTCTTCAGCTTCTCGATCGGGATGTACTCAACCGGAGGCTCACTATGGGCCGCTCCGTGGGATGCTGCCCCAGAGAGGCACCCAGCCACTCGCTGGCGCTCTCTGTGACTGACCGAATCTCTTCTGGACGCAAGTTGAGACTGTCTCAAGACTGACTGAATCTCAAGAGGTCATCAGCATATATTATTCATAACGCCCACACATTTCCGTTGAAGCACATGACTGCTTCTGCTTATTTACACAGGTGCATCCTGTGCAGAGAAATTTCTGACTGACGACACAAAAAAGAGAAGCAACAGAAAAGCAAATACCAAAGCAAAACCTCGAAAGCCTTAGCACATTCTAACTACCCCGCCTATATTCGAACCTTCCCATTGATCTAAACAACTAGCGAAGAAAAATGACTGATAACATCAAAACCCCTCATCGTCTTTCGAAACACAAAAAACTACCAAGATGAGGACAAAAAGTCCGCAATAAATAAATAAAAAATCTCAGATTAAGAAGCCTCATCTCAAAAGGATTCCAAGTAAAGACAATTACAAAAATTCGGTACAGACCCGACTATGGAAGACCAGATAAGGATTTACAAGACCAAAAAATCCATCCTTGATCGCCCTTCGGGGCCCGTGGCGCAGCGGATAGAGGCGTTGAGTCTCTACGGTTCCAGTTGAGCATTGTCAGAAGATAGAGGTTTCAAATCCTACCTAAGCCGACCAGAGGTTTAATTGGTCAAAAACGTGGTGCGAGAGACAACTATGGAAGGCAGTAATTACTGGGGATACGGTTACAAGACTTAGCATTCCTATCCGAGGTCACGGTAAATCACCTGAAGAAGGCCAGAGTTGAAATTTGGCGGAAACGTAGTGAAAGAAGAATTGGATTCATACCTTTCCAAAAGGTATTAGTGCTATGTGAAATGCAATCAGCCTCGTGAACCACTGTCGCCGTGTCTACTTCCTTCGACAATAACATTACACCACAGGCACCTCCACGGGCACTTTCAAATTATTCCTTAATAATAATGAAAACTAATGAAAATTATCCCTTTATAATAATGAAAAACGATTTGGCGTTAAATAAACTAAAATGTTTGATATGCTATTAAACACCAACTAACTAATCAAACACCAACGTATCATTTTTTAAAGTTTAGAAACTACATTATCTAATAGTTTATTATAAAGTTGCATGATCGTTTTATACATTTAATGGATTTGTCAGCCTTTAAATTAGCTTTTTTATTGTTCTTTACATAATTCTTAAGCATCTATTGGAATGACTTATTGATTCACATAAATAGGATCTTATAAGCGGTACCAAACATTTCCCTTTCGAGTTCTATCATGTTACAGAGTCGAGGGTAGACTTTCTTTTATTTGATTATTTTAGTTTGAAACCATTACAATTATGCGATTTCTCTTTTTCTGAACAGGCGGCGGAGTATATCTTCCGTAATGACATTTCAATAATGTGCGGGGATAAGCGACGAAAGAAGTGTATAAATAATCATCCAGTGTTCCTTACCCATTTTTATTCAAGTTTAGATAATAACGACCGGCTATCTCGGTAAGTTTACAGACCGTCCATCACAGAGATACTAAAAGAGTATAAAAAAATGTTCCACAGTTCAATTGAATAAGTCGGACGTGTAGAATACTGGCTCATTTGTCGATCGGTAAATTGAAACTTATAGTCGTTTGTTTTTGCACTGGTTTACATCTTAATTTATATATATGTATGTGAGTGTGAGCATGCTTTTTCGTGTGTGTGTGTGTGTGTGCTTGTGTGTACGTCATTTTTTGAGAAGACTGTATTGTTGGTGTTAATATCTTAAACAATTCTTTTGATAAAGGTTTCAAATTATCTTTTTCTTTGATAAACTATCCGCTGTAAAGATTAATGCATTTTACGTATTGATTGACGTTTTGAAAATTAATAAATTATTTAAATATGAAGAGGTCCATTATGTTTAGAATAGGAAAGCCTTTGATATTCTTTTGCGTGTCAGGTTTACTTGTCTTGGGTTGTTTGTTTTCATTTTCGTTTTTTGTTTGTTTGTTTGTTTCAATTTAAGATGAGATTTTAAATTCTGTTTTTTTTTTTCTTTTGAGGCTATTAAATATTTTAATTCGATCTCGTATTCCCCGTTGGTCGGTTACCAAAAATGTATGTTTTATTGCGTTCACAGTAACAGTGGGGGAGGGTTAAAAAATTTTTTTCTCGCATAGATGAAGCGATACTTTCAAAAATCTTTCGTTTGATCCGCATTCAGCACAATCTTTCATTCGCGATCTGCATTTTTAATGGAGTTTTTCTGCCATAATTTCTGGTCTTTTCCCAAAGAAACGACAAATTATATTCAAAAAAGATATTTTTGGTTTTCTTTTACTTGCATTTCATTAAAAAAAATTTTCAAGATCGATAGTAATAAACTTATCGAATGTAAATGTAGCTTCTTTGACATATCGATCAACTCTAGAATTAATAGATTATGGTTATTAAAACCCTTGTTCTAAATTCAAAATGACAAGTATTTAAGAAAAATGAGAGTCGGCCATTGTAAAATTGATCATGTGTATTTCAATTTTATTCAGTACACAAGCCATTTTATTGTATCATTAACCGGCTCATTTGCCTACTAGGTAGAGTGTTCACTAATGGTCCGGGAGACCGGGGTTCAGTCCCTGGTCGCGTCATACCAAAGACTTTTAAAATGGTACTTGATACATCCTTGCTAACACTCAGCAATATACATTACGTATCAAGGGTAAAGTGGATCAATCCAGGGAAAGGAGTAGCGCCCTACCCTACACCTCAGTGTATTACCTATTGAAAAGGGAGCTTTTGGGTCGCCCTTGACTACGGTCGTCAACTTTACTTTTTATTGCGCAGCCGGATTCAGTGAGTGGTTTTTGGAGTGATATTATCGTCTGGAGCATTTCCAGTTTTGTGTGTTATATGACCTCAATACCACGTTATCTTTTTTTTAAAGAAAAGTTTTTGTCGGCTGCAGGTTTTGTTCAAACCTATAAGCAACGATCTACTTCACAGGAAAACAAACAAACTGACAAATAAAGAACCATGAGAATACACTTCTCGTTTTTTATGCATTCTTCAAGCTGTCTTCGTGAGAAGAGGCATGGTACATAGCACTTCACTCCTAATTCTAAGTTTGTATTTTCCTACCCCTCCGCCATGGGCAACATGTGGAAGAGGCTCATCTCTCAAGCAGAGTAAAGTTTGTTTGAATTCAGTCTTCCCTCTCCTAGATTAGTAACCAAACTACAACCAAGAAATACAATCCGTCCGACTATTTCCCTATGGCTATAAGCGCCGAGAACGGATGGAGTAATGGATTTTATTAGGTCATTTGCACCAATCAAAATATAAACACCCACGTCTATGATTTGAACCCGGGGCACCGATTCCATTTTCTAAGACAATATTATTTACCAACTCCTCCGCCCGGGCAGGATATGACACAAGGTCAATTTTTAAGCGGAGTTTAACAGGTTGGAATTCAGAGTTTTCCTTCTCCTACACTACTTGCCTCACCAAGGCTGAAGAATCTAGTCTGCCCTACTATTTACCCATAGCTGGAGGGAGAATAATTGGATTCATACCTTTCCCAAGGGTATTAGTGCTATGTGAAATGCAATCAGTCTCGTCCAGGATTTGAACTCGTGTCGCCGTGTCCATATCCTACGACGATAACGACTACACCACGGGCACCTCCTTTCTAAGACGATAGCCGTTACGCTAAGCATACCACTTCAATCTAAGTTGATAGACACAAACTATCGCGAGATTGCCAGTGAACAAAGACTTGGACGCTGGTCAGTTCTCTCCTCGATCTGTCTCCAATGGTCAATAACTAACTATGTTTTCTTGGGTTGCTACTTGTCTGCACTTATCTCGTCTTGTGGACAGTAGGTGCACGAGAGACCCCAGGCCGACCAAGCAGCCTAGTCCAACGGCTAAACCTACCCGTCACAGTGATGTCCAACTCATGACTACATCCTTGAATATATAGAGCCCTGACTATTAAAAAAGAAATCTCTCAAAACTAATATGCCTTAAGAAATGAGGTCTTTGTCAACTGGAGTCAAAACCCACTGGAGCCGAAGACTTCAGTTTATTATGGATCTTAAAACTAACCCTTTCATCTTCATCGAGAAATCTTTCTCTTTCTATTTTATCATCTATTAAATCTGCCTACCTCTCTAACATGTTCAGCTACTTTTTGATACTACAATACACACACCCATGTGCCTACATATACGCTACCTATGCATACACACCCATGCAGATACGCTGGAATCCTCATGCATCTATACATATATGCTATGCCTAAGCGGATACTTACACGTATACCATGTTTACCAACCCCTCCGCTCGAGCAGGATATGAGACAAGGTCAATTTTAAAGCAGAGTTTAGCAGGTTTGAATTCAGAGTTTTCCTTTTCCTAGACTAGTGGCCTCACCAAGATTATCGAAAACAGTCTGCTCAAGTATTTCCCCATAGCTAGAGGGAGAATAATTGGATTCATACATTTCCCAAGGGCATTAGTGGTATGTGAAATGCAATCAGCCTCGTCCAAGATTTGAACTCGTGTCGCCGTGTCCATTTCGTACGACGATAACCATTCACAGGCACCTCCATCCCCGTATACACACGCTCACATCCTCTGACTTATGCATTATTGAATATGAGAATGTTAAGTGAGGAAGGAAGAGCTTATAGCAGCAAAGCTGTTTATTGCTGCCCAAATATGGAATATGCAGATACAGAGAATATTTACTTGGTTTGTTCTTTTTAATTTAGCTACAAATAAATTAATGACAGATGTGACACAAAACAGTTTTGATTAAGAGCTAAACACCTCGCCATAATTAAATATTCCTTTTAAAAAGTAGATAAAGATATTCAATATTTAAAATAAACCAACATTCAGAAAAAAATTATGGAATGATTTGGTAATTTGCATTCCTAAAACAAATACCAGCAGTTGCTTGAATATTCAAATCGTCCTGCAGTTAAAAGACTGTCCTTTCAGAGATTAAGTAGCGGTTGGTAATACCAAACTGAATGGAAACATGGCTCCATGATTGAAAAAAAAATGTCAATTGAATCAATGGAAAATTTCGTAAAAGTCCAGCGAAGAAGATAATCCAAAGTGGAGACTAGAGAAAAGTTTTGGTTGTTTCCAGGCAGGCGGGTCAAATATTTAAATAAAAAAGAAATGTATCAGTTAAAAAACGTTAACGTCCTGATAGACAATGAAAGATGTCAATTGTTTGCTAGAGGCTGAAGAGGAAAGCAGTTTAACTTTTCTCCACTCAAAAAATATGCATGTCCTTTTTTGTGAAGGACCTTGGGTTATATTTAGGAACACACATACACAGACAAATAATTATATATATATATATATATAAGTATTATTCGGTCCAGTTAAACTGGAGGTGGGAGTAATTCCATCAAGACAAAAAAACATTCAACAGTGAACATTTAAATTTTCCTGGTAAAGAGCTCAATGTAACTGACATTACAGAGCAATAATTTCTTGAAGAAAAAACAAAAACCGGTCACATTAGGATTATAAATTTATTTCCATCCATTGATATAAATCAAAAACACCAAAAATAACAGGACTTCTTCAGATCAAATGGATAAGATAATTCTGAATAGACGCAGGAAAGAAGGGTGGGAGGCGGTAGAAGAGGGGTGAAGAGTTTTTTCCTTATTAAGCCAACTTCCGTTTTTTTATTTCTATTTTTTTTTTATTGCCGGTTGGAATTATAGTAAATTAATTAATTTATTTTTTTGTTTTTTTAAATCTAAATACATTTCAATTTAAAACTCTAGATTTAATTCTAATTTAGGAAAGTACAAAGTTCTTTTATAACCTTACGTAAGGATACAGTAATACTTATATTAAATTAAATTCAAAATTTAAAATTGAAATTTATAATTTCAAATTTTGCAGGACACTGCTGGAGAAGCAGAGACGAACTCATAAGCAGGACGACCAGCAGGAACATACATTCAGCAGCTATGTTAGGATACGGGATGTTGTCCTGAAGACCTGCCTAGGGCGATGAACGATGGGGAGGAGTGGCGAGAGAGGGTCAGGGATATCCGTGCTACCAGCGTGACGTGATGATGATGATGATGATTTTAGAGCCTATTAATTCAGTTACCGTTCCATTGAAGAGTACGTACACATAGTTTCTTGTCATATTTTTTATTTTATTTTTATTCATTTACCTTAAATCTCAATTTAATCCTATGTTCTTTTTTAAATTTTTATTTAAGCATTACCTATTATAATTTGTCTATAGTTTAAATTTATTCCTATGTATACATCTAGCTATTAATCCACATCGCTGATTTAATAATTTTTCAGGGTCTGTGTATAACATTATTTGTATTTTTATTTTCATTTTTTCAATTTTTTTAAGTATATATATATATATATATATATATATATATATATCGTAGACACGGAGTCAACGGTAAGTGTTGAATGTAACTTCCTCGCCTATTTCAATGCCTACACTATACTCATCATCATCACGTCGCGGTGGTAGCACGGATATCCCTGACCCACTCTCGCCACTCCTCCCTATCGTTCATCGTCCTAGGTAGGTCTTCAGGACAACATCCCGTATCCTCACATAGCTGCTGAATGTATGTTCATGCTGGTCGTTCTGCTTTTGCACGGCCATGTGTGGGGGTCCATAAGAGTACATCTCTTATGAGTTCGTCCCTGCTTCTCCAGCAGTGTCCTGCATGTCTGGTTCGTCTAACTAACATCCATATATATGACCTATCATTGTTTATTTATTTGTTTGATTGTTTGTTAAGGTTCTATGGTATATCAACCGTTGTTGGTTATTTAATGTCAAATCCATTTTTATACAAAAACAGTTCTATTTCAAGCAATTCAGTTTAGCATAAGTACGGAGTTTACATGTAACTACACAGTTTAATTGTCAAAAATCTTTCTATTTCAAGTTTGCCCAGTTAGCTGGGGCAGTAGAATACACCGACTGCTTCTCTGCAGAGGGCTAAGCCCCCCCCCTAACGAGTGTCCTGGATATGACACTAAACAATCTGATGGTGAGGTTCGAGCAATGCTGGAGCTTTGGAGAATGCGGAGTACCCCTTCATTGCCATTGCTCCCAGGTCCACTCTGGCCCGGAGGGGTATCACCTGATAAGGGTCCTATCTATGGGTTAAATAGAACTAAACCGTGCTTCTTTCACTCTACTGATTTTTGCATTTAAACAGCGTATTTATGCTAAACTGAATTGTTTAAAATAGTACTGTTTTGACATTGGAACTGCATACGAGTGCTGAACTGAATTGCTCGAAATAGAACTGTTTTTCACGTGTAAACTGTGTACTTATGCTGAACTGAATTATCTGAAATAAAACTATTTGACATTTAACTCTGTGTATTGCCTAGTCGGCTGGGGCTGTAGAATACCCTGACTGCACCTCTGCAGACGTGTAAGACCCCCTAACGAGTGTCCTGTATATGACATTAAACAATCTGATGGTGAGGTTCCAGCTGTGCTGGAGCTTTGGGGAATGCGGACAACCCCTTCATTGCCATTGTTCCCAGGTCCACTCTGGCCCGGAGTGGTAGCACCTGATAGGGCCCTATCTATGGGTTAAATAGAACTAACAGCATACTTATGCTAAAATGAACTGTTTGAGTAAACTGAATAGCTTGAAATAGGAATGTTTTTGACTATTAAACCGTACTTACACTTAAACTGCGTGCTTATGCTTAACTGAATTATTTCAAATAGAACTGTTTTTCGACATTAAAACTGTATTTACACTTAACTGAATTGTTACATATAACTGCTTGAATAGTTTGAAATGGAAATGTTTTTGACAATTAAATTGTGTACTTATGCTGAACTGAATTGTTTTCAATAGAACAGATTATTTACAGAAAAATGTATTTGGCGTTAAATAACCTACAAAGGTTGATATGCCATAAAACCCAAGAGACCAAACCAAACCTATTTCAAGCAATTCAGTTTAGTCAAACAGTTCTAATTCAAACAATTCATTTTAATATAAGTATCAATTTTTTTTACACACATATGTCAAAACAGTTTAATTTTTAAAAATTTAATATAATTTAAGTACAGTTTCAATGTCAAAAACTGTTACAATTCAAACAATCCAGTTTAGCATGAGTATATATTTTAAATATCAAAACAGTTTCATTTCCAGTAATTTAGTTTAGTATATGTACACAGATTAGTTCTATTTAACTCAAAGGTAGGGCCCTATCAGGTGCTACTAATCCTGGCTGAGTGGAACTGGGAGCGATGGCGATAAAGGTGTGCTCGGGATTCCGCAAATCTCCACAATTACTGGAGCCTTACCATCAGATTGTTTAGTGTCATAAACAGGACGCTCGTTGAGGGCGGTGTCTGGTCCCTCTGCAGAGAACCATTTAGTGTATTTTCCTGCACCAGCCGACTAGGCAACAGATAGATAGATAGATAGATAATGAGAAAAATCAGCAGCTACTCTACCAGCAAAATCTTGATCTAATGATAATTCTCATATTAGATATGGCTTTTATGCCATAGGGCACCTCTGGTGGTGTAACGGTTGGCAAGCTAGACTAGCAAACCTACACGAGTGAGTTCGATTCACATTGGGCACCCCATTCATTCGGCCTTGTGCCACATCGAAGCAACGAGCTTTGTAAATTAGGGCACCTCTGGTGGTGTAACGGTTAGCAAGCTTGACTAGCAAACCTACTCGAGTGAGTTCGATTCTCATTGGGTGCCCAATTCATTCGGCCTTGTGCCACAACGAAGCAAAGAGCTTTGTAAATTACAATGGCTTTTATGCCATATCACAATTAACTCAAGACTATAAATGCATACACACACACACACGCGCGCGCGCATATGTATATATATATATATATATATATCAATGCTGGTATGAATTTTACATTTCCTTATATCATATTCTCTCCACATTACGTATAATGTCATACACATAAAAATCCTAATCCTCGTTCCCATCCATCTCCCATTTCCTTACATGCATAAGTCTCTTTTCCATTCACATTTCCGTAGCACTGAGCACCGAATAACCTCTAATCTACTTTAAACATCTTCAGACCCTACGAGGCATTCATCCATATTTAGAGCAATGAAAATCCGTCTTGACTTCATATATTAAAGTACGTGCGACGTCGTTTTCCTGCGACCTAAACCGATGCAAAAGTTCCCAGCGCTATATATCTGCTCAATGTAGATGACCCTGTGGAAGACTCGGGAGAAATGAGATGAAATTCTCGGGAAAAGAGTTCCAAATAAGGGGAAGTAAAACTACATTGACCAAAGTTTAACCCAAGGGGGAGGAAACTGTGTGCTTAAGAGTGCATGTGACCTTCTAAGAAATCAAGTGCAGCTTTTCAGCTGTATACTTTTTTAGAAAAAAAATTAATCGAGGGTCGCAACCTGTCCGTGGTGGTGGGTTTGGTTAAATACATTTATACACAAACACACACACACACACACACACACACGTATATATATATATATATATATAAAGTCAAAACTAACCTTGTAAAATAACTGGCAGTAGTGATGTGATGTAAGCAATAGTTGATTGTATAAATGAGTTCATACTCGATGTCCTGCTCGTTAGCCACAACAGCGCTAGGCTTTCCTATATATATATATATATATATATATCAGAAACACACAAAGCTGAATAGATAAAACAACTGCAAAGAAAAACCACTAAAAGTATTCATCGTCAAACTGAATGATGCAGCTGTGAAATTGAATCGAGGGATTTGGGTTGGCACATAAACACCGAAAGAGGCAACTAGATAGATATTAATGGTTAATTTGGAGCTTACTTGCATGCTTAACTATACATTACAAATGAAGGGCACATTGCTAGGTGTCTTGAAAATAGGTATATAAAGATATCTTGAAGACTCTCGAATACCCGAAAATAATTTTGATTCGCCATGTGAATATACAATGTCATCCCTGTATTTTTTATAGCTGTTTTTTTTATAGAATATCGATTCTTTAAAAACTTTCTGAAAAAAGTCTTCTCAGAAAAAAAGGTTTCACCTAAAGAAAACCTAAGGTGGAAACTAGTAGAAAATGACAAAATAGATAACAAAAAAAAAAAAATATTTCTATATGTATTATCGCCTTTCACTAACTTTATATACGAGATTCTTTAAAAAAGTTCGAAACTTCAACGAGATGGAGTCGGAGAGTCAGAAGTGTCAAGGAAATGAATACCCTTTTTTGCTGATTTACTGGCGTCAGAACTTTTGGTGCCATATTTTAAACAGCTTATCCCAAATATCTCTGTAAAATGTTCAGCTATATCTCTTTTAATTAATGAGTTTTTGTATATATTGAACGACTTTAACATACGACTATATAAATATATATGTACGGGGGGTTAGTTGTGTAGGATTAAGGATTACGGATTTTAATTAATTATTTCAGTTAATTATTTAATTTAGTAATAAATTGTGTACTAGTTAAAATCTTGTTTGACTTCTTAAATACAAGTTCGCGTTGAAAAAGTCTGGCGGGGGTACCTTGGTTGTGTTCACACGTCAGCATTCCCATAACAAATGTTTGTTTTGAAATCGGCGGGATATTAAAATATAACGTTTGGATACGATAACAGCTGATTTTAGAATGGCATAGGATGGACAAATTTTGAGGTTTACGTCTTATTATAAGATTATTTGAGAGAATAATTAGCAGAATGTAGAAAATTGTAGTTGGAGTTGGAATTAGTTTGGGTTAATTGGTGAATTAGTCAGACAGTGACTAGCTGTTTTTTGTTCGGTTAAATTTGATTTTGAACCTGATAGGCCAAGAGTCCACCCTGTTTAAATTTTGGACTGTGTGTGGACTTACGGTATATTAGTTCGTTCTATAGAAATACCCGTTGTATAATACCTGAAATAATCCAGGTTTGGGAGAATGTTCCATGGGAATTGAAGACAATTCCTTTCGTAAAGACTTTGGTAGCAGCATTTTCCGAAGTTCCGATGTAGTTCACAAACTTCTATTGCATATCAACCCTTGTTAGTTATTTAATACTAAACTCCCTTTACACACACACACACACACACACACACACACACATATATATATATATATATATATATATATATATATAAGATTTGTTCGGTTTGGTTTGATGATGAGGTTCCAGTAATGTTGGAGCTTTGATGAATGCGGAAAACCTCTTCATTGACATCGCTTCTAGGTCCACTATGGCCCAGACTGTTGCCACCAAATAGGGTCCTATCAATCGGTCATATAGAAATAAACTGTGTACTTATATAAACTTAATTGCTTGAAATAGAACTCTTTTTGTCATGGACACTGCTAACTTATGCTAAATTTAACAGTTTGAAATAGAACAGTTTTTTAAATAGAACTAAACTGTGTACTCAGGCTAAACTGACTTCCTTGAAATAGAACTGTTTTGACATCTAACTGAAGGGGTATTTTGAAATTTAACTTTTTCTAAACAAAAGCTAAACATATAAAAATAAATTGTTACTATTTACCCAACCCCTCCGCTCGGGCAGGATATGACACAAGGTCAATTTTTAAGCGGAGTTTAACAGGTTTTAATTCAGAGTTTTCCTTCTCCTAGACTAGTTGCCTAACCAAGGCTGAAGAACCTAGTCTGTCCTACTATTTACCCATAGCTGGAAGGAGAATAATTGGATTCACAACTTTCCCAAGGGTATTAGTACTATGTGAAATGCAATCAGTCTCGTCTGGGATTTGAACTCGTGTCACCGTGTCCATTTCCTTTGACGATAATGACTACACCACGGGCACCTCCTAAATAAAAATAAATTGTTAAACATTTGATTCGGCGTCAAATGACCCGAAAAGGGTTGATACTCCGTGAAACAAAACAACCAACCAACCAACCGAAATGGTAGTGGTAGAGTGTTCCCATATGGTCCGGAGACCGGGGTTCAATCCCAGGTCGGGTCATACCAAAGACTCAAAAAATGGTACTTGATACCAATTTGCTTAACACTCAGCATTATAAGGTACGTATCAAGGGTAAAGTGGAACAATCCAGGGAAAGGAGTAGCACCCTCCCATACACCTTGGTGTAATAGCTATTGAAAAGGGAGCCTTCCGGTCGCCCTCGACTATGGTCGCCACATTTACTTTACTATAAAATGATAATATACTGTCACACCAATAGACTATATAACTGCCCTAAATGATCTTATACATTGATCTATACTAACAAATGGTCCAAAATAAGGAGTTTAGGATATATATATATATATATATATATATATATATATATATATACGAGGTGCATACGATAAGTTTCCAGACTTTTTTCGTATGGGCACATTTATTGATAGTACACACATGAAACTCTAATCCCCTTCAAAGTAATCTCCTCCGGCATCAATGCATTTGTTGTACCGTTCCAACAACTTCTAAGAGGCCCCGTGGAAGTCCTCTTGTGTGAGAGTATCAATGACCTTCGTCACAGCCTCTTTCATCTCCTCAATTGTCTCATAACGACAGCCTCTGAGCTTAGGGAATAACCAAAAGTCACGTGGAGCAAGGTCTGGACTAAAGGGAGGCTGAGGAACTGTCTTGATGCCCATCTTGCTCAAAAAGTCTTTGAGAAGGATGGAGTTGTGAACTGGTTTATTGTCCTGGTGGAAATGCCACTGACCCGATTTGAAGACAGCTGGCCTCTTCCCTAGGAATATCTTCCTGATCTCCCATAAAACCTCAACATATTAACCCTAACCCTAACCCTTTGGCCAATCAACTCTGGTCTATTGACTTCCTTACTCCTCCAACACCTCTCAACATCCCTCACAGACTCCCTGACTTCCTTGAATCTCTTATGCCACTCAAAAACTGATGCTCGATTCATGCAAGAGTCTCCAAACGCAGTCTGAAGCGTTCCATACGTTTCTGTGAGATCTTTTCCAAGTTTAAAAAAGAATTTTATTGCATATCGTTCTTCTAAAGTTTCAGATTGCATTTTTGAAATTCATCAGCTATGACAATCAGGCATTAGTAGGGTGTATTCTGATTCCTGCTGTAGCTATTCCTTTGAACCTGGAATCATAAGAATTGGTCAGTCATCTCATAAGATGTATAGTAATAACATATTGAATTTTCAAGAGTCTACGACAATTTTAAATGCCCATATAAAAAAAGTCTGGAAACTTATCGTATGAACCTCATATATATATATATATATATATATATATATATATATATATGTGTGTGTGTGTGTGTGTGTGTGTGTGGATATTCCAATTCTGATCAATCTAGCCATCTATCTATCTATACACGTATGAATGAATTTATGTATGCATGTAGGTGAGTGTTGGTGTTACTTTTTGTAAGTTGTAATCGTTTTTATCTAAATTATACCTGATTTGAAAATGTAAATAATACAGAACTTAAAAGATTGAAATCCATCAATTCATTATAGCTATCTCTTATATATATATATATATATATATATATATATATATAT
Source organism: Sepioteuthis lessoniana (assembly GCA_963585895.1). Taxonomy (NCBI): domain Eukaryota; kingdom Metazoa; phylum Mollusca; class Cephalopoda; order Myopsida; family Loliginidae; genus Sepioteuthis; species Sepioteuthis lessoniana. Next base: position 102,325,870 of record OY757913.1, on the reverse strand, counting down.
ATATATATAGTTTTGAATATGTAAGATGTAAATTAACACACACACATATATATGTATATATATATATATATATAGTTTTAAATACATAAGATGTATATTAGCACACGCACGAACGTACGAACACATGCATATATATACATATATATATATATATATATATATATTAATGTTTGCCTGTGTCCCTTTTTGTTTTTATTGCAATAAATCATGAATTCATAGTAATCTGAATTTAGATCACAAGATTTAACCAGCTTTTATGATCAGACCGGCATTAGAGATGATAACAATCCGAATTATTAATAGAAACGTATTTACCTCACATAAGAATCTAGTGTTTGTGCAAGAAGGCCGGAAAACACACCGATCAAAACCACAAATCTAGGGATTTTCGGTTGAATAATTTATGCTGTAATGACATAACCCATTTGAAAGCTTAAGTGAACATATATATATATATATATATATATATATATATATGTGTGTGTGTGTGTGTGTGTATGTGTGTGTGTGTACGTGTGTATATATATATATATATATATATATATTTATAAAGCAAGTTCTGAGAATCTCAGAACACGTGTTCGAAAGCAATCTTAGAAATGCATGGACTGTTGCAGTAGAAGAGTTAAAAATAATTCATTTTTATTTGAAAAGAAAGTTACTTGATTGTTTCTATTATATTATGCTTTATTAGGGTGATTCAAAAGTTTTGCAAAATTTTACTAGCCTGAGCCATAATTCGTCATCTCCAGATACTTTAGCTGAGGTCATGCTTGTATCGATTAACTCTTGATCGAGATGTCAAGCTCTCCTGATATTCTCCAAGAGCTAATCACAAGATTTGCCTCCATGGCTTGGAGTACAGCCTCGGAATCCACTGTTTTAAGGTTTATCTGATCTTGCCAGATCATCGAGGTTCTTGCAAACCGAGAGAAATATTTTGAAGTATCTGGTGACTGTACCGTGATCCCCTGCGCCTTCACCTTTTGCACAGTGAATGATTTTGGTCTCTTCTCTAGTTTTATGGTCCAGTTCGAAATTATAAAGCATAATATTTCGATTTACACTCCATTCATCTGTGCGGCTTTCAAATCACGCACGGAATACAACAATGTACAACGTTTCTCTGCACCAGCTACCGTAATACTAACAATTATGTCGAGTAGCTTTCACTGCTTCAAATTCTTCGGTGACGTGATATCATCATTATCATCACATTGCGCGATCAGCATGGATATCCCGGATCCTCTCTCGCTACCCTTCTTTATCGTCCATTGCTTCCGGCAGATCATCAGGAGTACACCCATATCGGCACAGAGCTGCTGTATGTAGGTTCGAGCTGGTCGTCCTGCCTTTGCTCGTCCATGTGAAGGGGTCCACAGGAGTGCATCGTTCGTCCTAACTTCTCCAGCAATGCCCTGCATGTTTGGTTTGTTTAACTTTGATAGTTTTCGTGATGGGTGGTAGGTGGCCGTTCAGCTGTTGCTTTGTGGGGTTCTGTTTCCAGGACTTGTTCAATATTACTTGCAGCATTCTTGTGTAGTTACCGTCAAGCGTTTCTCCATACGTTTACTTAGCGTCCGTGTAGTGCATCCATATAGCGGTATCGACACGACTGCTGCTTGGAAGAAACTGCGTTTTATTTTATTGGTCAGGTCTGACTTCCATATGACTGATATCCTTTCGATAACTGTTTATGCCTTTGTTAGTCACGAGTTGATGTCGGTCTCGGTTGATGAGACACTGCTTCCTAGATAGGTGAACATGTCAACTACTTTCAGAGAGCTACCGTTTAGTGTAGAGATGTCGCCTATTTTATTAAAGCAAATATATTCCGTCTAGTGTGTATTGACATAGAGGCATATGCCTGCAGCTGCTCGTTCCAGACTATGAAGCAGGGTTTCGACATAGGTGGGTGCATTTGTCAGAAGCGCTTCTGACGTGATATAAGTAGTAGGCGACTGTAGTTGTGGTAGACCCGACGGCTCCTTTTCAATAGCTACTACACCGAGGTGTAGGGGAGAGCGCTACTCCTTTCCCTGGGTTGCTCCACTTTACCCTTAATACGTAGCTTATAATGCTGAGTGTTAAGCAAGGAGGTATCAAGTACCATTTTTTAAGTCTTTGCTATGACTCGACCCGGACCATTGGTGAACACTACCCCTAGGCCAAAGAGACGGTTTGACGTGATATAGGAACTTCCAATTAGTACATACTATCAAAATATTGCAAACGTTTTTACTCGTCTTTGCATCTTTTTATATCATATTGTATTACATTATATTATATGATGGACTGCATGTTTTATAATGAAAGTATCAAGTTGTTAACTGATCGCAAACTGGAGCGAAAACCCATTAATTATCCTTCTTACTTCATAGTGCAATAGAAGGGGGACTAAAACCTATACTACCTTTCCGAAAGGGCATTAGTCCAAAAGTGAATGAATGTTATAGCTCGACAAAGGCTTCAATTCGGTTAGTTCAAGGCAGCAGTCAAATACGTTAATCATTACGCTAAGGTAACTCCTCACTACGAATTAGGGGATAGAACTTATAATATAGAGTTTGGAGTGATTTTTTTTTCTTGTATGACATAAAAACTTTGGTGGGTTATCTAATGCCAAAGCCATCCTTGTAGAATAACTGCAGTGTTACTCTTTAACTCATAGCTTTGTATGAAACATGACGTTTGCAATAGTGTGACGTAATTTTTTTTTTTTTTTAGATTTTATTACGTTTATTTCACTTCCTGTGAAAAAAATCCAATATATGACATACGTGAGCACGATATTATATATTGGGAGTTTAAGTGACAGACTAAGACTCTCTGGAAAGCAAGATGACTCTTTGGAAAGACAAAGTGACTCTTCAGAAAGTTGGAGTGACATCCTGGAAAGACAGGAATTTTAACAAATATGGATAATACAATGAAAGAGAAATGCCCTCAGGGTGTCTGTAGCGGGGAGGGAGAATATATCACCCATCTTACTTGCTCCTACGGTAAAGATCTGGATATGTACCCGGCTACAACGTGTGATTGCGGTAGAAAATTCAACAGCTTGCGAGGAACCCGAATCCACAAGGCGCGCTGGTGCGAAGAACGTAATTCTCCTGCCGGAGAATGTAATCGATTGATGGGCCTATGAATCAGGTTTACCCCCACAGTATTCACGAGCCCATTGCTGACCATCAGCGTCCTGGAGACATTCTTTGCAAGCCAAGAATTTAGTGGCCCAAGGGTAATCAGATAGCTACCTGGACTAACTTAGACCAGGAGCTTTCTTTTTACTCACCACCCATCTTGAGGGCCCATTGATCAACAAATAAAATCTTTTAGCGGAATTATATATAACGTTTGTCTCGAGTGCTTTTAGGCAGTAACGCATAAATGAAAGAAAACGAATTGAAAACATAACGGATATAGAAAGGATTTCACCACGAATGTTATAGACGAGTAACCACCATTCTCGTGTAATTACGCAAAATCAAGAAACGGTTGCTATGACATCTAACGGCCGTAAGTAAACGCTTTTTTAAATCACAAACTGCACCAAAATGAAGATGAACGAACGTCTAATGTAATGTCCGCTTTTAGTTGATCTTGTGTATACATAGATTTTTTTTAATACCCTATCCGGTGGCAAAAGCAGCTCGGTAGCGCCAGGAGTGGCAGTACCGCCTTGAGCTACCGAAACTGTGTTATTACCCTGGTTGGCGGCTGATGAGGCTAGGGTATCACACGTGCTTCCACACGTTGTATGATGAAAAAAAAAAGAATTGGGAGTTTAAGTGACAGCAAGTCTCAGCAGATTTCCAGGACTTATCACGGTATTCTGGTCGATGCAAACAATGCTGTAGTTTGGATGGTCTCTTCTCGTCCTCCAATTTTTGACTATTCAAGATCCCTTACAATCGTGATATACTCATAATGAGATATAATGCATGGATGGAGGAATGAACCACAAAACTTCTTTACAAAATATATTTCTCACATTCTATTCTCAAAATGGGTTGAAGCTTCTATGGTGTGTGAGGCAGATTACCATATTGATCCATAACTTTTCTTCTCATGACAAAACCACACTGTGCTATCTTCAAACTCAACTTAGCACTTTTTCTGCTTCTTGGCCGGGGGCCCCCAGCGAGGAAGTGGGGGGGGCTCTCAGTGTCTATATGCTGGCTCTGACTCGGTCCTCACTGACTACAACTTCAACAGGCATCTTCGTATATCATTTCACATACAACTTCCGATGAGGTCCCGCTTATTTACACCGGTGCATCTCTGATTGACGGCTCGGTCAAAGGTCAATATGCAACACAAGCACGTGCAGGATCATTCAAATCACACCAATTACAAATGGTATCACTATCACCTTCATATTCCATTGGGTTTTTTTTAGCTTTATCGTAAGATGCAATTTATCATTCGTCTTTTTACAGTTTTTCCTAGGTATGATATAAAACAGTAATTGATGGCGAAGACCCAGATCTGGAGATCTGGGGAGGTTTGCTGGACCTATTTTCTAGCAATTACTCCCAGATCTACTCTGCCCTGGTGTAGTAGTACCTAAATGGTACGACCATCTATGGCTCAAATAGATCCGTTCAAAATTATCCGTATTCCAGAAGACCGACAATAAAAAAAAATGTTCTCAATTTCATAAGCGTATTGGCGAGAAACTGACAGTGAACAAGCGCCGTTGACTTTGAGTCTACACAATCATTATATATATATATATATATATATATATATATATATATATATAATAATGTGGTGTTTTAATACTATCTCGAACTGATCTTTCCACCTGAAAAGCTACACAAGAGATAATGGTGATCAATTATATATAAAGACGATGTTTGGCAGAGAGGCAAAGTTATTAAATTGAAAAGAATTCTAAGGAGACAAATATTTACCGACTTCCAGAAAAGCAGTCATCAATTCTTAAAGAAAAGAAGAAAAGAAGGTCGAAAGACTCAACTAAAAATTTTTCACCATGTCTTTAAGAAGAAGAAAAAAAAATAGCAAAATCGAGAATCGTGTAAAAACAAAACAAACGCTTTTATTTTCGATGTAAGATTAAAATAATCACACAGACACAAATCTATTTTGTAATTGTGTTTGTCTCGATTCCGTTTACTTACTTGAATTTTGATTTTAGTGTGTGTGTGGATTAATTGACTTAAATTGATTTTTGGTAAACGATGCGATGAAAATATCTCCAGATGAATTATTATTGTTGTAAATAAATCTAAGAATTATTACACAATTTGCGCCAAGAAAAATGACAGCAATAAAGACTTGGATTCGACTCAACGAACAAATGGTCGTAAATACAAAAGAGAAACCATTTCTCTTTGATATCCATTATATCTGCACGTGTGCCTTTCAATATTAATCCATTTTTAAGTACCTATCTACCTTCGTGTACGGTGCGTCATGGTAACTACCAAAGGAATAAATAGATCATCTGTATTTTATCCATTTTTCTTAGATTACTCTTTTACTGGTTAGCTGATTAGTTCGTTACTCTTTCTCTGGAAGTTGAGTCCTCATTGCGCGGTGGCTAACGAGCAAAGCACTGATAGCTTAGAAAGCGAGTTCAAATTCTATTCGCTCGATTGCGTTCTTTTTCGGACTTATCCTTTTGGGAAAGTTATGAACTCCCTTATCTTGCCATTAAACAAATAAATCAAAATAAACCTCTTTGGTTTTCTATCTATCTATCTATCTATCTATCTATCTATCTATCTATCTATCTATCTATGTGTGTGTGTGTGTGTGTGTGTGAACTGTTCATATCGATCACCTTGTCAGTTCTATTATATTTATTTATTTATTTATCTTTATTTGTTTTTTATTTGAAGCCTTTGCTTTGAACTTAACCTTCCTACTGTTCTGAGACTTTTCTTTTTTATCTCTTTTATCATTGAGATAGTTTGAACCTTTTGGAGGCGAAAACTGCAACATTTTCTCACGTGATTTGGAAAATGAATGGATATTAAACAATACTTGAATGTACTGTCCAAATCTAGTTTAAGCGTTTTAAAGGTGATGTGTTTGAGTAGGAGCAACCAAAAAATATTGGAGATGGCTGGTTGTTTTTCACTTTACTTTGGAAAGGCATAAAGCTGTCTCTTCTCTCTGCAGTTATAGTAAGGCAGACTAGCAACCTGTCTAAGAGAAGGAAAAATTCTGAAACCAAAGGACATTACTTTCTCCTACATATAGTTATTTACTAACTTAGCCCATATTTTTCTTATTTTTTTAATAGAGAGTCCCAATGGAGTCGTGGCTAACGTGTTGGACTGTAACATTGTTGTGAGCAAGTTCAAACTCCAGTCACACAATTTTGTTAACATTTGGACAAATACACTTGATAAAGCCATTAGCCCCTCTCCCAGCTATGGGTTAAATAGTATCACTACTGTTAATCTAGAAAGATGGCTTTGGTATTATATAACCCAAGGTGTGATATGCCATTAAATAAAGAAGCCGAAACGAAGTCCACCCTGTTGGCTTGTCCGTTGAAGTAAAACCCAGTCATTAATAACTATTACTTGTTTATTATTACGTATTAAAATACAAGGTGTAATATAATGGACGAGGGATTTCGTTTTATATATCTTGCCTTTGGGTTTAGTTAGGCTGAGAACCTTTCGGCTCAGCACATGGGTTAGTTAGGTGGAAACTTGAGCGCAGGTGTTAACGCGCACGTGGGGAGGATGTGTCGTTCACAGATGTCAAAATAAAAGTCCCAGATAGAAAATTGTGACTTGGGGATGTGAATGACGTCATGCACCGGAAGCGCTTGCGGAGGATTTGGGGGATTTCGAAAAAAAGTGAGTTAGTTTGGTTACTGGCTCGGATGAAGAAGGTTGACTTTCGCTCGCTCGCCGAAGCCAGGCCAGTGGTCTTGCGGCAGGTGTCACACGTGTTTTGTGGCAGATTGAAAAGCCAGCATAGAAAGATTGTGCATCTCTCTTCCTTATTTCGAAACCTTTAACTCAAAGGTAATAAAAGGTTTCGTACCTGAACTAAGAAGTCGTAAGAGTTTTTCGTGTTTCGGGATTCCCCTGTTCTATGTATATATGTTATGAACATTCTATGTGCGTTTCACACATAGCCATATCATGACTATGGTACAAAGGTAGATAAGAAGCCGACGAACTGAATTTGACAATTTTTAGGAGAGCCAAGAATATTTTTTTTTAAATAAAATAGAAAAGATCGATTAATAATAGCTTTGTTCAAGAGCAACTTCCTCCTGAAAAGCAACTTCTGCTTTGCCTGAAATGGTTAAGGGCTGTGTTTCGTGTCCTGTGCCTGAGGCGTTTCTGAACGGGGATCGAAGCGTTTTTTGAAAGTACTTCGTGGGAGTTTATTTTCCTGCCGGTCAACACGTGCTAAACTGACACTACGGTCTCATGAGGAGTCGAATAAATTGCTGCTGAGTTAGTTAATAGTGTAATGCAATCTCAACCTTATGTTATATTCTCATAATCATAACGACACAATAATAAAGACGCACGCAATGATAAAGACAGACGCAGGAAAACTTCTTTAACAAAATATTTGTACCTCTGACTTTACTTGTAAGGGTTCGAAAGGGTTGTGTGGGGTTTTACTGTGAGAGAGAGCTGGAGATCGAACAGAAACTGCAATATTTTGACCCCGCCTTGTTATGACCGTCAACGTTGTGTCTTTCTCGTTCTCCTGATGCCCAACCGGAGCCCCTGGGGTCCACTCTGCTGGGTGCTGGCTTTCTTTACTGCATCTTATCAACAACCTCTCTGGTCCCCAAACTCCATCGGTGTTCCCGAGGACCCCCTCGGCCAGGTGTGGCTTTCCCTACCACAACTCGTCTATAACTCCGTCTCCAACTGTAACTGCAACTGGAACTCGAACTCGAACTCAACTGTCTTGATTTCTGTCTTGACTGAGTTATATAATAGTTCATCGTCCACTCAATTGCCCACTCGATCTTTGAAATCGCATGTTTGATCGTCATCAAGCGGAAATAACTGTCAAGCAGTTCACAGGTCACTCTCTTCCGATGCGTCAGTTTATGAGAGTATCATGGGATTTTTTAGCTTGTCCCATTTTGTTAGCCAATTTCCGCCCAGGCGATTTCCTTTCCTAACTGCCATTGGAATGTGTCACTTCCTTCCGGTGCATGACCTTGAATGACATTTTGGGTCAGGTCGAAGGTCAAAATACAACACTTCTCACTCCGGTTAACCTTGATAACTCAAAACAACAGAGCTAACCATGAGAAGCAGTCAGTTAGTAAGCAACAGAGGACCAGTAAGGGTTTCAGATTTTGGGGCTACTGAAATCTCCCCATACAGGGGATGGGCATATGATTTACGAAATAATAAGATCTTTTTTCGTCAGCAAAAAAAAAGACGCCGCTTCAAGTTCCGGTTTCGAGACGGAAATACATAAATAGGGGATTTTTTTAAAATTTTGACTACCTATCTGACTTTTTCCATTTCTGTGAACTCGCTATCTCTTCATCTCGTTTGTGTTCAAGACCCAGTCATGTAGCGATGCCGAGGTCAGTTTTCAAGAACTTATTCTTATTTTAAATGAATAATAATAATAATAATACAAACAAATGGTATATGCACAACCCAGCACCTGTCCTAGAAAATGACGCGCATAAACTCCTATGGGACTTTAACATACAAACGGATCAACTAATCCCGGCCAGAAGACCAGACCTCATTATAATCAACAACAAAAAAAAATGAGAATTTGCAAAATTGTCGACTAATTTTGAATAAAAAATCTGAAGGAAAGTGAAAAGAAAGATATGTACCTTGACCTTGCTAGAGAATTGAAAAAGCTGTGGCACATGAAAGTAACGATTGTGCCAATTGTGATTGGTGCGTTAGGCACAATAACTAAATGATTATTAAAAGGCCTGAAGGACTTCGAAGATAGAGACTATCCAAACGACAGCATTACTGAGAACAGCCAGAATCCTGAGACGAGTCCTGGAGACTTGAGGAGACTTGCTGTCACTCAAACTCCAGTGAAAAAACCATCAGCTAACACTGATGTGAAAAACTCTAAAGGAGTAAACAACAATAATAATGATAATAATAATACGATTAAAGCAATTGTGATTGGTGCTTTTGGTACAGTGACTGAAGGATTATTCAAGGGCCTTGGGGATTTGGAAGTTGGCGGACGAGTGGAGACCATCCAAACGACAGCATTATTGAAGACGGCCAGAATACTGAGAAGAGTCCAGGAGACTTGAGGAGACTTGCTTTCACTCAAACTCCAGTGAAAAACCATCAGCTAACACTGATGTGAAAAAACTCTAAAGGAGTAAATAATAATAATAATACTTATGACGTGTTAAATCCAAAATTTAGCTCAGTAGAGCATACATTGTGAGTTCTGAAAAAGGACTTTTTTTAGGTCACATCTCGTCAGAGAAACACCGTGACAAGAAAGCAATAAAGTAAAAGTAAAGTTGTCTCACTTTAGTCGAGGGCGACCAAATGGCTCCCTTTTCAATAGCTACTACACCGAGGTGTTAGGGAAAGCGCTACTCCTTTCCCTGGATTGCTCCACTATACCATTGATACGTACCTTATATTGCTGGGTGTTAAGCATGGAGGTATCAAGAACCATTTAATGGAGACTAAATCTAGGTTTCTTGACAACAAAGACAAAAATAGGAAAAATCCTAACAAAGGGAAAAACCGTTTTCCTGAAAGGATTGGTATAAAAAAAATAGACACAGAAGAGCGTATAGATCTTTCCAGGAAAACATTTTTTCTTTTTGCTTCTTCTTTCTTCTTTTTTTTTTCTTTGTTTTCATCTATGTCAATTTATTCCTTTTTTTATTGTTTCTAACGGTCCTTCTTTGACGATACGTGACCGAACAAAAGGTCTTTTTTTTAAATATTAACGACTAATAATATAAGAGTTTGTTTAAGTGCTCGAATCCTTAAGAACAAAAAGGATGTCAAAAGGGAAAAAGAGGAAGAGATGATTGATTATATATAAATCAGCACATTTTAATCATCATTCATGTTGATAGACCAGATTCCCTTGAGTCTCTCTCACCATCAGTCCCTATCAGCTATTTCTATTGGTAGGTTTTCTAAACTGCATCAAGTGTTCGTATAGAAATTATGTACATTAATCTTTGTTAATCGACCAACACTGACTTGTCCATATGTAAGAGTCCACCCGATGACCTCGCTAATAAGTTCGTTTCTGGTTCACCAGCAGTACCCAGCATGTCTTTTTCGTCTGGTTTGGGTGTCTTTGAAATAGGAAACAAGTACAGTTGCTGTTTTGTGGGGTGCTGCTCCCAGAATTTTCGAAGCAAAGAGTAGGCAGAAAACTTAACCATGACGCAGATAGACAACAAAAAGGTGCATTACAAGATTCCGCAAACTTGGATAATATAATGCCTGATAGAATGCCAGAAAATTTTAAAGTGAAAAATCGAGAGTATTCAGACCACAGAACTGTTTAAATCAGCTGGAATACGTAGAATAGCTCTGAAGATCTGAGGAGATTTTCTGTCACTTAAATTTCTCTAAATAATATAGACGCCAGTTACTACTTGAGTGAAAAACTCGTAAAAAGGAAAGCTGGTTTGATTTGATTTGGTTTAATGGCATATCAACAATTGTAGTTTATTTAATGCCAGATCTATTTTATACATATAAACAGTTCTATTTAAATCAATTCAGTTTTGTATAAATGTAGTTTTTATTCACGCTAAGTTGAATGTCAAAACAGTTCTATTTAAAATATCAGTTTTGCAAAAGTACATTCTTTAGTTCTATTTGAACTACAGATAGGGCCCTATCAGATGCTACCACTCCGAACCACAGTGGACCGATGAGCAATGAATTACTGAAACCTCACCATCGGATTGTTTAGAGTCATAAACAGGACCCTCGTTGTAGGAGTCTTACCCCCTTTGCAGAGATGCAGTCAGTGTATTATACAGTCCCAGTCAAGGGAATGGAAATAACTGCATGAGAACAAATCCAAGCATAGTAAAAATACAAAGAAGAAACTTCCAGTAAGAATCACTTTCACTAGTGCTATTGATTATTACAATGATGCCTCTGAATTACAGACTATATGCAAATATAGGAAAATATGAATACTCTATGAATTATATACTGACAAAATTCAAAGGCTACCCTAAAGTCCATCCCGTGACAGGACAGTGGCAACGGGTAGTACCAGAGCTATGCCGTCAGGAACTTCGGTTCCTGGTAGGGCCATCCAAGGCGGATTGGTCTGGCACCCAGCGGTATTAGGGCCGCAACCCAGCCTAAGGGGCTTTGGTTAAATTCCAGGGTGTGTCTGTTCCGGCAACCAACGGCCTCGGTTCGCTCTGTCAATGAGACTGTGGAAAATCTGCGGTAAACAAGGCGTTTTTCCCCGATCAAATCCCAAAGTATCTTCTTCAATAAGCAGGGATGAGATGCTGTACTTGCTCGGGAGGAAGCCGGTTCAACCCGACCAGTGTGAGAGCCGATTCAAGTACAAGTAAGTAAAGATTACAGTTGGCGACTATAGTCGAGGACGACCTGAAAGCTCCCTTTTCGATAGCTACAACACCGAGATGTAGTGGAGGGCGCTACGCCTTTCCCTGGATTGCTCCACTTTACCCTCGATACGTACCTTATATTGCTGAGTGTTAAGCAAAGAGGTATCAAGTATCATTTTTAAAGTCTTAGGTATAGCACGACTTGGGATCGAACCCAGGTCTCCCGGACCATTGGTGAATACTCTACTCACTAAGTCAATAAGAAAGTAAAATTCAAAGGTGATTACGAATTTACAAAAGGACCTGAAAAGATAATCTACTTTATGTACAAGGATTATGTTAATATATTTGCCAAAAACAAACAAAAAAAAACAAAATAGAATCCCTTATAGAAATTATTAGAATCTATTACCAGGAAAAAAGAAAGGAATTTGGTATTAAAAAATTCACAATGTTTATAATGAAAAAGATTTAAAAATGATCGAATAGAACAACCGAATGAGAAAAGGGTCAGAACACTTGGAGAAAATAAAAACAATTAATACCAGGATATACTTGGAACAGATACCAAGAAAACAGTTGCAAGAAAAAGTAAGAAAATGGTACCTCAGAAGAGGAAGAAAACCTTTCGAAACCAAATTCTATAGCATAAATCTCAAATAAGGAATAAATACCAGGATAATCTCCCTTCTAAGATACACCGAACCATTCCTAAAATGAACGTGTGAGGGACTCAGAAAGATAGATCAAAGAATAAGGAAACTGATGAAAATAACCAGGACCTAATCCCCGAAAGTGACATAGACTATACGTACTAGGAGGTGCCCGTGGTGTAATGGTTATCGTCGTAGGAAATGGACACGGCGACACGAGTTCAAATCCTAGACGAGACTGATTGCATTTCACATAGCACTAATACCCTTGGGAAAGGTATGAATCCAATTATTCTCCCTCCAGCTATGGGTAAATAGTAGGGCACACGAGGTTCTTCAGCCTTCGTAAGGCAACTAGTCTAGGAGAAGGAAAACTCTGAATTCAAACCTGTTAAACTACGCTTAAAAATTGACCTTGTGTCATATCCTTCCCGAGCGGAGGGGTTGGTAAATATGATAAAGATGATTTAGCTTTAAATAACTCAAGGTGGTTGATAGACCATAAAACTAAAGCAAACCAAATCAAACTTTTAATGCCAAAACCAGGGTTGTAGAACTATTTAACCCAATACTTTGAGGAATAAAGAAGTTAATTCATTTCCAAACTGTATTGGTCAGAAATTCAATGTAATAGCCCGACTAGAATTCGAATACTTTGATTTCGTGGGTTTTATGGCATATCAACCTTACGAGGTTATTTAACGCCACATTCTATTAATACGAATAAAAGTATACATGATTCGTAAGCAATTTGATTGGTTTAGTTTTACGGAATATTGACCAGTGGAGGTCATTTAATACCAAATTTTTTATACATATAAAAAATATATGATTTCTAAACACTGAGCTCATTTTTTGCACATAGTTAAATGATTTCATTTCATAAAAAACAATCCAGCTTAGTATAAGTACAGTCTTTTGTTTACACACAGTTAGTCATTGGTTTGAATACGGTTTTTTTTGTTTAGACAGTGAAATGATCAAACAGTTCTATATCAAGCAATTCAGTTTAGCATGTCAATAAAGTTAAATGGTTCCAAGTCTTGCTACGTATCATTAACCTTTCAGTGTAGGGTAAGTATCTTTTTTGTTTGTTTACACACAGATAAATATAAGTAAAGTTGTCTCCCTTTAGTCGAAGGTGACCTTAAGACTCGCTTTTCAACAGCTGCTACACCAAGGTGTAGAGGAGGGTGTTACTCCATCCCAAGGATTGCTCCACTTTAGCCTTGGTCCGTACCTTATAATGCTAAGTGTTATGCAAGACGGCATCAAGTACCATTTTTGAGTCTTTAGTATGACTCGTCCTCGAGTTGAACTCCGGTTTCCCATACCACTGGGGAACACTCTACCTCTAAAGGCAATGGTCCGGTTGAGCTACATATAAAATAAGTTGTAGCCGAGGGCGGCCAAAAGTTTCTCTTTTCATTTTGTGGGCATTACCCCTTTCCCCGAATTTCTCCACTTTACCCTTGATACGTACCTTATAATGCTGAGTGTATGCATAGAGGTATTAAGTAACATTTTTTAAGTCTTGGATATTACTCGACCTGGGATTGATCCCCGGTATCTCGGACCATTAGTGAACACTCTACCTTCTAGCCCAATGAGCCGGTTGTTACTTATTAAAAAAAGTTAATTCAGTTTAACGTAAGTACACAGTTTAGTTCTATTTGACCCAGAGATAGAACCCTCTCAGGTGCTACCAATCCGGGCCAGAGTGGACCTGGGAGAGCTGGTAGTGAAGGGGTACACCGCACTCTCCAAAACCCCAGAATTACTGAAACCTCACCACCAGATTGTTTAGTGTCATATCAAGGGAACTCGTTGGGGTAGTCTTACCCCTCTTCAGAGAAGCAGTTGGTGTATGCCACAGCCACAGCCTACTGGTTGAACTGCAATTCGCAGTTACTTACTATGATGTTGCAGTTGAGCACGTTGAACACTACGCCTCAGGAACTCGCATGAATATTGTTTTAAATTCAGAGCAAGCCTCTAAGAATGTAGAACTGGTGAGGGTCAGAATTTTGAGAATGGAATGTTTAAAACAATCTGATGATGACAAACAAAATGGGAATTACTGTTCTTTCTTTTGATAAAATCGAATATTTAATATGATCAATATTGTCTTCTTTATTTACGTTTCAAGCGCAAGATTGATTGGTTGATTTTAAAAGCATGTTAACCCATTTAGGATTATTTTATGAGTAGAGTTTTGGAAATAACTTTCATGTTTATTTTTACATTTTACATAATTGTTTTTAAGATTTTTTTTTTTCTTTTTGCAAACTGTTATTTGCTTGTTTGTTTGGGTTTCATAGCATATCAACCTTTGAAGGTTATTTAAGGTCAAATCCATTTTTATACAAATAAACAGATCTATTTTAAACAATTCATATTAGCATAAGTACGCAGTTTAATTGTTAAAAAAACATTTATATTCCAAGCTATTCAGTTTAGTCAAACAGTTCTATTTCAAACAATTCACTTTAATATTAGGATAGGTTTTGGTTGACACACAGTTAAACGTCAAAACATTTCTATTTCAAACAATTCAGTTTAGCTTAAGTACACAGTTTGGTTTTATTTGACCCATAATTAGGACCAGAGTGGACCTTGGAGCGATGGCAATGAAGTGGTACTCTGCAAAGTTCCAGCAATTCTGAAACTCACCACGAGATTGCTTAGTGTCATATCAAAGACATGCATTGAAGTGGGGGTCTTACCCCTCTACAGAGAATCAGTCGGTGTATTCTGGATCCCCAGTCGACTGGGCAGACGTCAAGTATTCCCATCAAATAATATGCACACAATTGTAAGATTTGGATTGGTTTTGTTTTTTGCTTTTTGTTGAATGGGACACCAAATTTTGTGAGTTATTTTATGCCAAAGCAATTTTTATGGATAAACAGTGGTGGTATTATTTAACCCATAACTGGGGGCACAAGGCGGATTCTTACCTTTCCCAAGGCTACTAATGCAAAAATAAACATGATAGTCCAACTGGGGTTCTAACTAGTTTCCAAAAGCGTTACCATCTTAGCTACTAATCAATGGAGATTCTCTTTTTATGGTTTCAAGTAACTACTACTAATAATCCTAAGCAAATGGATGAACAGTTCTATTTTACCCATTAATGGGACCGTAAAAAGTACTACTGCTCAGGGACAGACAGGACCTGGGAATTATGCCAATGAAGGGGTTATCCACATTCCCTAAATCTTCAGGATTAGAACCTCACTATCAGTGGCAATTTAGTGTCAAACAAAAACTACATCATTTTTTTGGAGGGGGTCTTTCCCCTTTGCAGGGAATACAGGATTCATATTCTAATCCCCACTGACCGATGAAACCCAAAAGATTATTCTGTCGGGACCTGTATATGTTACCATTGATATCTAGCACCCATTTAACAAACCTAGAATTTGCGTCTTTGAAATTTGACAGAGAAGGAAACGCTCAATACATGACGTACGCACACAGACAAAAACTAATTTAGTAAAAGCAATAATTATTATGTCATAAGGTGAAAGTTCTCAAAATAGATTGAGTGATACTTGAATTGTAATAACGAGTTAATTATATGTAAAAGCGACAGTTAAGCTGATTAAGGTTACTATAAGCCATAATATATTTTATAGTCAATGTAAATATAGTAGAAATAAATAAGATATTCCTAATAAGCGTAACCGCCATGTTTTTTTTTCTTTCTCTATTTCCTCCG